>CAHIKZ030003556.1:82500-457500 GCA_903632075.3 Acanthosepion pharaonis | reverse complement strand
CCGACCCATAAATATAGGCTTTCAATGTTCAACCAACCCCATGTATACCCTGGCATAATATATGACATCATTACATATAATGCTGTAAGTCACACAAACAGTAAGACTTTGAGAGCCAATATTGATGGCCAAGTTTAAGCATGTTGAATGCTAAAAGGGTATATGCAGTACCAGATTTACATATGGGACAGCATGGGCCGAAGTCTTAATAAAATCCCTTTTCATGATGTATTGATAGGCACTAATAATAATACATTTGCAACCTTCCGATATATTCTTGATGTATTGATAGGCACTAATAATAATACATTTGCAACCTTCCAATATAAAAAAAAAAAAAAAAAAATAAAATAACTAGCATAAACACATACACTCTTAACTATAAAAATGAATGTCCTAATTATTATAAAACAGCAATTACACAAAATTTAATAACTGTGTATATTTCTGAGGTATTATGTACATTATTTACATTATTCGGACTATTGTTCTCATCTTTGTCGCCATATTTATTACAACGTTTCGGCCATTGTATGCTCTGGCCTTCTTCAGGTGGTTGGAATGACAAACTTAACCCTTTATTTCGCTCATTTGGGTAGACTATTCTAGTTCCATGTGCCATGTTTAATGGATGTCAGTTATCTCCTGTTAATTTCCCTCTGAAAGTTCTCCACTGCCTTAACCGGGTATTGAACTCACACTCTTTGGGTCCTGTCACTGGATCTAACCAACGCCTTTATCCACTGTGCCATGTGTCCTTGAGGAGATAACTGACATCCATTAAACATGGCACATGGAACTAGAACGTCTACCCCAGTGAGCGAAATAAAGGGTTGTTCGACATTCCAGCCACCTGAAGAAACGTAATAAATATGGCAACAAAGATGAGGGACAATAGTCTGAATAATTTAATAAATCACGCAAAAGCTAACTCTTCAACGAACAAGATTTTCTACACTGAATTAAAAAAAATATTAAAACAAACCCTCATTAACAATGACTTTCCTAATTATATTGTTGAACAAATTAGACAAGTTATTAGAACTATTAACAAAAATTAAAAAGAACATGATACTTCCTGAAATAACCCAAAACATATCAACCTATTATACTGTAATCAAATGCATTACAACTATAAACAAGGTGAAAAAAATCCTAAAAAAAACTCATAAGTATTAATATAATCCCCACTGATCCCAGCAAAAAAAAGATTTATATACTATACTAAATTTAATACAACCAACTTAATCATTCACAATAACTCTTCTCTGTCAACTAATGTTTTGCAAAAGACCAAAATTGTATATCAATTTAAGTGTCCTTCGGGAGGTTGTATGTCTGACAAAAAAGAATATATATGTTGGCTTTACAACCTCATCGAGGAGAATTACACTTCATATGTTGGATCCTAACTCAATCACGCAATATTTAAAAGGAATATCCCTGTACATATTCACAATTTACAGAAATATTAAATTGACAATACAAGTATACTCCAATTAAAAAAAAAAAAAACTGTAAAATAAATAAATAAAACTATGGAGGAATGTAAACTGGGGAATAGGTGACCCTTAGCACTCAAACTTGCTAGGCATTACATTTTTGTATGAAGAAGGAAAAAAAAAAAAAGAAAAAAAATGACAACACACAAATGCAGAGCATTCTAATAATGTTTGTAGAAAACTTTCCATAATAATATCCTCTTTTCTGGGTTGCAAAAAAAAACAAGTATCCAGTTTCAGAAGAATTTTATCTTAAGCTTCAAGACCTTGAGAAGCGTCATCTGATTTGAAAAATAAAATAAAATAAAATATTGTCAAGCCAAGGACTTTTCAGCATCTCCCTATTATAATGATCCTATTTTGTTAATAATACTTACATTAGTTACTGACATGTGACAATCCATTTCTCCTTCCCTTCCAATTTTCAATGCACAACAGACTAAAACAAATCTAGATTGAAAAAAAAATAAATAAAAATTCAACAATTGCTGTCACATATTTCTGTACCTTCCGAAACAGTTTTGGTGTAGAAAAAGAATTCAAATGTTTAATAAATCCTACACGTGATATCACAGATTACATAACTTGGAAAATTTAAGTTTATACAATAAGAAACTGTAGCTAGATTTTTTTGAACACACCTTTTAGTAGAGAAAAGGAGAGTCATATGTTCTTTAATAAATACTCTATGCTTCTCATGAATAAGCAGGAAGGTGTGTATGAATTACTACCTGCATGATAAAGAAAAGGAAAAGTGTGTGAGTGAGAGAAAAATTTCAGATAGAGTATATCTGTAAAAGGAAAACTTATCTTAACTGAAGCATTTCATCCATTGAAGGACTTTATCAAAGCAAATACAAAGATTTTATTTTGTAACAAGTATTTTTATTTATATACAAGAGTAAAAAGGTTATTGGCTTTACAAAATTTTTAAATTTAAGAACACTTAAATATTTATCAGGTTAGCCTAATAGTCGAGATAAGCTATGAAGGATGCCAAGTGAGTGACTCAGTTCAATGTCTAATAATATTTAAATTATTAGAGTTTGGGATTATTTTATCTGTCAGATTTTAAATAACAGGAGGTTATGAATTTAACAGCTTTCTTTTAAATTTTAAAATTTGGAAGCAAAAAAAAAAAAAAAAAAAAAAAAAATAATTTTTGATCTTGTATATAAATACTTGTTACAAAATAAAATCCTTGCATGTACCTTGATAAAGTCCCTCAGAGGACAAAAAGTGTCAGCTAAGATAAGTTTTCCTTTTGTTTTTATTCATCTATTTGTGTGTAAGATTCATAACAGTATCCAAAACAAAAGTGAAGATAATGAGATGAAGTGGAAAAGATATAAACAATGTGTTTCACCACAAGCACATGTTCTCTCTCTCTGCCTTCCTCAGGTTAGAATGAAAGACAAAACTAAGGGAAAATGCATTTAGATCCCTTTTGTGTGTGTGTGTAAAAATATATCTGTAAAAGACAATGTGAATAAAGACAAAAATAACTTTTTTCCCTACAAACATACTTCATCCTATAATGATCTTTATCAAAACAAATACAAGAACTTTATTTTGCAATAAAAACATTAGATTTTCAAAGTTTAAGAAAACTAAAAAATATTCTTAGGGCAAACCATAAAATATTTAAGAATATTTTCAAGCAATGTTAAATTAAAAAATTTGCAAAGCTAACAAAGTTTTTACATGTGCCGAAAATAAAACACTTACATCTGCCTTGATAAAAAACTGTGTGTGTGTCTCTCTATTATATATATATATATATATATATATATATACACACACGTGCGTGTGTGTATATATATATATATATATATATATATATATACACACACATACACATATATATATATATATATATAATAAGAAAAACCATAATATACCTAAGACATATACCATAGTTTAAATTAAAATTTAATCTGGATTTACATATTTAAGCAGATATTTATTTTTATGCCTACACGTAACCATCAATTCATTTCTAGCTAGGGTTATTTAAGCGTTTTAAGATAACCAATTTTTCAACATTTCCTTTCCCATTATAAACTTTAGCTCTTGTAAAATATCCCAGTTGATTGGTCAGATGCCATCATTATTTAACCTTCAGAAATATTGAGATAGTGCTATTTTTGTATTTTATATTATGTAAGGCCATTTGATGATAGCAAAAATGAAATTTCTGGTGATTTTCAGTGAAACCAAAATAAAATTTCACATCAGAATGTATGACCACTCAGTATATAATATAAATCAGTCATACATTGAACATTCAAGGGACAGATCATATTTTTTCAACAGTTGCATTTGTTTTTAGAAATATTTGTCTTTATTGGAAATATATTTGTTTAGTATAATATTGTTATGTTATGATATGGTTTTATGTATGTTATTAAACACAGCTATAACTGAGCTATAGCTAGCTAAGTAAACTAGAAATTTGAACTTAGCACTCCAATTTCTGATTTCAAGGTGCTAGCCCTTACACCTCACAAACATAACCCCCCTTTACCATCTTACCAATCCTAACAAATACAAGTTATTCATAAAAATACAAGGAATTGAAAAGTTCTCAGCTCGACCAAAAGGAAATTTTGAAACAAAAAAAATCCCATGTTTGGTTATTTGGTCAGATTTTAAGGAACTGCATTGGGCCATGAACTTTACAGCACTTACTCATAGATATAAAAGTAAAATGAAATTGTAATTCCTCTGTGCTGTGGTTATTACTGAATATAGTGTCACTAGGACCTCACCCTAAACATCCCTCCACATTTTGAACTTTTCCAGTAGCACTTCAAAAGCAAGTCTCACAGTATTACAAGTGAAATCTAGTGATTGAATTTGACAAGTCTTTTCTAAATAGAAGTTATATCTTGCTGAATACAATTACTAACAAAAAGATGAAAAAAAAAAAAAAAAAAAAGACAACGGCACTTGGGAATTGTATTATAAATAAAAATAAATACTGGATCAAGTTATCAGTAATGTCCGTTTTGTATCAGCCTAACTACTAATTTATATGTGGTGGCAGTTAAAAAAGAAAATTGTAGTATAGTAATATCCTTTAGTTTTGTACAGCAATGGCAGCACAGAGTGGATGAAAGGAAAATTTTGGAATTTGGTTGGTTTGTTCTACCCCACCTGCCAAATCCCCCTGATTTTGCCCCAAATGCTTATTAGATTTTTACAACTGCCGAAAAATGACTTGATGAAATGGGGCGGGGGGGGGGGATCTCTAATGAGAACTAGAGTCAAGATTTAATTTACACTATTTACATAGGTCAGGCTGACGTCCTCATCTGTGTTGCTATATTTGCAACATTTCAGCCATTACATGCTCTGGTTTTCTTCAGGTGATTGGAATTTCAAACTAAACCCTTTATTTCATGAGAAATCTGGAAGAGGCATGGCATGTAGAACTAGAACAATCTACCTCAGTGGACGAAATAAAGGGTTCAGTTTCAATCACCTGAAGAAGAAGGAGGAGGGTACAACAGCCAAAACCCTGTGAAGATGGCAACAAAGATGAGAACAACAGCCCAAAACAATATCAGTCAGTCATGTGCCATGCATGATACACCCTTAGGCGATCATGTATTTTTTTGATACATGACTGACAAGGCAGATTTCCCCTGCAGTAGGTTGTCATTTCTTTCTACAGTAGACCAGTTGTCATCCAAGGGTATAGAACACGGTCTGTCCTTCTATTTAATCTGGCAAAGAGCCAATCCAATTAATGGTGGATATGTAACTGAATGAAACGTAATTGTAATTTCTTTTCAAAAATGAAGACTATTAATAAAAACTAAAAATTATGATTCAACATAATAGAAAATAGAGAGAAAAAAAACAAGGGTCTCTCGACCATAATGCCCCTCTGAATTGAAGGTTATTATGATCAGTACCTAGATGGGTTAGGGTTAGGGAATAGCTTGGGTTAGGGTTAGCTTGGGAATACCAGCTTCCGTAAGCTTGGATGTGCAGGTGGTGTTACAGATAGCAGCTGGCAATTGGAAATTTAGAGAGCAGAGTTCCAATGCCAATTTGATTAGTTATATTCACTTACGTGCAAATTCCCTTGAGAACAGGGTATGAATCCCTCTTCCCCCAGTTATGGGTTAAATAGTACAGCTTGTATCAGTAAATCATTAATTCCCCAAAAATAATTACAATTCCAAAATATTTCTGGCATTAACCTGCAAAAAGTTGATAAGCCATAAAAAAAAAAAAAAAATAAATAAATAAATAAATAAAATAAAAAAAACACACACACAACAAATCACTCTAAAGCAATGATTCCAAACCATGGGCATGGTAATATTTTGGTGAGGCAAGTGTAGGATGTGCACCCTTCAGCTTACTATACCAACATGAGCCCAAATTTCATTTTGCATTATTATTTCACGATTAAAATGATCAAAGTATATTAGAGCTTTCATTCAAATATTTTAGATTTCTGCCTTTCAGTTCTCTATTATACTGATTTTCCAAGCGTAGCTTAGATGTGGCACAAAGCCGAAAGTATGGGGCACCCAGTGAGGATCAAACTCACTACTCAGTCGTAATTGTTCTAGCAAGACAAGCTTGCTAACCATTACACCGCCCCGAGGTGCCCATCAGTTCTTTATTATATGTTTGGAAAATATTTAACTGTCTTTTTGTTTTGTTTTGTTTTTTTTTTAATTTCTCTTTCATAGACACCATGGTCTTTGGAGGTTTGTTTAGAGACCAAGTTAATGATCTTTTAAGTTTCCTTCATGTGAATTGCAGTAAAATTTTGAATATGTAAGAATTAAATATTAGGGGGAGGGGCACCAGAATTTTAGAAATACCAAAGTGGGGCATGGCCCAAAATCGGTTGGGAACTACTGATCTAAAGTAATAGAGATATGTGCCTGATGTCTGGTTTACAGACTCTTACATATATATATATATATATATATATATATATATTATATATATTATATATATATATATTTATTATTATTTATGTTTTTAAAGAATCAACGTTAACTTTATTAAAAACACTTTTAAAGTTTTCTTAGGCCATCTTTGAGAAGATTTCATGATTACACCTGCCTCAGTTTCTTTTATCTTTCTCAAAGAACTGCTTTATCCTTTTGCAATATCCCAGGGATTTCTATAAAGACCAGAAATAATGGTAAACTGAAGGCAGTGCAATACGGCTGATAAGTAAAATCTCTCCAGCCGAGTTGTAAACACATTTTGCCTGGTCCACAAAAAAAAGTTTTGTTATCTTGATGAAATTTGTTATTTTTTTTCTCCTCTCTTAACTAAATTCAGATTCTTTTCATTAGTTATTACCTGCAATTGCTTCTCTGGGTTATGGATGAACATGACTCTCCACAGCTTCATATTGTGTTACTCTCACTCTCTTTGATATATGTGTTCCATGTTTATCCAAAAATTCCAGTAGGTTAACTGCAGATTTTTGCTTCTCTTGCCTTCAGTATCCCCAGTGTTAAATTTACCAGCCTTCTTTCCTCACTATGTATCCCAAAAATCTGTCTTTTAGAAGCATATCAATTTCTTATGGGCAATTTCATTCAGAAATTTTATTTTCTTAGGAATTTTAATATTCTTTTTTTATATTACAATAATGTATTGCTGGTATTTTCACTATAAAAATATATTTTTATACTTTCATAGTGTTTTGATCCTAATTTGGGGGTCCACCCACTAGTTGCCCATATTTGAGACCCTAACAGGTGCTACCACCCCTGGTCAGAGTGGGCCTGAGAACAACAGCAATTAAGAGATGGTTCCATACTCCTGAAAATCTCCCAGTCACTATTACTGGAGAAAATTTAACACATTTCTGTTTCTGTCTATATTTCTGAGATGAGTAATTATTTACATTGTTTAGACTAATTATAAGTCCCAAAAACTCATACACTGGTGTCCTCAAGGACAAATGGCCCATTGGATAAAAAGCATTGGAACCAGTGACTTGATTCAAAGAGTTATAACTTGAATGGGTACTGCAGTAGTGAACACTGCACACTGGAGATAACTAAGACATTCAGAAAGAGGCATGGCATGTGAAACTAGAACAACCTACCTTGGTGAACAGAAAGGGTTCAGTTCTAAATTTCAGTCACCTGAAGATGGCTTGAACATACAACAGCTGAAACATCATGAATCTGGCAAAACAGCCTGAACAATGTAAATAGTTTAAGTAATTACAATACCTCATCTCAAAAATATAAGAGATATTCAAGATTTTGTTGAAGACTTCACATAAAATCCTGACAGATGCCTTATGGAATACATGCTTGGATAATCATGTCTCAATTCATGACCAATTTATTTACATTATTTACTGACTGTTATCCTCATCATATTATCCAGTTTCAACCTGTTGTGTGCATTGGTCTTTTTTATCTCGATTGACAAGCATTTGATGAAGGCTAAAACAGCTGAAACATTGTGATAACAACAAAGGTGAGGATAACATTGTTCTATGATATTTCTACATTGCACCTTCATAAACAACTTGGAATAGTTTGCCATTATCATAAATACTGCATCCTGATGTTACCAGTGCAAGGAAGATAACTTGCACAAAACAACATTAAAAGAAAAACAAAAAAAATTTACACTCTTTGTTTATTATTATAGATATTTATCAATGAAGAAAAGACGACACTTGCCTATTTGTTTTTAAATCATGAATAAATTATCCATGCAATAACTTGACCAACCTGCTACTAATCTGTCAACAACAAATGGTGCCTTAATTTCTGCCTCTAAATCAACCAAACCAAACCATACATGGTATGCTGGGTCAATACAAACAAGCCGAAACATGAAATACACTAATAGACCTAATGATGACTCACAGGGGTTTAAAAAAAAAAAAAAAAAAAAAAAAAAAAGAGTAATAAATCCAGTTACTGAAGTAACTAGATTTCAAGGAAACTTAATTTTCCCAGGAGGAAAAAGAAAAAAAAAAAAAAAAACATACTGGCCTAGATTATATCAAGTAGATAAATAGGTCATTATATATATATATATATATATATATATATATATATATATATATATATATTTTTTTTTTTTTCTTCACAGGATAAGTAAAAAATATATACAGGGTGTGAGGAGTAAATTGTCGCAATTTTACATTTTTTTTTTAATTTTGCACTTGTACGGTGTTTGTTTTAGATTTTGTTGGCTACACAGTATGGTAGGGTCAGTTGGGCATTGTCTCTGAGAAAAAGAGTACCACGACATAATTCACTCTGCCAGAAATTTGGAAATGGCATTTGTGCCGGAAGCTCCAATACAAACATTGGAGAGATTTTGTGTATCAATCTGAAGACAGTGCAGAGAATTCAGAAAGAGTTGGATGAGTCTAATGGTGATTACAAAGATACAACATCTTGGAAAACTCACTGATCATTCTGATAAGAAAAGAACTCACAAATTTGTTGGTGAGGGCCCAAGGCTTAACATGGAGGCCTTGAGGAGGTAATGCCAACTTGGGTCAAGAGGTCAACAGGACTGTACTATGTCACACAAACAGGAGAACCCAGTCATGGCTGTCAGACAATTTCTGTGACCATATCACCCCCTTACATCTGGCCACCTAACTCCCCAGACTGCAACCTCCTTGATTATGTGTGGGGCACAGTTGAGCCAGGGACCAACAAAACTTGTAACACCAAAGATGAACTGAAGGTAAAGATTATGGCAACATTCACCAACTTAAACAAAGAGACCATCCAGACTAATTGCAGGAGATTCCACTGGAGACCATGGTTAAAGCCAAATGGCGATTTTATTGAATAAATTTACTCTTTAGTATTTTAAGATTTTTGTAATTTTGGTAATTATATCTGTTAAAATGAGATGTCCGTGTTATTTTCATATTTATATCATTTAGACGACAATCGTAGCCTGTGTATTCAAAGTAGTGACTTTCTTTCAAGTAACTGAAAACCTGCTTGACAGACATGATTTTAAGCTACTTCTTAAATGAATTGACCAATTGTTTTTTTGTTTTTTTAACAGCTTATCAACCCTTTGTGCATTATTTAAAGGTTGTTTCTTACTAATCTATCTATACATAAAATTTTACAACTTTTGTTGGTTCATTCATCACACCCTCTAAAATAACCATACATTGACCAATCAAAACCAAATTTTGGGGAGCAGTACAAGCAAGTAAAGAAATACAAAGCACAATTGATTTTACTAGGTTGCATAGCTCAGTACAATAAATTTTCATTCATTTTTCAAACAAACACGAGTGATTTACAAAATTGAATAAAACAGTGTTTGTAAATCTTAACAAAAAATGTTAGCAATAACATCAACAACATTAGTTTGTGTGGATTTCAACAGCATGTTGCAAAAATATTATAATACAAGAGAAAAGAGAATGCTGAAAAGTTCACAGCCTTAAAAAAAAAAAAAAAAAATCCAAGGTTCTTCATAATTTCCTGGATTGTAACTTCATCTGAACAAAGGAGGAAACGATAGAAAGTGTATTAATAAGCTGTTTTCCCCTCAAGAAATTACCAGTTTTTTTGGTTCTTTTTTAAAAATATTTTCCCATTCCTGTTTCCTAAAAAAGGTGTTTATGGCTCTACTTGATATAGATAATGCACACTTACCTCCCACCTTGACCCACAAAAACAGACCAGCCATTCTCAATGATCCAACATTCAAAAGAGATCAGTCTTTTGTAATACCACTCTTTATACAAGCAATCAGAATATTCTAAAGCCTGGGCCAGAATGGCTCAGGTACTAAGGCTGGCCCAGCAATTCCCCTCACCCACATCTTTACATCATTCCTTCATATCTTGCAACATTAAACGATATTTATCCAACATACTCAGAGGATTGAATATCAGAGATGATCTCTTCGTGCTAACCCATGTAGGAAACAGTATATTTTTAGACCAAGTTTTATTTTGCTTATTAATTCTTGACAAAACACGAAATGGATACTTTTATAATAAACTGATCCTCCCCCCCCCAATCATGAGATATAATTAATTTTTTTTTTTTTTTTAATCATTTCACACCAAGCTAGGCAACAAAGTCACTAAGATGCAAGGGGTTACTGAGAGTGAAAGAATCCAAGAAAAGGTCATTAAGAAGATAAAACAATAAAAGGATACAAATTGATCTTCAAAAGTTTTAAATAAATGCAAAGCTGACCGGAAAGCAAGTAGCTGGAAGAGAGTTACACAAGAAGAAACTGTTAGCATAGAATATATGGTTACATCTCGCAATTTCAACTGTAGAATGAGACCTAGCTGCCAATCTAGTATTGCACTTAAATTAATAAAGTTGAGGTACCAAAGAGGAAAGCTCACCAGAAAAACCACCATGAAAATATTTATAGAAAAGGTACAGGGAAACCTCATTATTGTGATAGGAAAGTGAAACAGAGATGCCAGGTCAAGACCAATTACATTGCAGATGTCTTGGATTTTGTCAAGAATCTCTAGACAGATAGCAAAAGCACCAGATCAGACATGGCAGCAGTATTCAATACAAATGGCAGACTTATAAAAATGTAAGAGAATTTGTTGAGAAAAATTATCTGACATGACACAGTGAAGCAAACTTTCCTAGCAGCAGACAGAGTAGTTGCTTCCATATTATCATTCCACTTTATATCAGCAGAAAATGTTAGTAGACAAAGTTACATTGACAACTAGAAACCAACAGTGATTTACAAATATTGTTTAGGAAACATCAAAATAAACTTTTCATTTCTATATGAGTAAAGTATATTTTGCATATTATGATTTAGTATAATTCCAATTTTGTGACATCAAAAATTTTTTGTTTATCACAATACAAGATTAAATGGTAGAGATGGATACAAATTAGGACAATTATGTAACATTGTAATCTTAAATTCAATAACCATACGTTATGTAACTTTGTGCGTCTTTTCTATCCGAATTTCTGGGATCAGGAGTTATTTACATGTAGACTATTGTCCTCATCTTTGTTCTTGTTACTCCAACATTTCATCCGCTGTGCCCTCTGGTTGTCATCAGGTGCTTTCTGATCCAGGTAACCCTTAGGGAATTTCAAACTGAACCCTTTATTCAATCTACAGGGGGAAAGTGTTCTTGTTCTACTATCCATGTAAAAGGATATTTCATCAAGTTCTTATTTAATACTGCTCAATTATTGCTAACCCCCAGAACAACCTAGTGGATTAAATTAGTTCATGAATTTGGTGACACAGTAATTGTGAGTTCAATCCTTGGGTCAGGTAGTATGTACTTAGACTCAATGAAAACAGAGCAAGCAATAAACAGCATAGTGCTAAATGAGATATACTTGGATATGGGCAGTGGAACCATAACAATCTACACCCATAAATTAAATAAAGGGTTCAGCTTGAAATTCCTTGATGAAATCCAGAGGAAAGAATGGCCAAAACACTGTGATATCAACAAGAAAGAAGAGCCTTTATGTAAATAAATATGTTCTCTTGCACATCTCACCTACAGAACTCTCTTCCAGCTTCTTGATTTCCTGTCAACTACAATCTTCAAATACAATGTCAATAGTCATCTTCCATCTCCTTGAAATCTGTTTTTTTTTTTTTATTGTACTTTCTTCTCAGTAATGTTTATTGTTACCTTCACTCTCAGTAACCCATTGTCTTAGTGGCTTTATTGCATTTCTAGTGATGAAATGATTAATGAATAAAAAAAAAAATTAAAAAAATGTCTAAATCTACCTTCACCTTGAAAATCAGCATTCTAAATTTAAGCTTTTACCCAGGTTTGAACACCAGCTATTGACACCAAGGAGAAATAAACAATTCTCTCTACCACAAAATCAGGCTAAAAATATTTACAAAGCTTTGACACAAAAACACAAAATGTTTAGTAAGTGCCTTAAGGGGACAACCATTGTATTATGAGAGGGGCATCTCATGGACAATTATAATAGAAGTATATAAAGCCAATTCTAAAATATCACATGACAGTCACAATTTAAAAATGTGCACATTCCAAAGAAGCTAAGTACAATTTCATTAACAGGATTAATTTGATTGTTTAATGGCATATCAACACCTTTATGAGTCATTTAATGCTGAAATTCAATTTTCTTGAGAGCTTTGAAGTTGTATACATATGTTATTCTGCTTTCACAATAGATTACATGGTAGATAATACTCAACTTTTGTGCATATACATGTTTGTGTGGACATGATTACTAAAGGTGGTGATAGGTGTGTTTTATGTTGTAGTTTTGTTGAAGTTATATTTTGGAATACAGTTGGATTTTTAAGAAATTGTTGGATATTATATATGAAAGAGTTCTTTCATGTTGGTTGTTTGATGTCAGTTAATGCTGAAATCAAAATATTTTGTACGTAATTTTATGCTTTCAACTACAGATATTTTGTACATAATGATATACCTTCAGAGTAAAAGGTATGTTTTTAGATATACATTTTGTAGATCATAAAATGTATTGTTAATGATTTTACTATAAAAATTTATTTTATATTTTTTAGGGTTTCATCAATTGTAATTGTGCTACAAAAATCTATTGTTGGTCACTTTATTATAAAATGACTTGTTTATTTTTGTTTAGGTTTCACTATTTGCCCATAGCTGGGACCCAAATTGATGCTACCACAATGGGTCAGGGTGAACTTGAGAACAGCAATTAAGAGGTGGTTCCATGCTCCTCAAAAGCTTCAATCTCCCAATCAGAAGTCTTGCTGATGTAGTTTATCATCATACATGCTATGAGAGGCATTCCATGGGCAATTATAATAGAACCACCTAAAGCCAATTCCAAAATATCACATGGCAGTCACAATTTAAAAACATGCACATTCCAAAAAAAAAAAAAAAAAAAAAAAAAAAAAACTAAGTACAATTCCATTAAAAGGAACTCTCAAGATACAGAGGAAGTTCTTTTTTTTTCATATTGTGTTGCTTAATAATAAGAAAACTTTTTTCTTTGGTTAAAGTCAGTAAAAAATAGTAATAGATGTTTGCAAAATTTACATCTGTGAAAATTTTCAGAATCCTTCCATAAGCAAAAACGTTTGCAATACAAAACTACTGTTGGCATCATCATTATAGCAATGAATAATCTGGGACACAGATTTAAATAAATTCCTCAGAAATTCTGAAACTAGAGGGAATCAAATAGAAAACACTGAAAGTAAATAAGCCATAGAGCAAAAATAATTTAAAAATCAATCGAAGAGATGCTTAGCAGCAGCCACCACCACATGGTTAGAAGCTCATCCAATAGTTGTACAGCGAGCCAAGACCAGGTCAACTTTGCTTTACAAATCAGTCATCCTTTAATCAAGGTCAAGGACTCTTAATAATAACTCATTAAGAAAATAATCCAATTAGTACATAGTAAACACAAGTCAGGCTGATATTCCAAAGCTAATAATGAAAGAAACTAAACAGTGCATTATTTCTGTACAGGAAGCCAAAAGCTTAGATTTGAAAAAGAATCCATACAGCAACTGCAGAAAGGATGAAGTTAAAATAGTAAATATAGATAGCTACTCATTTCTGAATAAGTCCATTTGTTTGGATGCTTACCTGATCCCTATTGCAGAAAGCAGCTCGGGCACATTTGTGTTTTTTCAACATCCACAAAGCTAAGTTATAGTTTATATTACAACTATACTAAGCACACCTTACAGTTTCTGGAAGAGAGCACGTAATAATCCAGTATAATCAATTATTGAACAAGACCCATATACTCAAATCCTTGGTCACAAGGGGTTGTAACTTCATGCCAGGCTGTTGATAGCTTCCAAACAGTTTTGCCATCCCAATTTCCTCTCACAGGGCTTGGTATGGTTTTTCAGGCATTACCAACAGTCTCCCAGGGCCAATATTATCCAGGAGTCATATCCTAGACAAACCAACTAGGGTGAGATTTGAACCTGCACTTCATAGCTGGAACATGAACATTTTAATCCCTAGACCACAGGATAAAAACAACATGGTCAGATAAACATTTTCTGATATTTTATTAAACCAATGAAAAAAAAAAAAAAAAAAAAAAAAAAACAACAAACAACAAAGTTTGTAACTAAAGTTTCAAGCTGCCATGCATATTTTTTGTAGCTAAAAAAAGCTTTTTATTTTTTTGTTTTTTTACAGCTTACCAACTTTTTGCAAGTTAATTTCAAGCTAGAAAATATTTTTAGGTTGTAAGAATTTTGGGGAGATAATGATTTACTGATACAAGCTCTACTAATTAACCCATAGTTGGGGGAGAAGAGATGACATACCTTTCCTAAGGCTATTTGAGCCTAAGTGCATATAACAAATCCAACTTTAATTTGAAAATTGGCTCTCTGATTTCCAACTCAGAGCTGTTATCCACCTGCATATCCACAATTACGGCACCTGGTATTCCCAAACAGTGACCCATCTAGGTACTGACCAGGCTTGATGTTACTTAACTTCAGAGAACCAGTGTTTCAACGTGATATTGTGTGAGTGAGTGACACAGACAGAGAGAGAGAGTGGCTAGAATGTTCATTTTCCATCCATAAGACCCAGGTTCAAATTTTACCATGACAGATTTGTTAAAAGATAACTTTTTAATGTTACTGGTCTGGGAAATCAATCACAGTGTGCAGCACCTTTGGAAAATGTCTGTAAACCATGCCTCAGGGAAGGAGGGAAGTGTGTGTGTGTTCAACAAAGATGTGTACTTTACATTCTCACCTGAAATCTCCAAGAGACTGCCCACCTCCCCTCTAAGATGGGTGTTTATATGTAATGCCCCAAAATACAATTTCAAACCCAAATTCAGTTACTAACTGTCAAGCAATGAACTTCTTGATCCATCCTTATGTGGGTCTCTTAAAATATGAAATGTGTGCTTGCTGAATTGCCCGGTGACAAGTGGTTTATCAAGAAAGTAAAGCTAGAGGGAAAGGACTTTACTTTTTGACTAATTCACATTAATATAAAGTTTGATTGTTTTTAAGATCTGTCTGAATGGAACTTTCACTCGACATTCTTCCACCACACTTGCAACCCATAAGCATCTGTGAGATCACATGATTCTGCACTCAGTAGGTAGGTCACCTCAAGTCAGCTCTACCTACTCCTCTTGATGGCATGGTGTGACATTGAGCGCAAATTCCATTCTGGTCCAAGACACACACAACAAACATTTTTTACACACAGATGGCAAGGACGAGCATGGCATTCAGATACCTTCTCATTACTTATAACGACTTTGTAATGAGCATGTGAGAGCATGTCAGCTGGAATGTCGTCATACATGGCTGGCACATGATATATTCATAGCATCCAAACTCAATTCTCCATTGTTGAATTATTTTATTTTTCTCAGTTTTTCCACATTTGACAACCTGCTGATTACATGACAACATTGTCCTGTCACATGAGATCACATTTTCAAGGTTTCTACAAACGTGCAGCCTCCTTTTCAACTGATTGGCATTTTGTTCAGTCAGAGTGGGAGGGTCCGGGGGAAACATGCTTGATTCAACAGTTTACCACTAAGGGATTAGTCTCATCAATTTCATGTACAACAGCTTTTCCATTGTCTTCTTTGTGATCATTGAAGGTCCACACATATTAGGATTAATTGTATCAGTAACAAACCTCTTGGAAACTGTGGGTCATCAACCTGATCAGTTTGTGTTAATTGATGACAAAACGAGGGAAGGATGGCAAAAACAGAAGTAGAACTAAGAGCTATAAAGGATAAAAAAAAAAAGTTATAGAGAGCTATGATAGCTCATGTCTTGAAGAGACACATTCATTCAGGATCAAGCAGGATGAAGCAAGAAATCTAGTGTAATCTTGAAAATTAATAATCAGACAAAAGATGATGCTTTGAATATTGCTGCCACATCTGGTCGGGTGCTCCCAATATACATTTAGACATTCTGGGTAAAAAATCCAAAGAATCTGCAATCTTACTGGTTCTAACCCAGAATCCTGGCTTCAGTCAATTTCCCACCAGCTTCCCTGTGCATTTTCTATAAATACTTTCATGTTAATCATTCTGATAAACTTTTCTCTATGGTACTTAGACTAAGCACAGTACTAGATTATCACATGGCCACGTCAATTTACAGTTGAAACGGCCAGACGCTACCATAAGTTCTATGATGACAGTTTCTTCTATTGCACTTCACAATTGTGGAACTCTCTTCCAGCTTCTTGCTTCCCAGTCAACTTTGATCTTCAAAAGTTTAAATACAATGTAAATTGTTATCTTCTGTCTTAATTCCTGTTCTTTTATTGTCCCACATTCTTTAACACACTGTACTCACCTTACATCTTAGCAGCTTTATTGCTTTGTTTGGGGTGAAATGATAAAGAAAAGACAAAAAATTCTTGTGTTTCTGGTGAGTTGTCCTGGCCATGAGTACCAGTATTTGTCTGAGTCGAGTGTAATGAAGAGATCAGGGACACATTCAAGAGCTCACTTTCATTTGTGCTTAACCTTCTATGTGCTGTGTCCCTGCAGGAAGTGGGTGGCCATGGATCTCCACAGCTTCCTATCACTTGTTCTCCTTGGCAGCATTTCTCCTTTTGCTAAATCTTCTGCCCACCTCCATTCACCCAAGCTCGTCAGATGGCCCATTGCCATTTTCTTTAAGACTTCCTCATTGCTTACTCACTCCATCCATGGGATTCTCAGCATCCTTCTGTAAAACCACATTTCTGCTGCCTTCTGTTTTTTCTTCCTCTTCGGGGAGATTGTCCAGCCTTCATAGCCATACAAACAGGTTGATATATATGGCCAGGCAGAACAAAGTTTTCCAATGAAGGAACCATTGTATCTAGTCTCAAATAGGGCAACAACTTCATTTATAAAACTGGTTGATAGAATCAGGAGATACAGTAGACAGTATAGGAATGAATACAGATGTGAATGACAGAGCTGACAGGCACACGCTGGTAAAAATGTCCCTTTTGGTTACATTTACGACATCTAAAGCTTCTCTTGTTGCACATTGGTTATAATTGTGGTGTAAATTGCCACAATATCTGGACTTTAGGGTGGCAACAATATGAGTTGCATTTGTAGATTGACTAGATCAGTAACAGCATTTACAAGAGAAACTAAGAGAGCCAGATCCGTGAAAGGTAAGCTTATCTCGGGATTGATGTACAACTGCACCCAGATCCAAAACTTCTATTTTCCAATAAGTGCTGCTTGATGAGAACAAGCCAGTGATAAATACATCAATCAATCATCCATGCAATTTTGTGAACAGCCTTAAGCATTTAGCATTCAACAAGTGCAAACTCAATTCCGTAAAAATCAACTCTCAAAGTCTCACTGTTTGCCGTCAAAGTCTCACTGTTTGCCGTCAAAGTCTCACTGTTTGCCGTCAAAGTCTCACTGTTTGCCGTCAAAGTCTCACTGTTTGCCGTCAAAGTCTCACTGTTTGCCGTCAAAGTCTCACTGTTTGTCATCAAAGTCTCACTGTTTGTCAAAAGTCTCACTGTTTGTTTGTCACTGTTTGCCGTCAAAGTCTCACTGTTTGTCATCAAAAGTCTCACTGTTTGCCGTCAAAAGTCTCACTGTTTTTGTCGTCAAAGTCTCACTGTTTGCCGTCAAAGTCTCACTGTTTGCCGTCAAAGTCTCACTGTTTGCCGTCAAAGTCTCACTGTTTGCCGTCAAAGTCTCACTGTTTTTGTGATTTCCTTCATCATTTGCAATGATGTCATATATAATGCCAGAATATACATAGAATGAGTTATGGTGAGTTAAACATTGAGAACCTATATTAACAGGGGGTGGGTTTAGGGTTAAGATTGAAAGCAGCAAAAAAAAAAAAAAAAAAAAAAAAAAAAAAAAAAAACAAAACGCTTTCTGAACAACTGACGCTATCATAGGTATTTATTGATAGCCTTACTCTTTTTGTGCTCACAATTGTTCTAATTTTGCCACCTATGCCAAGGGACAATAGCCTAGTGGATAGTTTATGAATTTCATGGCAGAGGAATTGTGAGTTCAATCCCTGAACCAGGAAAGACAGCCCAGCTCAAGTAATATATACTTTTATAAAATAGACAGTAGCAAGATTTTAGTTGAACAGATTTTTAGTACAAAAATACAGATAAGTTATTCTCTTTAATTACCCTACAAAAAATTAATCAGATATAATTTCTAATTGTGCAAGAATGTCAAAGAGACAATGAAGGAAACTGGAAAATATATTCAGTCTATTTCCTTTATTAATGTGAATAAAATGCCAGAAAGTAAATTCCTTTCTTTCTAGTAAACAGTCCGAATAATGTAAATAGTGTACATAATACCTCATCTCAGAAATATACAGATTTCTAATAATTTTTATTTATTTTCAAGATAATGGTGATGTGACTGTAAGCCATTTCATATTTTAAGAGACATCAGGATTGATGAATAAATACATTGCTTAACAGTTGTTACCTAAATTTGGATCTGAAATTTTCATCGAATAATATTCAATCTATGTTGTTAACCCTGCATTAGTTACATGGGGTGTTTTTGTTACCCCCCCCACACACACACACACAATTCTTAAAGTACTCATAATTCTTATTTGGCACCTTTTTTTTTTCTTCTTCCTACTCCTATCTCGACTCGATGAGGATATGTAGAATAGATTTAACTCAATTGTCATGAGGAACAGACACCAGTGGACTACCGATTTTCAGAAATTTGAGGTGACTAACACGGTGTTAATAAACATTACTTGATTAAATCCATTGACAAGGAAAGAGATATTATTGAAAGATAAATATTTGTGTTCAATCAATATTTTCATTCATCAGGAAATAGATGCAAAACACACTTTTGGTAAACAATACACATAGTAAGTGAGTGAATATATATATATATATTTTTTTAAGTTAAAATTAATGTCAATCAGCCTAGAGATTGAGAAGTCCTACTAAAGCAAATGTGTCTCGAGATATAAATCAAGTCTCTTTTCCACCAGTGAAATCACCGTTATGCCTAGTGTGCCCCTACCAATTAAACTACAAGAAACCCTCACGACAAAGTAAAAATCTATTACCCTATTTTAATAAATGCACATCACTAATTGAGACCTTTCAAAGTCTATAACTAAGTTTCATATTTATATACATAGGATTGATACAAACATAAAATTTGTCACTTAGATGATTGATGGTATATTCAGTATCTCAACTCCGGCATTTCATAGAAGAACACTTTGTGTAATTGTTCACTTCACTTATCAGGCTTCAGCAATTGATATAATATCTTCACTTATCTTTTTATTGTTTCAACTCAGAGTTTCATGGAATCATATCCACTCATGCTGAAAAATTTCTTAGCCCAAAAGTCATTTCTTGTTATTTAAACAAGGTGTGGAGGGTAGCTTAAAGTCTACCTAAAGGGAAGCTTCTAGGCCAGTTATTAATAATAAAGGTTCACTTAAAATCCTACCAAATTACCAAACATAAGAAATTTGGAAGAAAAGGGGCCCGGGTTTTTTCATTATCTCTTTTTTATGTTATATGTTCTCTCACACACAAGTTTAGGGGTTTATACCATTGAGAGTTTGAATATTGGAAACTAGTTACCGGTTTATACAAAGTAGTCCTCTTGTAACAATCAGAAAACTAAATACTTCAATCACAAGCATTCACTAATAAATCTTTTGTCGATAAAAATTTCCATCAACCCACATAAACATTCATAAAGTAAAACATTCCAGATCATTTTACAGAAAAAGTTCTTTTTTATTAATCATTTCCCCGCAAGCAAGGCAATAATACCACAAAGGCACAAAAAGGGGGGGGGTACTGAGAGTGAGAAGAAAGGACAATAATAGAACAGGTTTCAGGAAGACAGTAGATGGTGATTGTTGTTGTATTTAAATTTTTGAAGATTGTAGGTGCAGAAGTCAAGTGACTTACCTGCCAAGTCAGTTTTAGCTTTGGCTACACTTGCCTACCTGTGTGTCAGACACACTGGCAAGCTAACCAATATTCTACAGTAGGTGACAGGGAAACAAGAAACCAGAATAGAGTTCCACAGGTGAGAAGTGCGAGAAAAGAAACGATTAGACTAGAAGTTATTTATTTATTTGGATGCATGGATTGGAATGTCACTTTTCCAGCCGAGATCACGTCAATCACAAAGCATCCAGATCTTGTGACTTGGTCAGTTAATTCTAAAAAAAGGTTTCCATCCCTGAATTGTTTCTTTAAAAGGAAAATATAAACTGACCACATAACACGTAAGCTGGTGAAGCATGCATGAAATGTACAAGTGGATACGTAATGTTTCCTATGGAAGGTGGTTGCCAAAGTTTTCTTACCTACTTGACTTTAAAATGACTTGGATTATCATCAACAGGAAAAAGGAAATGTATTAAGAGGCTCCAAGATCTAACAATGGCTGCATCAGCATCAGTTTGACAATCCCACAATGACTGAAAAGTTTAGTAGTATTATGAAATACTGCTGGGTCACCCAGGGCTTTTATTTTTCATCATTTCACCCCAAAGATGGCAATAAAGCCACTAGGAAACAAGGATATATGGAGTGTGAGAGAAGGTAATAGAAACTACTGTTAAGAATATAGGACAATAAAAGAACAAGAATTAAGACAGATGATAATTGACATTGCATTTAAATTTTGAAAGATAAAAATTGACTGGGAAGAAGCCAGAAGAGCATTCTACAAGCAAGAAGTGAGAGAAGAAACTGTTAGCATAGAATTTACAATTCCATCTAGCCATTTCAACTGTAAAATGATGAGACCTTGGCGTCAATCTAGTACTGCGCTTAAATTTATAAAGTCTATGTACTGTAGTGGAAAGTTCATCAGAACAAGTGTTTATAGAAAAGGCACAGGGAAGCTACGTTATGCTGGTGGGAAAGGGACTGAAGCTGGGATGCCAGATCAGGACCAATAGCATTGCAGATTCTTTGGATTTTATCAAGGATCTCTAAATATATAGAAGGTGCACCAAACCAGTAATATTTAAAGCAAATGGTTAATGGTAATGATATGTCGTCCCAAAATCATGCCCGACACCAGGGTCAACATCTTTGAATTACTGCTACTGTTTTTATACCAGGAATTGTATGAATTTATTATTTATACATACATAGAAGGTATGTCAGAAAAGTAACAGGACTTCCAGTGCTGTGTAAACTATGAGTGTGGATAGGGATTAGTGGTTGCATTACCGTGTGACATAATATTCATTAAGTATATAACTGCAATTTCAGATATCTATAGCCATCATGTTTTTTTCACAGGTTTTTATTAACAGCTCCTCAATTTTAAACCAAGCGACGGGCACAGAGCAACAAACCGACCTGAAACTTCTGGTCCAGCTGAGGAAAACTATCAGAAGCACTGACTACTGCAGCAAGTATATGAAAATGAGAATGTTGCACTCCCGGGTTTTCGAGTGGCACAAGAGGTTCAAAGAGTTCAGTTCGAAATTTCAACATATATCAGCTGAAGAAGATAAGAGTGTACAATAGCTGAAATGTTGTGAATATGGCAATAAAGATAAGGACAACAGTCTGAATGATGTAAATAGTGTAAATAATTCACCATAATTTATTTGGACAATTGAAATCCTTTGGGCTGCATTTTTAAATCATTCTACAGCTGTCTACAAATTCATAAGGAAACAGAATGGTGTATGCTAACAACAAAAAGAAATTTCTATTTTCCAAAGATCAAAATAGGTTTTATTTTTATGAATTTCTCAGAGAATTATCTCATTTACACAAAAATTATTCTTTATTATAAAGATTTGATTCCCTTTTAGACAATAAATGTCACTTAGCCATGAACAAAATCTGAGTACAGTTTTGAAGAGGAAAAAAAAAAAAATTTCAGGTTCCTCTTTCAACACCACATACAACAGGGGGATTTTGTTTTTCACAAACTATCTACCTTTTACAGTTTATTTAAAGCTAGAAAATATTTTTAGATTGCAAGAATTTTTTGGAAATAAAGATTTACTGATAATTAACCTACAGCTGGAGGGAAAGAGGTTAATTCATACCTTTCCAAAGGGTATTTGCATTTAAATAAATATATGAACCCAACTCTCCAATTTTTTATTCCAAACCATTCCATCACCTGTACATCCAAGCTTACAGCATCTGGGATTTTCAAGTGGTCACCAATCTAGGTGCTGACCAGACTAAACATTGCAGTGTTTATATATATATATATATATATATATATATAGATAGATAGATATGTGTTTGTGTGTGTGTGTATTAGTGGATGCGTACTGATGATGGGTCTCAAATAGAGGACAAAATGGCCGTCCAGTGCTTCCTGCACTCTGTTGCGGTTTCTCTTTGACTCAATAAATTAATTATAATTATCTCAAATCCTCCTAATAATTTCTATCACTCATATATATATATATATATATATATATAAAACAAATGCTTAGAGGTACAAAATTTATATATAGTTTTAAAAACAAGGAATGTATTGATTTTAATTTTAAAAGTCTCTAAGGCCCTTTCAACCAACATCTCATCAGGAGACAATCGTTGGATAATTAATCAATGAAAAGAATATTAACGACAATGAACAGCAAAGGGGGGTGCACACTAAAATAACAAACAAGTGTATATACTTGTAACGAGGGGAGGGGAAATAACATGTAAATAAATTAGCGAGGTACAGTTAAAATAAAATATCCCCCAACAGATTAAGAGACTTTACAAATTCTTTCTGCCGGCAGAGAGAAGGTCTCCTTAATCCTATACAGACTGATTCCAAAATCTTCAAATGATTGTTGGAATCGGCTGTATGAATAATTTTAAACCACTCTTTTTTATAAGACTTGGCATAGGCTATATTCTCAACTAAATGTTGAGCAATAGCCGATTCCATATTCATGGGGGGAAGATGGCATATGGAGGAGGGGGATATATATATATATATATATATATATATATATATATATATATATATATATATATATAGAACAAAAACAAAGCGCTCCAATTCTGAAATTCTGGGTGCACAGAATTAATCTCATCATAAAGTGTGTGTGGTGCAGCTGAAATACTCCTCTCCCCGCATAATGGTAAGGCATTAGTGCTAATGGTGTCTTCATCTAACTAATGTTTTACCATTATGTGTAAGGCATTTCTAGGAGGTATTTCTACCTCATTTTGCATAAGAAAAACCTAATTTTAAGGTATACTATATTTATGAGTAAGTGCTCAATAGAGCATATATAAATAGAAAAGT
The DNA here is from genome assembly GCA_903632075.3 of Acanthosepion pharaonis. Taxonomy (NCBI): domain Eukaryota; kingdom Metazoa; phylum Mollusca; class Cephalopoda; order Sepiida; family Sepiidae; genus Acanthosepion; species Acanthosepion pharaonis. The sequence continues at coordinate 433,721 of CAHIKZ030003556.1, read as the reverse complement.
GGACACTAAAGTCAATACCGAGTGGTGACAGACTGTTTTCATGCTTGGACACAATCTTCAGGCCAGGAAGAAGAAACAGAGAAACAAGAAGCAAGCAAGAAACATACTATCACAACTCAGTATTGACATGAGTGTCCACTTTTATATTTACATATGCACTGTCTCTCTGATATTGAGCACTTTTACCCATATATCTAGTATACCTTCATATTAGGTGGGTATGGGTGTGTGTATGTTATTTTTAGTGGGTCATGTGTCAGCTGACATGCCTGCTTTTAATTCTTAAATGGTGAAGAAAATATCAACTGGCCTAGTTCAGGAACTTCTAATGAAGAAAAATGCTCCTCCTGACCTTAAGATTTCTTCAACGAGGCCAGTTGACATTAATTCTCCTGTTAAAGAAAATTAAATTAAAAACATGAATGTCAACTCAAATGAGTGTAGCCACTAAACAATGTTTGTAGTCATAAGAAATAATGTCATATTCAAAAGTATCTATTTTAAAAATTACTGTATATAACTTGGAAACTTTTATTACTTGAAACATTTTTTAGTAAGTACACATGTTAGATGTTACATTGTTTATTTTTATTTTATTAGACACTGATAGAGATATATATATATATATATATATATATATATATATATATATATATATATATATATATCTAACCTAAACTAAGAAGTTCATTATCTGTCTATATTTCTGAGATGTAGTATTATGTACACTATTTACATTATTCGGACTATTGTCCTCATCTTTGTCGCCATATTTATTACAACATTCTGGCCGTTGTATGCTCCTGCCTTCTTCAGGTGGTTGGAATGTCGAACTGAACCCTTTATTTCGCTTACTGGGGTAGACGGTTCTGGTTCCACGTGCCATGTTTAATGGATATCAGTTATCCTCAAGGACACATGGCACAGTGGATAAAAGTCTTAGTTAGATCCAGTGACAGGACCCAAAGAGTGAGTTCAATACCTGGTTAAGGCAGTGGAGAACTTGGAGAGGGGAATTAACAACTGATAACTGACATCCATTAAACATGGCACGTGGAACTAGAACAGTCTACCCCAGTGAGCAAAATAAAGGGTTCAGTTCGACATTCCAACACCTGACGAAGGCCGGAGTGTACAACAGCCAAAACATTGTAATACATATGGCGACAAAGATAAGGACAATATTCCGAATAATGTAAATGGTGAGAAGTTCATCTAGAGCAAAATTCAGTCACTGACATATCGAACCTGCATGAGACCACTTAAGGCAAAGTGTAGATCTATCATGAAACCCGACCGACAGAAAAAATTAGAATTACCTGTTAAAGGAGCCATGTTTTTTTTTTGCATTTAGACTTCTACAAATTTATATCTGCTAGCTTCAGTTTTGTACCCGAAACGTAAACAACAGTAAATAACTTTGAAAGCGTAAAAAGCCTTGCAGTGGTAGATATAAAGCTTGGAGTCAAGTGAATAGATGTCAGTATTATTTTTTTACAACTTGTTTCGGCATTCTAAAATTAAGCTAATCAAACAGGTGGAATTCAAACTTATTCATGAAATTGACGGTTTGGCAAGCATAACTGAATGGATTAAAAAAAGCAGAACTTCTGTTCTATCTGTGTGGGTTAGAAAGAGTCAAGCTAGTTTCCCCCCATCCTCTCATTATATTTGATGAGGGCAGGGCATCTGGTTCTTTATCAACCACTGAGTGAGAAGGAAAAGTCTAACACCAATAAATACAAATGTTCAGTGTGCATAAATTCTAATTGTGAAAGTTATATTAATTCTGGTGTTGGTAGATAAGAGGTTTGAAACTGGAAGAATGGTTGTCAGTGATTTACCCCTACAATATATGTGCCTCTTACACACACACACACAAGTGAAATAGTGTAGCAAATTGTCAGACACTAGTACTTTGTGTGTCAGACCAGCCAGGCTGAGTCAAAAAGTGTTGTGGTCAAAAAAATGTAAAGCATCCATGCTTTGAATATTGCTGCTACATATAGTCCAGTGCCCCTGCTATTTACCTTGAGCTCCTTAATAAAATCCAAAGAAGAATCAGCAATATTATTAGTCCTGATCTGGCACCTCAGCTTCAGTCACTTTCCCCACCACCATAAGGTTGCTTCTTTCTATGCCTTTTTCTATAAATACTTTCATGGTAATTGTTTGGATGAGATATTTGTTTTGGTACCTAGACTTTTTGAATTTAAGCACAGTACTAAACTGTATAAAGATCTTACCAATTTAGAGTCAAGCTGGCTAGATGTAACCATAAATTGTATGCTAATAATTTCTTTACTCACAGTTTTCACTTGTGAAACTCCCTTCCAGCTCCATGCTTTTTAGCCAAATTTAATCTGCAAAAATTTAAATGCAATGTCAATCACAATCTAGTGTCCCCCTGATTACCCCTTCCTCTTCTCGCTAATGATTAACATTTCTGTTCCTAATTCTTCCACTCCCTGTAACTCTGTGTCTTAGTGACTTTACTGACTTGTATGGGGTGATACAGATTTAAAAAAAATAAAAGGAAAAAGAAGGGTGTCAGTCTATAAAGCCTTCCTTTGTGTGATTGCCATGTGGCCAGTTAGATATGGTCAACACCTGATGTAGAATAGGTAAAAGATGTCACCCATTACAGAGGCAAACATTTCCTCACTCTTATTCACCCTAGAGAGGATAAGATAAGATTAAGTTATAAAGGACAGCGAAAACAATTCAATCATCCTAAATAACTCTTATGGAGACATGGTGGATAGCAGCCCAGATTGAAGTATCAGAGAGCAGAGTTCAAATTCCAGTTGAATCAATCACATTCACTTATATGCTAATACCTTTAAGAAAGGTATGAATCATCTTCTCCCCACCAGCTATGGGAAAAAAGCAGAACAGACCGGGTTCTATAGCCTTGGATAGCAACTGGTCTACCACAGAAAGAAATGGTAACCTATTGCAGGAAAAAATCTGCCCAATCAGTCATATATCAAAAGATACATGATCACCTAAGCATGTTATCATGCAGGGCACATAACTGACTGAAAGAACTCTTAATAGCAAAGTGAAATAAATGAAGTGCATAACTAAGAACATCTATTAAAATTTTATTGTTAAATGGTTTCATTCATTGACCACTGTTCTTAGCAAGATGAGATTTGTTATAAGTTATGCCCCCTTTGATAACTGAAGGTTTGGAGTGAGTGGTTGAAGAAGACAGATGGCACTGCCGACTAATTTGCAAGGCAATTATGGTGCTGAGTTACTGAACAATCATAGTAAACCCGTGGTTAAAAGCACAGGAAGATAAAACTACTCATGTTGAATTCTTTTTCTTATGATTACTAAAGTTGTGACCCAAGAAGGCTACAGATTACCACACTTTAATTGGAGACTTCAACAGAAACATTTATCATACATTAAATGTTCATTTTCAGAAACACCTGGTTATGGATAGAAAATGGCTTTTTACATAGCAATTAGGTAAGAAAAAAAAAGGTCATGGATATAGACATGGTTTTTCATTTAAAGCATCCTCAAAGAAATACTGTGAAATGTTTTTATTCGCTTGAAGATGAAACAGAACTAATGCTCTTAATTTAATCATATAATTAAATTTGAAGTGTTTAGCTTCAGTTTTTGAAACATGATAATTTCTGTGTAGTGAAGAAACCATATTTTAAATCAGTTAATTTATAATATTTATGCTCTATAAATTTACATTGACCACTGTTTTGTAAAAGAAAAATTATCAAGAACACCGGATTATATATCTTACTGTTCTTTTTTTTATTTTATATATATATATATATATATATATATATATATATATATATATAAAAAAAAATATTTCAGCAAAATGGAATGCATGTTTTTTTTCAAATTACAAAAATATTTTTCTTATTGAAATATAATAAAAGAGAAACTATAAACTTAGACTGAACAGTTGTAAATGGTGACTATTAATATGAAAACTGAATTCATATAACAGAAAGGAGGTAGAACCAAAAATGTTTACCCATACTAAATTTAAAAGGTATTAAAAGAAACAGTTTGGCCATGCATTGCAAGCAAACATATATAAAAAGGGTGTGCACATGCACCCACAAGGTGCTACCCAAGAGTTTGGATAATTTAAACAAATTAATCTGTTCATATCTCAAGTTACCCAGTCTTTCCAGCTCTCCATGTCTTATCAGATATTTCATACCACGCTCTCAAAAATCAATCCACCATAAAGTAAAGAATCTCATTTTCTATTTCCTTTCTTTGAAGAAGCCATTCTGCACCTTAAGTTTCAAAATCCTTTTGCATCACGTCTCATATATACATATATTATTTCTGGGAAGTGTGTGCATTTGAAAGACAATATCTTAGAGAACACAACTAGATCTGATTCTGTTTATAAACAACCTGAATAAACTGAACTTTCATTACAAAATAAGTTTTTTTTTTTGGTGGGGGGGGTATCCTTATAAAAATCTATAAATAATATATAGAATCTATTAAAAAAAAAAAATGGAGGCAGGGGATTGTGTGTGTGTATATATATATATATATATATATATATTTCTGAGAGGAGTTATTGTAATTATTTACACTATTTACATTGTTCAGACTGTCGCCCTCATTTTTGTTGCCATATTCCTCAAGGAAAAAGCATTGGTTGAATCTAGTGATTTGACCCAAAGGGTTGCAAGTTTAATACCTGGCTACAGCTGAGGTGAAAAAAAATTTGGAGAGTTGAGTTAAAAAGGGAGATAAGTGATACCGAGACATCTGGAAGAGGCATGGCACATGGAACTAGAACAATCTACTCCAGGATATGAAATAAAAGGTTCAGTTTGAAATTCCAATCACTTGAAGACAGGAGTGTACAAGGGCTGAAACATTGTGAATATAGTGACAAAGATGAAGACAACAGTCCAAACAATATAAATAGCATAAATAATACTTTTTTAACACCCAATTTCTTTATCGGTTTCATTAATTGCATTCAAATTCTTTATTGGAGAGAAAAATAAGTTGGAGGAATAATAATTAATGAAGAATTTAAGTGATTGCTGAGTGGCAGTCATATGATTATGACCACCACACAATACCACATACCAGACACTGCCTACCCAAGAGTCAAGTTTTTATTATTTAAAAAAAGATAATATAATAAAAATAAAATGTAATTAATAAGAAATATATAAAAATAATATAACAATAATAAAAAATATATGGATAAAGAAAAACAAGAAAAAAAAAAAAAAAAAAAAAAAAAAAACTTTATTCCAGGCCATATAATCCTTTTAACAAAAAAATATTATTCAAGAAGAGACCAGATTTTTGCTGACAGTACTTGTAATTCTGCTAACCATAAATTTGTACACACTAATCAGGACTAATATTGCTTACCGGTAACAATCAAGGAATATCAGTATTTCAAAACAAAATATGGAAGTTGTTTTTTTTTTTTTTTTTAATTTTTCTCAGATCAGTATTTGCACTATAAATAATGATAGTGACCTTTTACTCTTGGGAGTTTATTACTAAATGTGGATTTGTCTCTGATTTCATATCTACCCCTGGGTAGAAGAGGAGTGGGAGGCAGGACTCAAGATTAATGCTATCCTGAATATGATGAAACATCAATTTATAATGACTGGTTAGTTATTTTTGGAGAAATACAGAGACAGGCTTTTAGTAAATGGAACACACACGAAAAATAAATAAATAAATAAATAAAAAAAATAAAAAAAATAAAAAAAAAAAAAAAAAATAAAAATAAAAATTAAACTGGTGAATGTGCAAAAAAAAAAAATGCAGCTTAAAAAAACTGAAATTTACATATTTCTATTTATCTGTAAAATGTACAAAACATTAGGATCTAATTGCAAGAAATAATTTTATTTTAATATACAAAAAAAAAAAAAAAAAAAAAAAAAAAAAAAAATTCTTCTGTCAATCTTTGGTTAAAAATCTTCAAGCATTAACAAGCAACATTTGTGTTTTATGCTTTCTGCTTATCATAAACTGACCCCTGTAAATTGCTGTTCATGACCCTCCTGCTCAACAATGTGAACCTCACTCCAACCAAGGAAAGAAGTGACCAAATGGGCAGAGCAGCTGATACAGGGCATAGAAACCACAATTTCAAAACTAAATGGCATAAAACATTTATTTCCTAAACATTTTAATGGGTTTTTTTTTGCTATTATGGATGATGGTGAAAAAAAGTTAGCCACAGATTTGTAAAAGGCAGCAAAATTCAGACAACTTTGCAGATAGAAACACATGAACAAGTAGACAAATGTGTTTACAGTCACTAAGGGAAGAGACAGGACCATCCAGCCTCAAAAAAAAAAAAAAAAAAAAAAAAAAAAGCCTACTTAAAATCATGGAAGATATAAAGTGCTATAAAACTACATTCATAAATTTAATGATTCCTCTCCTGTTTTGTTGGAAGTAAGAACTCCTGAATAACCTCAGGTTATTCAGGAGTTCTTACTTCCAACGAAACAGGAGAGGAATCACTAAATTTAAAACCAATGCAAGTGTTTCTATTCCTTTGATCACAAATTGCAACATATCTATTCCTTATGGAGAGTAGACAGCCAACATTCAAACCACCAGATTCAAAACTGTGTTGCTAGGGAAAAAAAAAAAAAAAAAAAGTTAATTTTATTTTAAAACTAGCCCAGAAGCCACCCTTTGGGTTAACTTTAAGTTAGCTCCTACAAAGGGATTTTGGCCTTTTACCTCCAGCATCATACTTTATTCAACACCTTAATTCAGCATAATCTTTCTTCATATACACAATGGATCTCCATAGTTTGTTTACATTTATTTTATGATCCCTTCACATCAAGTCACTCTTCTTAAAAAAGATTAGTGAACCCAAACTATGTAATATTTCAAATAAGTCACAGTACATGTACTAGAAAAAGCAATGTACCATGCTCCACTCTTAATTACGGTTTAATTAGACAAAAAGCAAAATTAAAGTTGTTAAACCTTTAATAAAGAATGGTTTTGTTTTTTTTAAATTAAACGTTTTACTGTTCAATATTTAAATTGAACTTTCATAGTTATTTAATTTTTAATTGTGTGTAACTACAGTAGTTACTACCAGTTACTTCAGGTTGTTTGATTCACCCAGATCAAAAAACAGGTGGATGGACACACATACACTGCACTTGATTTATATAGACATACAAAGTCTCTTTTTATCTAGCTTATATAAGAGATAAATTTGATATATCATTATCATTTTATTCTGATTTGAAATTCTAATACAGTGAGTATATATGATAAAACTCCAAGAAAAATAACAGCCCAATCACTTGCCAATATGAAGAAGGTGTGTAGCTGTCAAATGTAAAATGAGCCAGCAACAAATTACATCAATATTTAGAATTCCACTTTCAACTCCAAACTTTTATCTTGTTCACGATGATGTAGGCTTTGACAGAGGGTCAATATGATAAGATGTGAAAGTGAAAAGAATTCCCCATTATAAAATCAGAGACTATCCATATCAGTGCCAAAACATCATATGTCTGCTTATAGGAGAGCAGCCAGATGAAAGACTTTGTAAACAAGTCCAACTTCCATTGAGAAAATCCTGGCTAACCAAAAAAATGGTGAAAAGTGAAAACATGGCACAATGTGATCTTTTCAAATAAATCATTTGTTTAGAAAACATGTTGGAGATTGCCTGGCCTTGAATTATGTTTGAACTGTGTACAGCACACTATCAAATATGCCTGATTTTTTTATTATGGTACAGATAATATTTCTGAAACATTTAAAGAAAAAAGTCCTCAAAACAATACAACTAGATTCAAAAACATCGCTGCACCATCAAGGAGTGCCATGTAATACAACCTGATATTAACAGAACCCCAAAAGGTGTAGCATAAGTGATTAATGACAGGAAATACTAGATAGACTGAATCAAATTTCATGCAAAGAAGGAACTTTGTTCTAAGAGAAGTTAATATGTGGTGACCCCAATATGCAGTGGGCTCATGCAGCCAAGATATCAATTTAGGTTTTGCACTCAGTGTCACTCCAGAGCATTAGAGAAGCCAGAAGGTTGACCTTGAAAGGTAATGTCATAGCCACCATGTGCAGATTCACACCTCACAGGATGTGCACACATAGGGTAAACAGATGCTATGAAGACATAAGTGCCCAACCCAAGAGGGGGAAGTTTCATGTCAAAGAAAGCCCCTAAAATTATTCTTATACTGATTAATTGATCAAGTTCAAAAGTGAACAAACAATTTTATGTAAAAGCAATTGTTTGCAAAGTTCTTAGCTTATAAAGTTCGATATATACTTTCATATTAGGTAGAACTGTAATACAAAAGCATTAAGCTCCATGTAATACAAAAGCATTAAATGCTTTTCTAACCAACTCACTTTCACCCATGAATCTTCTTGATCATGCATGATGCATTATGAAAAAGATAACGTTAAAAAATAAAAAAAAAAAAAGTAACTTTTCTTTCGATGCAATCTGGTCAAACATCCCGAAAGAAAAGACAGCAGATCTAATAAATTTGAAACATGAAAAAGCATTTTAAATAACCTTAAAATCTATTACAAATCTGCAAAATTTTCGTCAGCATAATATTCTTAGACTTATTTGAAGATTAAATAAAAATTTCTTGTCTAAAATATACAAGCATCTATTTACTTTATGGGTTTGTATTATATGGCAATAAAAATTAAGTAACCTGTAGAAAGTTTATTCACTTTTAAATTCCTATAACATTCTCTCCTACAAAAACACTTCAGATGATGGCTTATAAATGAAATTTTAAAAATATATTACAGAGAGAGAGAGAGAGAGAGAGAGATCAACAAGTGTATTTTATAAATACTTCATTTCCGTTAAACAACTACACAACAGTCATCAAATTTACAAAGAATTGGGGGGGGGTGTTAAGAGGCAAAAAAAACCAAAAGAAATCATCTCAACAATGATGAAGACACAAAGAGAAAATGAACATAAGAGATTCAGGACTGAATTGAGGGTGCAAACTATCCACTCTTCCCTCCTCAGGAATCACCTTTAATAATTTAGAAGCAATTCTCTCTTTGAAGAAGAGACTTGAAATACAAACGCACATGCAGATAGCAAAAGATACCTTCCAAAAGTTAAGCAAAGTATTAAGAAACAGAAAAATTTCCTTATAAACAAAGAAAAGAGTACTGAACTATTACGTAATATCAGTACTCCTATATAGCAGTGAATGCTGGACAATCATCCCCCAGGTAAAGAGGAGACTCGAAGCAAAAGAAATCTGATTCTACGGATGGATGCCAAAAATACCACAGGCCAAACATGAGCAACAGCAAAGTTTTAGAGAAAATGGAAACAAAAGAGAAACTTAACATGAGAGAGAGAGAGAGAGGAATTTCTAGGGTAGATAATGAAGAAAGAAAGCTTGGAAAATCTGATACTCACTAGAGGGACAGAGGAAATCAAATTTATAACCTACCTAGTGAGCTTGTGTAAATGGATGGCAGAACAGGATTTAGGAATCTGTCTATATTTCTGAAATGAGGTATTATGTACACTATTTACATCATTCGTAATTTGCTGAAAACATCAGGTTTATAATACCCAGAAATTCATACACAGATGTGCTCAAGGACACATGGCACAGTGGATAAAGGCGTTAGTTATTGGTGTGACAGGACCCAAAGAGTGTGAGTTCAATACCTGGTTATGGCAGTGGAGAACTTGGAGATAACTGACATCCATTAAACATGTGGAACTAGGTGAGCGAAATAAAGTTCAACATTCTGAAGAAGGCTAGAGTAATAAATATGGCAACAAAGATGATGTAAATAGTGAGGATTTAGGAAAGATAACAAAAAGACAAAATTTAGTAAGAAAGGACAGGAAATTGTGGAGAGCCATGATTGCCAATATACTGAAGGGACATAGCACAGAGAAGAATTCAAGAGAAAAACAAAATGGCTGTAAAACAGTTAAAAAAAAAAAAATTTTTTTTTTTTTTTAATGAGGAAATTAACTCAGATTATGCAACAGATTAACTGTTAAGTTAATTTCCTCATTAAAAATAACATCAAGCCCTCCATTTCTTATATCTTTTCATTCAAGATTTTTCAAATGCTCAATAGGATTAGTTATGATGACTGACATAGAAGAACAGGACCTTGCCCAAGAGCGACACAGCAGAGCAAACACATTCAAGTCAACCTTTACATATAACAAGAAAGAATTAATGCAGGAGATGGCAAACCAATATGTAGCCAGACATTTTAGAATTTATGAAAATCAAGACAGCAAACTGAAAATGGCTGTGTGTTTTGAAGCCATTCTCCTTGAGGCAAAGCTTCGAAGAGAAATAACCTTTCAATCTGGATTTTATTGGAGTGCTTTTTTATATAACTCCCATTTAAGAGACATGACAGTTGCTATGGAAATATATTCCATTCCAAATTATTTACATTCACAAGAAGGGGGAGCGTTAGGTGTGAAAAAAAAAAAAAACTAGTCTAATCAATCAACATCCTCAATCCAGATGCTTTATTGAATATGTTTATGTGAAAATATCAGACAATGGTAATATATGATGCCTTATAATTGAGTGATTGTTAGCAACATAATTTAATCTTCACTACATTTGTAAAATAATAAAGGATAACAATGCAGCAAACTATCCCTACTCTCATCATCATAGATCCTGTAACCTATTAGGGGTCATTAGGGCATCAAATGTGCTGCAGCTATAGCAGAGTAGTAGGTGTAGTGCAAAGTGAACAAAACAGACTCACTCAGAATTTAATCACTTCATGCCAATTCTACTTTCCATACCAATAACTTATGCTACTGTAGAGAGTTTAATATGCACTATGTAATGCTCAACAGTGGTAGCCTTTTGCCAGACTATACTAAGCTTAGCAAATATAAATTAAGAACATTATCAGTGGTAACAAACCTGAATTTAGTGCATTTAAGATATATATATATATATATATATACAGAATAAGTATTAACAACTTTTTCTAAAAAGTTACTCATTTCCTTCTTTAATTACAAGAAACATCAGCTTTGGGAAAGTACTAAGATTCATTAAGCATACACACAAATACACATACATACTTTTCATTCTGTCATCTTGGGATCTGATGAAGCCTTGAATGGCAAAATGCATAATCAAATCTATTTTCATGAAATGTTTCCATTTGTCGGAATTTCTATATCCTAATTTAAACACACACTATATATATATATATATATATATATATATATATATATATATATATATATATATATATATATATATATACACACAGATAGATGACAAAGTGGAAAAAATGCATCACAATTTCCAATGTCATGCATCTTTCCTTCAAAACTGTTTTGGATATATAAACATTTATCATTATCCTATACATGTGTAGAATGAAAAAACATCTATTTTTGAAAGATGCCCTATATTTATGAGTAAAACTGCTCAATATTAGAAATAAAGCAAATGTAAATTTAATATAGAAATCAATACTGAGGTCAACACCAAGTGGTTGACCTTAATGTCTACATTATATAGATGTATATTATATACACACACACGTGTAGGCAATCATTTTCCGCACAAATAACCATCACACGATTTGAACATCCACATTTGAAGATTAACTTCATAAAGAAAACAGGATTTTTTTTGATTTTTTTAAATAATGAAGGGAATGTTCTAAAGATAACATTTTGCAACAAAGAATAGAAACAAAATAAGTACTTTCCCTTAGCATATAGTTCAATAGTAAAAGAGGATAAGGATCAGGGTTACCATGTGGTGAGATCAGTGAAGGAAGCTGAAATTTAAAGTCCTTGAGTTAAGGAATAACTCCATCATGGCTTCATTGTTTTTGACATCAATGGTCTAGGCAACCAAATATTCAAAACAAATCTGTCAATCAAATGGATATTTGATATTTCTGTGATAAGGAGCCATTATTTAAATATGGACTAATATCCTCATCTTAGTTACCATCACAACATTTTGAATATTGTACCCTCTGACATTTTCAAGTGTCTGCCAATATGGATAACTTTCAGGGAATTTTGAACTGAACCCTTTATTTAAATCTCCAAAAGGTAGATTTCTCATGTATTGGGATATCCCATCATGTTATCATTGCTATTGAATCTGTACTACCCAGACCAAGGATTGAACTCACATTTTCTATGCCACCAATTTTCACAAACCAATGCTTTAATTCTCTAGGTTAATGTCCCATGGGACAATCCTGAATCTAGAACTAAGAGCATTACTGTTCTGGTGAGACAGAACCCAAGATTATATATATATATATATATATATATATATATATTATATATATATGAAACAAAGTTCAACACCCCCCTCCCCAAACAAAGTTTCATTGGGAGGATAACCCCTTTTAAGGCAAATAGTCTTTGTAAATAAGTACTCGATATTAAGAAAATTTGAATTTCTGGAATGAAGAGTTATTGTTTACCTTATTTACATTCAGACTATTGTCTTCATCTTTGTTGTTGTTATCACAATGTTACAGCCAATGGCCTAGTGGATTAAAGTGCTGGTTTGTGAATTTAATGACATAGTAATTGCCACTTCAATCCCTGGACCAGGCAGTGTGGATTTGAACACTGTGGAAACAAGGCAAGCAATAACTGAGCAGTACTAAAAATAAAAATCTGGTGAGATAACCCTAAACATGGACAATGGAACAAGAAAAAAACTACCCCCATAGATTAAATGAAGGGTTCAGAGTCCAGAGGGCACAACAGGCAAAACATTGTGATAACAACAACTAAGATGAGGACAATAATCCACATGTAAATGAAGACAATAGTAAATAAAGATAACAAGTTCAAAAACTTATATCCCAACTTTACCAGGAGATGAATTAAATTTATTAACAACTACCTTAAAAGTTGCACTCTGTGCAGACTTTTAAGCTAGCTCCTGTGTAGGGATAATTGAGCCTCCAGACCAAAATTAAAGAGATCTAGTCCAGCTTAGAAAACAGCAATGATTATTTTGAAGAAATAACTTTGAATTCCTCAATTCATAAAACTTCAAAACCTCAGTTTAACTCTGAATTGGGCTTTAAGTCCAATTCAGGCCAAAAGACTAATTTGGGTTGAAATCCCAATTCCAATCAAAAATCAAGTTGCTCAATTCAAAAAGTTTGAGATATTTTAAACTGAATTTAAAACAAAAATTTTTTAAATTTAAGTTTTTGTGTTACTTTAAACTCAGTATGAATTAAAAACTTAAAATAATTAATGTTTTGTCAGTTATTTTAAAATTTGAATTTTTAACTGTTCCCTCCGCACCCAGACACAAATGCCAAGGATAGATGTTCAAGCACCAGATGAAGGGCAGATTTTCAATCTCAAAATCATCTTTATTCAAAAAAGGTATATGTCTCTGTAGAGCAAGGGTGGCCAGAGTTTAGGTGTTTCAGACAGAATTTGTCATTTATTTAGAAGAACATATCTAGTTTACAAATAAATTCAATTGATTTATCTTACCTTTGTAGAATAGAGCAATTTCTGTGAACCTTAAAAAGCTTTAAGTACAAGATGGAATATGTGAAAACCAGTTTCAAAATTTATTGTTAACATTTCATTCAATAAGAACATCATTAGAACCAATGGTGGGAAGGAACAACTAAAGAAAACTTGTTACCATGGCAACATTTATACTGCCATGGTTAAAAATTTTCAAATCAACCAAAACATTTCTAAATATCAAGGTTGTCATGGTAACAATTTATCAATCATTCTGATGATATTCAGATTGAATAAAATGTTGGCAACAGAATAAAATTAAAAATCCTACTTGTTTGCACATATCCCATACTTTTTCAGATATTCCTTATTAGTCGTGTATATATATATATATTAAAAAAGAAGAGGGTGCATAAACGTTTTTTAGTTGTAATGTGGATTTATTGAGAAAAAAATATTATACTTTTGTTTTACATAATTTCACGACCACGTGTTTCTGGTCTGGTCTCATAACCGTCTTCAGGTGAAAGTGGAGATTTTACATATTATTAAAATAATTAATTTTTCTTCATGTTCAATGTGGAATATTCTCGATATGAGACATTCTGTTTGTGTGTTGGCAATCCAATTTTCTTTCTTTTTTAAAATATTACTTTGTCTAGCATGAACGTTTATGGCACCCTCTTTTAATATATACATACTTTTCTCTCATTGGAATATACAACTTTTCTCTTATATATATATATATATATATATATATATATATATATATATATATATATATATATATATATATATAGATAAATTGTAAGACAAAATAGAAAATTTTTTTCCATTCTGTCTTACAATTTCCTAAATACTGTTTTTTTTTTTTTTTTGTGTGTGTGTGTGTGTTGTAGATCAGATGGATAGGAATCCAACAAGGTAAAATAAAGAACAAGTAGGAAACTAATCTCAATCTTACATGTTTCACCTTTATTAAGGCTTTGCCAGAGATCGAGAATAGAAATGAAAAAGCAAAGAGAGAGAGAGCACTTGTATGTTATGATGTTTTTTGTTAATTCTCATTGGTCAGACACGCATCACATGTATTAACATAATAGATAATATATGTGTGAGGAACATTTTGGATGTCCAAGTGTATATTGCACAGTAACATTAATTTATGTAAGTGTATTAGGAATGCCTATAGAGGTCACCCTTGCACGTGTCAGGGAAATGTAGCAATATGTTGCAATAATTTCATATTTGGTTTGAATTTTGTTTGTGTGTGGGGAATGTACATATACACGAGAATATAAAAATCCAACCAAAAACAAAATTATTGCAACATATCGCTACATTTCACCAATGTATACAAGGGTGACATCTACAGACATTCCTCACGCACACTTACATGAATTAATGTTACTGTCCAAAATACACTGGGACACACGAGCATTTCTTTACCTACACACAGACACTATTTTAACATCCAAAATGTATTTTCAAATAACTAGAACCTGTAAATCCTTACATGATCCTTGTCCCAGGTTTATAAGAAAAACTGTATATGATAAAGTTACCAAACAATAAAAACCTGTTAAACCAAAGAAATGAATTAACGGTGGTAAGCCACCACTGTTTACCTTTTACCTTATAATTTAAAATTTTTTTCGTAAATAATTCTATTACAATTGTATAGCCATTATTTTATTAGTATATAATGGTCCACCCAACATTCATTTGATTTATTCAAATATAATATTGCCATGTTTTACCTTCTATTCAGTATAATTAACCACTTATCATGTTGTTTTTACATTTTTAATTTTACCTATTGGCCCTTTTAAGAAGCTTCTTGAGTATATTAAAAAAAAAAAAAAAAAAAAAAAAAAAATTTTTTTTTTTAAATCCATTTATTAAATTTATGTCTACTTCAACAAATTGGCAAATCATACCTGGATGCACTAATAATACATTTGTCTTTTAAATTATTACCTATTATCATTGAATGATATGACTAAGCATCAGTTTTCTTGACATGTAAAAATAACCCACCCACCTCTGAGCTTATTTTTATATTTTAGCATAGACCTGACTTTCATTGGTTAATCTAGACATATCCATAAGTATGTTTTTAATTCTGACCTTATGCCCACACCCTTTAACTTATGAAAAGAGTTAAAGACCTGCTTTTAAAATTTCCATAAATCATTTTTATCATTACTTATCTAACATCTGAAGAAGTACCATCTTAGTACTGAAACATGAAAGTTTGTTTAGTGATGTAAAATGTTTTTATTGTAATTTATCATAAAATAATATATAAAAACTATAGTTTTTAGAGAGAAAATTGACTTAGCTTGACACAAGAACACACAAGCAATACCATGCAAGACTTATATATCGCTTACAACAAAGACATTCAGTAGATTTATCAGGTTATTGACCAGATGACCAAGAGATCAGCTGTTTATCTGGTGTGCAAAGTCCATTTTTGATGGACAACCAAGTTATACCAGCTGACCTTTTCCTCCCAAATAATCACCTGACCAGACAAGTAGCTAGATTACTTACTATACCTATATGGATGAATACAGGGGCATTTATATGGCAGAGGTTTTAAATAATGATAAAAAAATTCTTTAAGATGAACAAAGCTCATTCATTCAATGTTTCAGATTGTTTTGTTTGTTTAATGGCATATCAATTTCTTATGGGTCATTTAATATTCTTGGGAATTTCGAAATAATAAAAACGTCATTCTGCTTTCACAATTGAATACATGGTAGATGATACTCAGCTTTTGTACATATACATGTTTGTGTAGACATAATTACTAGAGGCAGTTATGTGTGTGTTTTATGTTGTAGTTTCGTTGAAATTATATTTTGGAATAGTTTGATTTCGGAACTTGTACAATATATGGATTATTGTCATGAAAAGGTTCTTTCATGTTAATTGGTTTTGTTCAGCGGAATATCAGCCTGTACGAGTTATTTTAACACCAAAATCTAAATATTTTGAACCCAATTATATGCCTTCAACTACAGATAAAATTGGTCTTTTTACTATAAATAGGTTTTGTTGGTAATTTTTATACTTTCATAGGGTTATGCTTTTGTTGTTTTGTATTTTTTGGCAGGGAGGGGGGTCACTATTTGTCCATAGCTGTGACCCTAACAGGTGCTACCACCCCAAGTCAGTGTGTACCTGGGGACATCAGCAATTAAGAGGTGGCAATTAAGACTAGGTTTCAGATTGCAGTCCAATTTAGTCAAAGCAGGAGTTACAAAAAAAAAAAAAAAAAAAAAAAAAATTGAGAAAGATAATGAAAGAGGAACATGTTGAAGTTTTTAAAACAATCTTATCAGATATTAATGACAAATGTCTCTAAAAATGATTAAAATGCATTGCTTATGTCATGCCAGACATTTTATTAAAAGAATAAAAAGAGATTCTATAAAATCTTAATATTTTTTTAATTGAAGAAATTCAAAAATGAAGTGGAAAGACTATATTGAATCCACTGCTAGATCTGCTGGTAGGAAAGTTGGTTCCCAGTGTTGTGCTAGACAATGTTTCTACAGAATCTATCTTACATATCTATAAATCTATCATTTGTCCATGCATTGAATATTTCTGCCACATATGACCTGGTGCTCCTGAGATTATATATACTTAACACTTTGCGTTTTCACTCTCGTGTGGTCATGTGTGATGTCACAAGCTACTGTGCGATTTTTGTTTCTGCATCTCGTATACACAAGTTTGTCGTTGCTCGGAAATCTTTCATGCAACAAAAACAGACTATCATTGTTTTGTCCGTGTATTGTTTAATATGTTGAAGTGTAATTGTCACTTTGATAATGGCTTATGTAATACGAAAGCTTAGATAGGATTAAAAAATATGTATCAATATGGTGATTTTCTTTTGTCTTTCAATGATAATATTATTAAGCTTATCAGACAATATGAAATGAATTTACTTAAAATAGACAAAACTTATCTATATTATTTAATGAAATTTTATATATATATATATATATATATATAGAGATTGTTGATAAAATCCAAAGAATCTGCAATGTTATTGGTCATGACCTTGTATCTCAGCTTCAGTTACTTTCCCAGTCATAACAGATTCCCTATGCCTTTTCTATAAATACTTTCATGATAATTATTCCAGTGCACTTTTCATGATAGATATTATGAATTTAAATACAGTACTAGACCGGTGTTGAGGGATCATTTCAATTTACAGTTGAATAGGCTAGACATAACCATAAGTTCTATGCTAACAGTTTCTTTTCTCACACTTCTCACTTGTGGAACACTCTTCAAGTTACATGTTTTCCAGTTAACTTTGATCTTCAAAAATTTAAATGCAATGTCAATGATTATCTACCATCATCTTGATAACTTTTTCGTTCTCTATATCTCCTTAATATTTCCATTTTCTAATTCTTTCAAACCCTGTAACCCCTTGTGTCTTAGTGGCTTTACTGCTAGGCATGGCTGAATTATATATATATATATATAAAAACAAAAAAAAACTGTCGTTGTCTAGTTCATTCAGTGTAAGAGATAAGTGATATCACAAGGACAAATTAACGGGAGAGAGAGAATTAATTGATACAAAATATTCTCTATTATAGACAGTAAAATGAGAACCACCACCTCTGATGGACTGAATTGTCACCTACAGAATACCTGAAGATGACTAAAACATTGTAACAACAACCACCAAGATGTTTGCATTTGCTTCTTTAGGTTAAAATCTAAACAAAGAAAAAATTATAAAATTCTTTAGTCTCTGTAGAAAACGAGTTATGGAAGCCTATAAAAGAAACCAAGTGTGTCGCAATTGTTTTTGGAGGCACTAACTTGACCAACTTGTTGATCAAGGACAACGTCAAGTTTTTTTTTGTGGCCCTTGAGCAGAATGAGATTTGTTCCGATGAGTAATTGTTTTTGTTTAGAGGCATATCAACACCTCTATGGGTTATTTAATGCTGAAATCTAAATATTTTGTATGCAATTTTATGGCTTCATCTACAGATATTTTGTATATAATTTTATACTTTCAGGGCAAACATGTTTTTTTTTTTTTTTTTCAGATATATAATTTGTAGCTGATAAAATATATTGCTGATAATTTTACTATAAAAATCTATTTTTATACTTTAGTGTTGTATTGTCATTTTGCTATAAAAATGTGTTACTACTGGTTATTTATTTATAAATATATAGCTGGTATTTTTTGTGAAGTAGCTGAACACCCCCACAAAATGAACTGGTCTAAGACTATTTAAACAGCACTCCCTTTTACGGGGGGGGGGGGGGGGTTAACAATTAACAGTTTATTACATTAGTCAGTGTTCTCAACAATATGTATTCCGGAATAAACTTCTGTGTGTGTGTGTGTGTATATATATATATATATATATATATATATATATATATATATATCTCAACCTTTCCTATTTACAACAACATATTTTTATACTTTCTTAGTGAACCCCTTAAAATCTCCAATCTGTCAATCAGAGGCCTTGCTGCCGGATGTAATTCATTATCATACCCAGGACTAGTGTTCCGATGAATTAGTGAGTGACAATTTATAAAGATCCTGATTTCACCAAAAGTTAGAATTATTAAAAGAGAAACAAGTTGCCCTGAACATTTGGCATTCCAAGCATTTTGAAACAAAAAAATCTTTGACTATTTCTTCAAATTTGAATATTTTTCTCTTATTAAAGTAGGAAAGACACTCAACGCAAAAGGGGCAAATGTAAAGGGAAAACTTAATGAACCATAAAGTTGATTACAATTACAGAGATTTTTCCACAGGATTTTACATCTGGCATCTTAAACTCTGCAAAAAGCCCAGCACTTAGTCATTATTGCACTTAAGATTTAACCCATGTTGTAAAAAAAAAAAAAAAAAAATCTGATATTTTGTTAAGTCCTTTTAACATCATTAAAAAGATTTTTTTTTATATACACAATTCTTTAAATATATACAAAGGGCTGAAAAAATAAGTATGCAGTAAGTATTATATATATATATATATATATATATATATATATATAATAAATAAGTTTCATCATTTTCCATTAATGTATACCTACTTTTGCACACACCCTGTATTTCTTACCATTGGACTCAGTTCTTTTGCACAGATGATCTTTTCACCTCCTAAATTCATAGACATCTATGAACCGTTTGTAATTACAAAGCCACTGCAACTTGTTATCACCAATGCAAATAGTGCAATGAAAAGTTACATTACAGACAAGAAATATATAGCTATTGTAGATATCAATACTGCAAGTTTCAGGTTTTATATAAATACCACATTGAGGTATGAATTTAGTATTGATTTCTATATCCACAGTTATATGTCTATAAATGCCCTATTTCCAATACTGAGCACCATTCTCCTATAAATATAGTACAGGACATTTTAAAGATATGTGCAATCATCTTATTGACAACAGCTAGATTTTCTTCTTTCATGATTTTAAAAAGTAATTAAAAAGATACATTTGAGCTGTCTTCAAGTATTTATATATTTATTATTATTAAACAGGTTACAGCAACAAAGCTCTCCAAAAGGTTCAATCCTCTTCACGTTCTACATTGCAAAATCCTGGCTAGCCATTCATTCTATCCAGTTTTCTTCTCAGCTCATACTAAGGGGAGAATGTTCAACAACTTGAATTCTAACTCCAGTTACCAACATTTGCCACAAACTGCCTACCTATATCCAGAATGAGGCTCTGCCCTAAATGCCACTAACAAACAAAAATTGGCAAGGCTTGTTTGTGACCAAGTCAGTTAAGACACATCAGATCTAACAGATTGCCTCTGCCCAGGGTAATGCAGGTTCAAATCATGCCAGTGAGCACATATTTTTCTTTAATAAGATTTCTCAAATATTCAGGCCGATAGATGAAAAATAAATAAATATACTGTTTAATAAATAAACAGTGTGTCTACTCAAATATGAATATCCACTTAAAATATTGTTGAAAGTAACAAAAAGAAAATCTGTCAGATTATTAAAAAATTCATCTCTTTAGAAAATTAACATTTGAATACAAAAGTGAGCAGAAATAATTTCAAGACATCTACAACAAGGATTTTGCTTAAAGGCACTAAACAAACAAAATTAAAATTTGAAAACTAAAATTTCCCTCAATGTAACTGAGAAAAACAAGCCCCAGAACTCGTCTATTGCCACCAGTTTACTTACTTGACACAGGCTACTTGTGGATACAAAGAAAGAGCTTGGTTGGGAAGTTCTGCTACACCCACTATATTCTCACAATTTTGCCACTTCAGACTACCACCACTTTTAATTGCTTTCTAACAAGTTGAAGGGCATTTCATTCAAAACCAATGTACAGTTTAAAATGTAGCTTGGTGAATTTTTCAACTGAAAACCTAGTAATTTCTATCCTCAAAGCATTTGACAGTTAGTGAACCATTGGCAGGAGGTCATAAACAATGAAAGGTAATTGTTGAACGATTCATCAGAACTATTAATAAGTATCAAAAGTTTCAACCATAGTATGCTTCAGCCTTCTTCAGGTGATATACACTGGAATTTCAAACTGAACAGTTTTAGTCCATGGGGGTAGATTGTTCTAATTCCACATGCCATGCCTTTTTTGGATATCTCAATTTCAGTTACTTCCCTTTAGTAACTCAACTCTCCAAGTTTTTGTCCCCTCTGCCAAGGCCAGGTATTGAACTCACAACTCTGAGTCAAGTTACGTATTGAATTACTTTAACCAACACTTATCCATTGGGCCATCATGTCCTTGAAGCGTTGAGTTACTAAAAGAAATTAATGCAAACGGAGATACCCCTCCAAAAAAAAAAAAAAAAAAAAAAAAAAAAAAAAAAAAAAAAAGGCATATGCACATAGAGTTAGAATAATCTACCCCCATGAACTAAATAAAGGGTTCCATTTGAAATTCCAATATACAAGGTGCAAGGAGTAAATTGTGCCCATTTATGTCCATATTTCTGAGATGAGGTATTATGTACATTATTTGGACTATTGTCCTCATCTTTTTCACTATATCTATCACAACGTTTCGACCGTTGTACTCTCCGGCCTTCTTCAGGTGGTTGGACTGTCAAACTGAACCCTTTATTTCGCTCACTGGGGTAGATTGTTCTAGTTCCACGTGCCATGTTTTGATGGATGTCAGTTATCAGTTATCTCCTGTTAATTTCCCTCTGAAAGTTCTCCACTGCCTTAACCAGGTATTGAATTCACTCTTTGGGTCCTGTCACTGGATCTAACCGCCTTTATCCAAAACATGGCACATGAAACTAGAACAGTCTACCCCAGTGAGTGAAATAAAGGGTTCAGTTCAAAATTCCAACCACCTGAAGAAGGGCGGAGCATACAACAGCCGAAACGTTGTGATAGGTATGGCGAAAAAGATGAGGACAATAGTCCGAATAATGTAAATAATGCCCATTTTATATTTTTAATTTTGCACATTCACATTGTTTGTTTTTGTCGACTGCACAATATAGCAGGGTCAGTTGGTCACTGTGTGAGAAAAAGAGCACCATGATGCAATTCACTGCTAGAAATTTGGAAACTGCATGCTGTACTGCTTGGCATTCATGCTGGAACCTCCAATATGGATTTCGAAAGAGTTGGATGAAATATCCAGTCAACCTGATGGTGTGTGGAGTGATCACTAGTGATGGCGACTTTAAGTCTCCGTTCATCTTCCCACAGGGCCTCACACTCAACACAGAGGCCTACATCAAGTGTCTTGAGATAGTGCTGCCCTGGGTCAAGAAGGTGGCTGTACCATGCCACACAAACAAGAGAATCCAGTCATGGCTGTCAGACAATTTCTGCAACCAGAATAATCATTTTCAACGTTCTTAAGAAACAGTTTTAACAATCTATTATTTCGAACACCTCTTGACTTCTTCTAAGATGACTGCTTATTATCTGTGAGGTTTCCTGCATTCTCTTTAATTGTACGGAATCAAAATAAACAGCATTATAAAGATTGAACGTGACGAGCATCTGAAGAAGGCCAGAGGATACAGCTGAGGAAGCACTGAATATAAAAACAATCAAGATGAGAATAGTGTAAGTTCTTTTATGTGCTAGGTCTCTTCAGAACATAGGTGATCATGGCACTCCACAACTTCCTTTTCTTTGCAGCTATAAGTAATGTTTATCTCCTTACTGTCCCAAATGAATTAACATGTATTTGAACATGAGAGTTTATTAGTCAAAATTATTTTCTTGATTCCTTATAAATTCTCAAATTCAGCTAAATTTCTGGAATGATTATTATTTACACTATTACGGTGGAGTAATGGATAGCAGCTTCGATTGAGGAAGAGCCGAGTTCAAATTCTAGTCGAATCCGTTACATTCACTTACATGCTAATAACCTTGGGAAAGGTATGAATCCTCCTCTTCTCCTCCCAGCTATGGGTAAATAGCAGGACAGACCAGGTTCTATCGACTTGAATGGAAACTGGTCTACCGAAGAAAGAAACGGCAACCTATTGCAAGAAAAAAATCTGCCTCGTCAGTCATGTATTAAAACATAAGCATGTATCATGCATGGCACATAACTGACTGAAGATTATTGTCCTTATCTTTGCTGTTATATTTTGAAATACTGTAACCATGTTATAGTGGAACACACCTATTCTATAGTTAATAGACTCTCCCACCTATAATAAGTAGGAGTAGTAAGAGTAACAAGGAGTCGCTCAGTGAGTTGGTCAGTCAGTCGATGCCGGATGACCGTTAGTCGAATACTAAAGTACCAGCGACCACAACTAGATTACTCTGTGTTATACCTGTTATAGCAAGTTCCTAACGTTTTGTACGTCGAACCTATTTTAGGACCGACTTAGTACAAATAAAAGCCTCCACTGCGAAATCACTCCATAACAAACCTCCAGGGATTTCTGAACTGAAGCATTTATTTAATCTATAGAGGTAGACTGTTCTCATTCAACTGCCCATATCTCAGGATCTCTCATCTAGTTCTTATTTTTCATACTGCTCAATTATTGCTCATCCTATTTTCACTCAGTACATACCGCCTGGATCAAGGAATGAACTCACAATTACAATATTACCACA
Source organism: Acanthosepion pharaonis (assembly GCA_903632075.3). Lineage (NCBI taxonomy): Eukaryota > Metazoa > Mollusca > Cephalopoda > Sepiida > Sepiidae > Acanthosepion > Acanthosepion pharaonis. The sequence goes on along the minus strand of CAHIKZ030003556.1, from coordinate 410,048 downwards.
TTCATGAACCACTGCTTTAATCCACTAGGCTTTTGTCCAGTAGACAAGGTCTATGGAAGAACAAGAACAATCAACCCTCATAAATTCAGCTGAAATCTTCATTGCTCATTCAATGCCTCAAATAGATCACAAACCCCACAAAAGAAAAGAATACAGTGTCTTTTACAAAATTACCAATGATAAAAAAAAAAAACAACCACACACAATTCTGAAGTAAGAAAGAGCAATCATTTCCAAATCAATGTTCACTTTTATGTAAGTCAAGAGCAGATACAAATACACTACAATATCCACAATCCAAATGAGGAACACAAAAATGTTCCGATGATTTGAAGAGTAGTTGAAAAAAAAAAAAAAATAAAATAATTAGGTCAAAATTTTAAAAGAAATTCTTTTTAAATTATCCAATTATATTTAAATCAAAATATCTTTAATACAAATAATCACCAAGACTAACAATAGTTACAAATGAAGCAGCAAATATGTGAAAATTCCTGATATATTCCCTTCCTATCCAACACATGTAGACAAAGGCAAGTGAAGCCTCCACAATCACAGTACAGTTTCTTACTTCTGGAATTAGTATTTCAGATGATTAATCTTCTGAAAGATACACAATATATTTTATGCCTTTCATTATTTTTCAATCAACATTACAAATATGAAGACTTCTTAGACATTAAAGTAAAGCTCATGTGAAACTACATGAAGAACCATTATTATATATTCCATCCCCTAAGGGTTATGAAGATAAAAACATTTTAAGGATCAAAGCCAAAAGAAATTTGGGAAACTGTTGTAGAGAATTAATCCCTTATTAAATAAAAAAAAAAATAAAAAAAGTGCCATTTTCAAATTTTACTCCGTCACACTTCAGATTAAGTAAATGTCAGGGAAAGCCTAACATAAGCTGACTCATTGTTTTTTGTTTTTTTTTATCAAATACTCATTCTTTTCATTTGCAGTGATAAGCAAAGAATTGTTTCAAAGATCTACGCATTGAATCTAATCAACACAAAAAGATAATGAAGAAAAAAAAAACAAAAAAAACAAAAAAAACTGAATGATAAACAAGCATTGACATAAAAACCTTGACTGACAAATCTATTTTGTAACAGAACATAATTTTTTTTTTTTTAAATTGACACCCCCACCCAAATAAAAACTTTTCCATTTCCAGTTGTTCCTAAAATCTGACAACCATTGAAAGAAGATCTCCTTGAGACAAAAGATTTAATTTACAATTTACATTAGAGGACTGTCAAAATCCTCAGTGCCATGAGACTATATTATGATTCCAGACAAAATGAGTTAACATTAAAGTCATCCTTGATGAATGAAATGCATGATGAAGGGGAGGGTGATAATAATAACAACTGCTTATTTATTGCCCCCCCCCAATCCCCGTCTAGAAGACAACTGCACTACTGGCTGACCTGCTTGACAATGCTTTCGATGATGCAATATGATGATTATGGGGTGGAAGGTACCCGGAATAACAAGCATCTAAAAAGCTTGGACAAGATTTTCAGACACTAGTTGGTCATGACAGTAACTTTAAATGGTGCATTTTAAACAAGTGGAGGCCAGGGGCAAAAAAAATATGATGTTGGTGATGAAATGCACATTCAAATTTGATAATAGAATAAAAATACACAGATGGCTGGATGCAGTATTGGAAAAGAAAAAAATTGCAGCAGAAGAAATAAAATGCAGCCACAATTGGTGATTGCCATGTAGTAGTAGTAACATTATGAAGTAGACATCATCATCATCATCATGTCACGTCAAATAGCAGCAGGTGCTAGATTCAGTTTCCTTACTTTCTGTCCTAATCAGCCCCAAACCTGCACATGGTAGGAATTGGAAATCTACAAACTGTTAATTACACTCGCTTAACAAAGATATTTGCTCCCTAAAATAATTAGAATCTTTCATTAAAACTAAAAGAGACGGCATTCCATTATTATTAACATAACCAACATTTACTTTACACACCAACTATCATTGTCATTTTTTTTTTTTTATTAATTCTCTGGGAAGGAAACGAACCCATGAGAAAAGTGTTTATGGGGGATGGGGAAAAATACATTTAAAAAAGAAAAAAAAATGTTGATCTTTGTTAGTTGTAGCACGATACAGTACAGTAGTAAAAGATTGAAATCAGCAGAAAAGATCCGCCCCATGGCCACCAACCTGTGGACGGCACCCTGGCTGTTCTGTGGCTGCTATTATTATGCAAGCAGCAAGGGTCTTCCTGAGTTTCAAAAAAAAAAAAAAAAATACGTCATGTGTTCTGCTTTGTTTTTAAAAAAGAAAAAAAAAACAACAAAAAACTGCGATGACACTTAAATTATTGAAATTATAAACCGCTTTAAGCAATAAAATTAAGACGAAATAGTTTTTTTTCGTATCTTAAGCATATTATTAACAACATAATTCGCAGGGCGTGTATCGTTCACTTATGGTACCATCAACGGTTGTACCCTTCGATGCCAATGATGTACATTTCAAAAAGAAAAGAAACGAGAGCTTGCAAAGTTAACCTGGAGGGAACAAATTCGAATCTGACGAACATATACTCAATGACAATATGGCTACTCCATGAAAGAAAGAGAAAAGAAGGAATGAAAATGTAGTAGTCGTGGTGGCACCAGTAACCAGCAGAGTGACACACAGCAACGCACAGATGGGACCGCGCACCGGGGAATTATAAAAAGGTTTCGCCTGAGAGGAGAGATTAACAATTGAACCACTACCAATGTATGCCTTTCATTTTAGGCCAAACCAATTTAACAATAAATAAATAAAATTAAATGAAAATACTATCTACCGTCGCCACTATTCTGATAAGTACCGGCAGACACTTAGTGTGTGTAGTGTCTGTAATAAAACAGCACTAGCAAATTACGATTAGTTTAGTTAACTTAACTAGTACTACTATTACCCCGAGGTGAAAATCACATTTCATTATTTAATAGCTAAATTAGGATGAAGAAATCCATGTGTCATTCAAAGGAAGACAAATTATGGGATATATAAGCAGTCATCTGTACGACATATACAACACTTAAAAATGTGAATAAGTGACAGGATGTGTCACACGGGCTTCATAAAAGATAAAAAGAAAAAAAATTAATGACAACTGGGAAGAGGCCGAATCCAACATGTTTCTCTTGGAAATCGAGGTTAATACAAAAGAGAAATCAACAATTGGTTGTTTAAAAGACAGAAATTAGTCAAAATAAATTTATCTGCAAATCGACACAGTGTGTAGAGGAGGAGGAGTAGTAGATTTCGCCATGTTCAAACGTTGAAAGATCAGGTCACTTTTGATCATCCGTAGTCATGGACGAGAACCGTTTCATGCGTTATAAATGGGGTGGGGCGTGACTAAGCCTTACCGACAAGTTTTCTCCTGTAGAGTGAAGGAATGAAAAGGCAACTGGCGTTTTAGAAGTGTCCAGAAAGTGGGTAATCATTTATTAATGACATGAAGTAAATATACAGAGATGATATTAGAGAGAAAAAAGTCAGGCCGTTACCGTCATAGTGGTGATAGAGAGCTTCTAGTCGGCCTGAATGGGGGGGGGAAGAAGACAGAAATGAACCCAAGAAGAGTCACGCGAGGTGGGAGGGGGGAGATTGTCGAATATGAAAAAAATACTGGCCGACTAACACTAAAATCACAAAAAAGACACCAAGAAAAGATTTGCCATTAAGCAACAATGATTTCCTTACAAGCTCTTTTATTGGATCCGAAATGAGCAAGAAACACCGAAAGAATTTCAAGTTGGGGAGGAAAAATTGAATTCACTGCAAACACGCCTTAAAATGGAATTTGTTTTTTACCTTGACTCATATCACGACACAACAGAAGTTCTGTTTTCTTTTTTAAATCTCGTTAACTAACAGTTAAAATAATCTCAATTTTTCCTTGTTTACTTACGGTACATTTTACTTTTTTTTAACAGTTATTCAGAATAATTCATTTATAATGTGAGCAAACACTTAGTCTTGTAAGTTTTTTGTCGTTTTAAATTTTAAAAAATATATAACAAAAGTGCTCAAAAACAAATTGTTTCAGGAAAAAAAACGCACGTGATTAAAAAAAAAAATGCCGAGAGAATTTAAATGTGGATTTTTTTAAATGAATATTATTAAAATAAGCTCTCAGCTTTTTTTTTTTTTTGATTTTTGTTATGTTTATTGAAAATTTTAAAAAATAATTAAAAAAAGTAGGGCAGAAATAAATTCTTAGCGATTATTCAAATCTGTAATAAACGAGAAACTTTTGATTTTTAAAAATGAAGATGAAAGTCAAAGAAGACGGATATAAAAAGCCATGAATCAGAAGGTTTTAAAGAAATTTGAACCAGTTTTTTTTTTGTCAATGGGGGGGGGTGTCATGACTTCACACTTCAACAAGTTTTTCTTAATCCAAGCAAAAGAGAAGTGTAGATAAATTCATTAGTCAGGTGATTTGAAGAAGAAAAAAAAAAAAAAAAAAAAATGAGAAACAGGTTTTATTTTTTTTTTTGTTTATTTGTTTTTCAAGTATCAATTTTTTGTAATTTTAATGTTGTTAATCAATGAATCACTTTTTGTTTTATTGAAGAGGCCCACAAACAAAGTTCTTCAGGCAATATTTTTTTATGATGAATAATCTAATCAGAAAGAAAATTATCTTTTTTCTTTCATATTTGAGATGAAGACATTTAAAATAAAAAATATTCAACATTTAAGAAAAGGAATATTATTGGAAGTAAATTAATTTTAATAAGTTTTACTTTTATTTTGTTTATAGTAAAAAAATAAAAAAAATAAATAAAAATTATTTTTAAAATAAAATAATAAAATCTGGAGCAAAACTGTTTAAAAACAAATAATCCCAATCTTTATCATTTCGTTCGTATGATTAATTAATAATTTCCGCTTGTCATAATTTTTCAGTTTTCTTTTTAGTCGGTAAAAGGGGGGGGCACCGACGACCCGGGTTATTGTTTTTACGATAAAACAACCTGTTTTTAAGAAAAGATAAAAAGAAAAATATTTTTGAAAATCTAAGTGCCAAATACTAGATAAATAATAACTTTCATGAAAAGACTTTTTTATTAAAAAAAAAAGACTTGACAAATTAAATCATTGTCTAGTCTTCTTGGGATTTAGACAGGATCATTTATTTTTATTTTTTGTCAATCACGAAGAAGAGTTGTAATTGTAGCCAATAAGAAATAAAATTAAAAAAGGTAATTATTGCTAATTTTTAAATTTCTGAATAATATTTTCTTGTCAAAAAAATGTTCCCTCGTCAGAAACACTTTGTGTGGATCTTCTTTTAAAGCATTTTGATTTGAAAGCATCAACAACAAAAAAAAAAGAAAGGCTATTGTTATTTTTATCAACATTTACGACTTCAACAATTACACAATAAAAACAATTGGCAACTCTTCGCGGATTTTTTTTTTAACAAATTAAAAAGTAAATTATCATTATTAATATTAATTTTTTTTTATTATATGTATATTGTCAATAATTGGTATTAGTCTGACTTGGCTGTGTCGACACATACATATGAAATAAGTAACTAAAAAATAAGAAACGATAGATTTTTTTTAAATCTAGGAGAAAAAGTCGGGGTTAAAAAAAATGGGGTAAAAAGATACGAACAATATAAAAGCAGCAACAACGTCAAATTAAGGGTAAAAATAAAATGAATTTACCTCAACAAAGATCCGAAATCAAAGGGTGAAGTTATGGATCTATAACCCGTAACTGTTGGCTACATATTTTCAGGCGGTATTTAATTGTATTGTGCATATAAATCTGGGTTCCTAAGGTTAAGGGCATGGACAAAATTTTGGCGACCCTTGTCAAGACCACACCAGTTGTTGTGATTATTACTACAAATGCCTTCGACCAGGGTTGTTTAAAACAGGCCACCTTCGACTTAATCAGGTAGGTAAATGAATCCGGGCGAATGTTAAGCCGATAGGAACACCTGGGGGAAAAAAAAAACACAAGAACAGCGACGATATATACAAATGTGTATATATTGTTAACGCTTTGGACGATCTTTCTCCTCCGCCATGATGACAGTTTTCAGGACTAATGTATTCTTGAGTTGGGTAAGGAAGTCGTGTGATCAGCCACTCACGAATCCGGCCGGTAAGGATCGTTTAGTAATTATATCCGTCTTTTTCAACTTAAACCCATCCGTCTTGTTTCCTGAGCTTTTTTATTGCTTTTCCGGAAAGGCAATATTTGGTCATAAGAGGCTCAACATAAAACAAGCATGTCACATTAGGCGGAACTACTTTTTTTCTACGTCATGTTATTTACTAGAGTGGCTGCAAGCGCACCAAGAACAGATAACTCTAGTTTCTCTTCTTTTTTTTTTTTTTTCTTCTTCCTTTTTTTTTCCTCTTCTCTTCCCGTTTCTTTAGTCTCATTTCCTTTATGCCTTCAAAGAAAATCTCCCTCCTTCTCAACGGATCTTTTAAATAGCGAAATAGTAATAAATGATTTTATGAGTTCATTAACTGTTCACCTGCTTAAAATGTTTGTCAGTTTTTAAAGATACTTTACAAAAAACTTTTCATAGTTGTTATAACTTATAAACTAAAAAGTGAGAAAGCATATGTTCATTTTTTTTAAAAAAGTTTCAGTAATTTTACCGAACATCAGTAATGTCCACATTGTAGCCAAGGATTTTTGTATCTTTGTTTCAAAAACATACAAGTTCAGGTTGTAAACATGAACAACAGAATGTTATACAAATTTATTATTAAAATATTTTCTTTCTTTTGTTTTTGAGCAACAAAAACCTGTTTCGGTTGGTACTGATTGAAATATATCCGGGTCCCCTTGTAAAAAAATGTGTTGCTGTAGTGAATATGTACACTTTTTTTTAAGTTTTTTTTAGTTTTTCTTTCTTGACTTAAAGATAAATTTCCTGAATTAAGTAAAAGTTCAGCAGTCACAAAAAAAGCTAACGACATTTTCTTAAATTTCTGTTTAAAATGGTATTATTACCCAATGTAATTAGAATTTCATGACTTGAAAAGAGATACTGAAAAAAAATACTACAATAACTACATATATATTTTTTAAAATTGTTAATTGTAAGCAAACTGATGCATTAAGCTAAATTCCGAGAGATTTTTAATACTTTTTACAAGTTAAATAAGATTTCCATACCCAACACATCAAACTGGTGGACAAAAGCCAATGACAAAAAATATGAAAGAACTGTTTAAAAACATGATAAAAATGCTAATCAACGATTGGAGTGTGAAAGCTTCATTTCAACTTTCAGTGGTTGTAGTTAGTGTTATTCTGGAATGTTTCTGTAAATTCAAAGTAACAAAATCCCTCTCATTTCTTCTCTAAAAATCAATCAGCAAAGTTTTAGAGAAAAGCTACAATTATTAGTTTCCTAATTCCTGTTATAATAGCCATAATGTAACTGATTATAGATCTTGTCCACACTAGGAGAATAAAATTGCCAAAAATTCATAAATATCCAATGAACACATCAAGGCTGACTGCTGTCAGGATCAAAGTCATTATAAACACCAGAAACCCTTCATGGGAATGCCAGGTGCTAGAAGCTTAGATGTGTAGGTGGTCAAGTTCCAATTCACATTAGGTTCATTATATATTCACTTATCCACAAACACACCTGGGAAAAGTACGAAACCTCCTCTTGCTCCCCAAGCTATGGATTAATTATTGGGAGTTGCAAAAAAAAAAGTAATAATAATAATTAAATTTAAATATATTTCCATCCTTTCATGGGAATACCATGGGCTAGAAGCTAAGATGTATGGGTAATCAAGTTCCAATTCTGATTGGGTTCATTATATATTCACTTACCCACAAATACATCTGGGAAAAAAGGTATGAAACCTCCTCTTGTTCCCCAAGCTATGGATTAATTATTAGGAGTTGCAAAAAAGAAAAAAAAAATAGTAATAATTAAATCTAAATATATTTCCATCCTTTCATGGGAATACCATGGGCTAGAAGCTAAGATGTATGGGTAATCAAGTTCCAATTCTGATTGGGTTCATTATATATTCACTTACCCACAAATACATCTGGGAAAGGTATGAAACCTCCTCTTGTTCCCCAAGCTATGGATTAATTATTAGGAGTTGCAAAAAAGAAAAAAAAAATAGTAATAATTAAATCTAAATATATTTCCATCCTTTTATGGGAATACCATGGGCTAGAAGCTAAGATGTATGGGTAATCAAGTTCCAATTCTGATTGGGTTCATTATATATTCACTTACCCACAAATACATCTGGGACAGGTATGAAACCTCCTCTTGTTCCCCAAGCTATGGATTAATTATTAGGAGTTGCAAAAAAGAAAAAAAAAATAGTAATAATTAAATCTAAATATATTTCCATCCTTTCATGGGAATACCATGGGCTAGAAGCTAAGATGTATGGGTAATCAAGTTCCAATTCTGATTGGGTTCATTATATATTCACTTATCCACAAATACATCTGGGACAGGTATGAAACCACCACTTCTTCCCCCAGGGAGTTGCAAAAACAAATAATAATTAAATCTAAATATATTCCCATCCTGTTTATCCCTTCTTTCCTGTTCAGGATTGGGTTTCTGGTTCCTTATAAAGTCTACTTCAACTCTATACTTTTAAAGTCTCTGCCTAAACTCTGAAATGTTATTTATATATTTTCTTCCTTCAGTAGGAGTAGATAGGTTTTTTGAATAGGAGTAGAGGTTTATCCCTTGTTTCCTGTTCAGGATTGGGTTTCCGGTTCCTTCTAAAGTCTACTTCAACTCTATACTTCTAACATCTCTGCCTAAACTCTGAAATGTTATTTATTTATTTTCTTCCTTCATTAGGAGTAGATAGGTTTTTTTTAATAGGAGTAGAGGTTTATCCCTTGTTTACTGTTCGGGATTGGGTTTCTGGTTCCTTATAAATCTACTTCAACTCTATACTTCTAACGTCTCTGCCTAAACTCTGAAATGTTATTTATTTATTTTCTTCCTTCATTAGGAGTAGATAGGTTTTTTTTAATAGGAGTAGAGGTTTATCCCTTGTTTACTGTTCGGGATTGGGTTTCTGGTTCCTTATAAATCTACTTCAACTCTATACTTCTAACATCTCTGCCTAAACTCTGAAATGTTATTTATTTATTTTCTTCCTTCATTAGGAGTAGATAGGTTTTTTGAATAGGAGTAGAGGTTTATCCCTTGTTTCCTGTTTAGGATTGGGTTTCTGGTTCCTTCTAAAGTCTACTTCAACTCTATACTTCTAATATCTCTGCCTGAACTCTGAAATGTTATTTATTTTCTTCCTTTAGTAGGAGGAGATAGGTTTTTTGAATAGGAGAAGAGGTTTATCCCTTGTTTCATGTTCAGTATTGGTTTTGCAATTATTTCTAAAGTCTACTTCAACTCTATACTTCTAACATCTCCACCTAAACTCTGAAATGTTATTTATTTTCTTCCTTCAGTAGAAGTAGATAGCTTTTTTGAATAGGAGTAGAGGTTTATCCCTTGTTTCCTCTTTAGGATTGGGTTTCCGGTCCCTTCTAAAGTCTACTTTAACTTTGGTGTTTTAATAAGTATTATTCTTTGGGTGATTCTGTTCAAACTCCAAATGCATGTTGAATTCTTGTTGTTCCTGAAATAAAAGGTACGAATGGAAGAAAGAGGCAGTGACACTGGAAATAGATTTAGGAACTTTATTACAGAGTAACAATGGTCTGTTGAAGTGAAATACGTTCCTGAGCAAAAGACATGTGTTTACCCATTAAAAGTTCAAGGGTAAAAAAGAGTACAATTTTCTCATTTGGAAGCCCCTCTTTTCTCACACATGCAACATTTTTTCTTCCTGTTTGGGGCATTCTGGGAGATTCTTCTTTTTTATTTTTTTTATACTTCTTTCATTTTATTGTGTGTGTTTTTTTTTTAATTTTTTTATTTTATTAATATACAATCCCCACAAATCAATCAATATTCCTTTCATTAGCTGCATATTATGTGCTTCACCAGAGCTATATACAATTTTGAATTCAGAATTGTCCTTCTCTTAGACTGGTTGTCACCGAAGGTTATAGGACTCAGTCTGTCCTGCTATTTAATCTATAGCTGGAGGGGGAGAAGCATAGGGGGAGGAGGCACGGTGGAGTAATGGATAGCGGCTCGGATTGCGGAATTGAAGAGCCGAGTTCGAATTACATTCACTTACGTGCTAATACCCTTAGGAAAGGTATGAATCCTCTTCTTCTCCCTCCAGCTATGGGTAAATAGCAGGACAGACTGGGTTCTATAGACTTGGATGGCAACTGGTCTAGGAGAAGGAAAACTCTGAATTCAAAACCTGCAGAGGGTTGTTTGGGAACCTTGTGGCACATAGTGCACCAGGTCTCTGTAATCGGCCCTTCAAAATGTGTGGATGGTCCTGCACGAAACCTTCACCACTATAATCAAATCTCATGTGCTATACATGCGGGTTGGGGACCGCTTGTGAATTCCAAATTCCCATGAAACTCCAATATTGGAGCCGGCTCAACCCACCTCGGGTGAATGCCGTTACAAGAACAAGTTACAAGAGAAGGGGGAGAAGCAGTGGATTCATAGCTTTCCCAAGGGTATTTACATGTTAGTGAACAGGAATTCAAACTCCGCTCACCAATTTCACAATCTGAGCCAGTGTCCTACATGTTTATGCAAGAGTGATAAAACACAAAGACAAATTTAAAACTCTGGGTAATAATCATACTTATTATAAAACCCAGGTTGTGTGTGTGTGTCTGTATGTTTATATATTGGATCGGATTTCCTACATTTTTCAACTGATTTCAACAAAACTTCACAGGACTACATAAAATTACCTTGCGGTGGTTCTGACAGTGCCAAAAATTGGAAAAACACAATTGTTTTTGCACAAAATCAATTTGAAAACATGATTAAGAGGCATCACTTTCACAGAATGAAAGGGGGACAACTCATATCAAGTTATACTTATTATAAAACCCAGGTTGTTTGTGTGTGTGTTTGTGTGTGTGTTCATTTATATATGGGATCGGATTTCCTACATTTTTCAACCGATTTCAACAAAACTTCACTTTTTTTTTGGCAGGTAGTGTTTCTTATTGTCTTGCACACTTTTTTCTTTATTTTTACATTCAGAAAAAAAAATTGATTTAAAAATTCCATTTACAAGACAATTGTTTATAATAAAATTCTAATCAATCAGTAGACTCATAACAATTGAAAACAATATTTTTGTTTGAGTTTGAGTTTGACCAATTCATAAAAAAAAAAAAAAACACAACAAAAAAAAACTCCTTAAGACATGCGTGTCTGTCAACCTTAAACAATAATCTTTGTCAATTTTATTTTTCAGTCTTTATGATGGTCGATACTTGATCTATCTCTTACTGTTACATCCCCGGGCAATGCCGGACTCTACTGCTAGTGAAGTAATAGTTGTATACTAATATGTACATATGTGTATGTGTGTGTGTGTAGGCAGCAATCCCTCTTTTATACATGTTTCGTTAAAGATGATTAACAAGGTACTACAATTAATCTTTTATTTAATTTTTCTTGTGTTTGTACAAGTGCTTTCTTTTCTGGACACAAAGTTTGTAACAACACTCCAAAAGTTCTGCATATCTGAACACTTTCAGCCATACTTTTAGCCATTATCAAGGATGGGTTTATTTTTACTTTTAACTGTATGTATGGGTTGTGCTGTACAAAGACCCCATCATCCAATCTGTGATACAGGGCCCCTCCCCACCCTACTACATCTCAATTTTCATAAGGTAGTATTCATATAAAATACAAATTTTATTGTAACCTAATTATGTACAATAATGGATCATATAGGTGAACAATTCAACTAGAAAAATTGAAAATAAATACAATGTGTCTAAATACAAATTAGAGACATAGATTATTGCATCTTAAATGAATCAACATTGTTTTGCAGCAATTTTTAACATCAGCTTGAGATTTTTCTCATTAAAAAGGTACAACAAGAGTCTTCCCTGCAACAAGATAAACTGCAATTCCTCTGTGACCTGCTGAATATGATGAACAAATAGAATTATATGGGAACCTCACCCAGTATCAGACATCATCAATGTATTGCTGGTAAGCTAAAAACAAAATTGTTAGTGAAGTTCTTTTGTGGGAGTCTACACAAAAGCTTGCAGAGAATGATGACAAAACAAGACAGAAGATCAAACAGATTTGTGATGATATAAATGATGATATAAACTACAATACTTTTGAATTAAATATTAATTGGATAGGGATCCATGAAAGTGGGTGTGACTAGATAATGATGATTTAGTTACCCACTATTTTTCTGATATACATTATATTACCAGCAGTACATTTTTGCAAAAGGTTATTACCAGCAATTGATTTTTGAAGATAAAATTATTACCAGCAATACATTTTTGGAAAAAAAATATTAGCAGCAATACATTTGTGAAAAAAATAATACCCACGATAAAATGTCAGCATTAAATGACTCACTGATATGCTGTAAAACAAAATAAACCAAACCAAACCAAACCAGTACATTTTTGGAAAAAAAAAATAGTACCAGCAATAAATTTTGGAAAAAAAACATCAGCAGTAAAACACTATGAGTGTGTAAAAATAGGTTTTAATGCCAGCTTAACACTATGAAAGTATAAAAATAGGTTTTAATACCAGCTAAACACTATGAAAGTATAAAAATAGGTTATAATGCCAGCTAAACACTATGAAAGTATAAAAATAGGTTTTAATACCAGCTAAACACTATGAAAGTATAAAAATAGGTTATAATACCAGCAAAAAACTATGAAAGTATAAAAATAGGTTATAATACCAGCTAAACACTATGAAAGTATAAAAATAGGTTTTAATACCAGCTAAACACTATGAAAGTATAAAAATAGGTTTTAATACCAGCTAAACACTATGAAAGTATAAAAATAGGTTTTAATACCAGCAAAACACTATGAAAGTATAAAAATAGGTTATAATACCAGCTAAACACTATGAAAGTATAAAAATAGGTTATAATACCAGCTAAACACTATGAAAGTATAAAAATAGGTTTTAATACCAGCAAAACACTATGAAAGTATAAAAATAGGTTATAATGCCAGCAAAACACTATGAAAGTATAAAAATAGGTTATAATGCCAGCAAAACACTATGAAAGTATAAAAATAGGTTATAATGCCAGCAAAACACTATGAAAGTATAAAAATAGGTTTTAATACCAGCTAAACACTATGAAAGTATAAAAATAGGTTATAATACCAGCTAAACACTATGAAAGTATAAAAATAGGTTTTAATGCCAGCTAAACACTATGAAAGTATAAAAATAGGTTATAATGCCAGCAAAACACTATTAAAGTATAAAAATAGGTTTTAATACCAGCAAAACACTATGAAAGTATAAAAATAGGTTTTAATACCAGCTAAACACTATGAAAGTATAAAAAAAGGTTTTAATACCAGCTAAACACTATGAAAGTATAAAAATAGGTTTTAATACCAGCTAAACACTATGAAAATATAAAAATAGGTTATAATGCCAGCCAAACACTATGAAAGTATAAAAATAGGTTTTAATACCAGCTAAACACTATGAAAGTATAAAAATAGGTTTTAATACCAGCTAAACACTATGAAAGTAAAAAGAAATAGGTTTTAATACCAGCTAAACACTATGAAAGTATAAAAATAGGTTTTAATGCCAGCAAAACACTATGAAAGTATAAAAATAGGTTTTAATTCCAGCAAAACACAATGGAAGTATAAAAAATAGGTTTTAATACCAGCTAAACACTATGAAAGTAAAAAAAAATAGGTTTTAATACCAGCTAAACACTATGAAAGTATAAAAATAGGTTTTAATACCAGCTAAACACTATGAAAGTATAAAATACGTTTTAATACCAGCAAAACACTATGAAAGTATAAAATAAATAGCAAAACACTATTAAAGTATAAAAATAGGTTTTAAACCAGCAAAACACTATGAAAGTATAAAAATAGGTTTTAATACCAGCTAAACACTATGAAAGTATAAAATAGGTTTTAATACCAGCAAAAAACACTATTAAAGTATAAAATAGGTTTTAATGCCAGCTAAACACTATGAAAGTAAATAATAGGTTTTAATACCAGCTAAACACTATGAAAGTTATAAAATAGGTTTTAATACCAAAACACTATAAAAGTATAAAAATAGGTTTTAATACCAGCTAAACACTATAAAAGTATAAAAATAGGTTTTAATACCAGCTAAACACTATGAAAGTATAAAAATAGGTTTTAATACCAGCTAAACACTATGAAAGTATAAAAATACGTTTTAATACCAGCTAAATACTATAAAAGTATAAAAATACGTTTTAATACCAGCTAAACACTATGAAAGAAAACACTATGAAAGTATAAAAATAGGTTTTAATACCAGCAAAACACTATTAAAGTATAAAAATAGGTTTTAATGCCAGCTAAACACTATGAAAGTAAATAATAGGTTTTAATACCAGCGAAACACTATGAAAGTATAAAAATAGGTTTTAATACCAGCTAAACACTATGAAAGTATAAAAATAGGTTTTAATACCAGCTAAACACTATGAAAGTATAAAAATAGGTTTTAATACCAGCTAAACTCTATAAAAGTATAAAAATAGGTTTTAATACCAGCTAAACACTATGAAAGTATAAAAATAGGTTATAATGCCAGCAAAACACTATGAAAGTATAAAAATAGGTTATAATGCCAGCAAAACACTATGAAAGTATAAAAATAGGTTTTAATAACAGCTAAACACTATGAAAGTATAAAAATAGGTTATAATACCAGCAAAACACTATGAAAGTATAAAAATAGGTTATAATGCCAGCAAAACACTATTAAAAAAATAAAAATAGGTTTTAATACCAGCAAAACACTATGAAAGTATAAAATAGGTTTTAATAAAAACACTATGAAAGTATAAAAATTGGTTTTAATACCAGCAAAACACTATTAAAGTATAAAAATAGGTTTTAATGCCAGCTAAACACTATGAAAGTAAATAATAGGTTTTAATACCAGCTAAACACTATGAAAGTATAAAAATAGGTTTTAATACCAGCTAAACACTATAAAAGTATAAAAATAGGTTTTAATACCAGCTAAACACTATGAAAGTATAAAAATAGGTTTTAATTCCAGCAAAACACAATGGAAGTATAAAAATAGGTTTTAATACCAGCAAAACACTATGAAAGTATAAAAATAGGTTTTAATACCAGCAAAACACTATGAAAGTATAAAAATAGGTTTTAATACCAGCTAAACACTATGAAAGTATAAAAATAGGTTTTAATACCAGCTAAACACTATGAAAGTATAAAAATAGGTTTTAATGCCAGCTAAACACTATGAAAGTATAAAAATAGGTTATAATGCCAGCAAAACACTATGAAAATATAAAAATAGGTTATAATGCCAGCAAAACACTATGAAAATATAAAAATAGGTTTTAATACCAAAAACACTATGAAAGTATAAAATAGGTTTTAATACCAGCAAAACACTATGAAAGTAAAAAAAATAGGTTTTTAATACCAGCTAAACACTATGAAAGTATAAAAATAGGTTTTAATGCCAGCTAAACACTATGAAAGTATAAAAATAGGTTTTAATACCAGCAAAAACACTAAATAAAAATAGGTTTTAATTCCAGCAAAAACAATGGAAGTAAAAAATAGGTTTTAATACCAGTATTAAAAATAGGTTTTAATACCAGCAAAAACACTATGAAAGTATAAAAATAGGTTTTAATACCAGCTAAACACTATGAAAGTATAAAAATAGGTTTTAATACCAGCTAAACACTATGAAAATATAAAAATAGGTTTTAATTCCAGGTATAAAAATAGGTTTTAATACCAGCAAAACACTATGAAAGTATAAAAATAGGTTTTAATACCAAAAACACTATGAAAGTTATAAAAATAGGTTTTAATACCAGCTAAACACTATGAAAGTATAAAAATAGGTTTTAATACCAGCTAAACACTATGAAAAATAAAAATAGGTTTTAATGCCAGCTAAACACTATGAAAGTAAAAAAATGTTATAATGCCAAAAACACTATGAAAATATAAAAATAGGTTTTAATTCCAGCAAAACACAATGGAAGTATAAAAATAGGTTTTAATACCAGCAAAACACTATGAAAGTATAAAAATAGGTTTTAATACCAGCAAAACACTATGAAAGTATAAAAATAGGTTTTAATACCAGCAAAACACTATGAAAGTATAAAAATAGGTTTTAATACCAGCTAAACACTATGAAAGTATAAAAATAGGTTATAATGCCAGCAAAACACTATGAAAGTATAAAAATAGGTTATAATGCCAGCAAAACACTATGAAAGTATAAAAATAGGTTTTAATAACAGCTAAACACTATGAAAGTATAAAAATAGGTTATAATACCAGCAAAACACTATGAAAGTATAAAAATAGGTTATAATGCCAGCAAAACACTATTAAAAAATAAAAATAGGTTTTAATACCAGCAAAACACTATGAAAGTATAAAAATAGGTTTTAATACCAGCTAAACACTATGAAAGTATAAAAATAGGTTTTAATACCAGCAAAACACTATTAAAGTATAAAAATAGGTTTTAATGCCAGCTAAACACTATGAAAGTAAATAATAGGTTTTAATACCAGCTAAACACTATGAAAGTATAAAAATAGGTTTTAATACCAGCTAAACACTATAAAAGTATAAAAATAGGTTTTAATACCAGCTAAACACTATGAAAGTATAAAATAGGTTTTAATTCCAGCAAAACAAATGGAAGTATAAAAAATAGGTTTTAATACCAGCAAAACACTATGAAAGTATAAAAATAGGTTTTAATACCTGCAAAACACTATGAAAGTAAAAAAAATAGGTTTTAATACCAGCTAAACACTATGAAAGTATAAAAATAGGTTTTAATACCAGCTAAACACTATGAAAGTATAAAAATAGGTTTTAATGCCAGCTAAACACTATGAAAGTATAAAAATAGGTTATAATGCCAGCAAAACACTATGAAAATATAAAAATAGGTTATAATGCCAGCAAAACACTATGAAAATATAAAAAATAGGTTTTAATACCATAAAGGTTTTAATACCAGCTAAACACTATGAAAGTATAAAAATAGGTTTTAATACCAGCAAAACACTATGAAAGTATAAAAATAGGTTATAATGCCAGCAAAACACTATGAAAATATAAAAATAGGTTATAATGCCAGCAAAAAACTATGAAAGTATAAAAATAGGTTTTAATACCAGCAAAACACTATGAAAGTATAAAAATAGGTTTTAATGCCAGCTAAACACTATGAAAGTATAAAATAGGTTTTAATACCAGCAAAACACTATGAAAGTATAAAAATAGGTTTTAATTCCAAAAACACAATGGAAGTATAAAAATAGTTTTAATACCAGCAAAACACTATGAAAGTATAAAAATAGGTTTTAATACCAGCAAAACACTATGAAAGTATAAAAATAGGTTTTAATACCAGCAAAACACTATGAAAGTATAAAAATAGGTTTTAATACCAGCTAAACACTATGAAAGTATAAAAATAGGTTTTAATACCAGCTAAACACTATGAAAGTATAAAAATAGGTTTTAATACCAGCTAAACACTATGAAAGTATAAAAATAGGTTTTAATGCCAGCTAAACACTATGAAAGTATAAAAATAGGTTATAATGCCAGCAAAACACTATGAAAATATAAAAATAGGTTTTAATTCCAGCAAAACACAATGGAAGTATAAAAATAGGTTTTAATACCAGCAAAACACTATGAAAGTATAAAAATAGGTTTTAATACCAGCAAAACACTATGAAAGTATAAAAATAGGTTTTAATACCAGCTAAACACTATGAAAGTATAAAATAGGTTTTAATACCAGCTAAACACTAAAAGTATAAAAATAGGTTTTAATACCAGCTAAACACTATGAAAGTATAAAAAATAGGTTTTAATGCCAGCTAAACACTATGAAAGTATAAAAATAGGTTATAAAAAAACACTATGAAAATATAAAAATAGTTTTAATTCCAGCAAAACACAATGGAAGTATAAAATAGGTTTTAAAAACACTATGAAAGTATAAAAAAATAGGTTTTAATACCAGCAAAACACTATGAAAGTATAAAAATAGGTTTTAATACCAGCTAAACACTATGAAAGTATAAAAATAGGTTATAATGCCAGCAAAACACTATGAAAATATAAAAATAGGTTACAATGCCAGCAAAACACTATGAAAGTATAAAAATAGGTTTTAATACCAGCAAAACACTATTATAAAAATAGGTTTTAATACCAGCAAAACACAATGGAAGTATAAAAATAGGTTTTAATACCAGCTAAACACTATGAAAGTAAAAAAATAGGTTTTAATACCAGCTAAACACTATGAAAGTATAAAAATAGGTTTTAATGCCAAAAAAAAACTATGAAAGTATAAAAATAGGTTTTAATTCCAGCAAAACACAATGGAAGTATAAAAATAGGTTTTAATACCAGCAAAACACTATGAAAGTATAAAATAGGTTTTAATACCAGCAAAACACTATGAAAGTATAAAATAGGTTTTAATACCAGCAAAACTCTATGAAAGTATAAAAAATAGGTTTTAATACCAGCTAAACACTATGAAAGTATAAAAAATAGGTTTTAATACAGCTAAACACTATGAAAGTATAAAATAGGTTTTAATACCAGCTAAACACTATGAAAGTATAAAAATAGGTTTTAATGCCAGCTAAACACTATGAAAGTATAAAAATAGGTTATAATGCCAGCAAAACACTATGAAAATATAAAAATAGGTTTTAATTCCAGCAAAACACAATGGAAGTATAAAAATAGGTTTTAATACCAGCAAAACACTATGAAAGTATAAAAATAGGTTTTAATACCAGCAAAACACTATGAAAGTATAAAAATAGGTTTTAATACCAGCTAAACACTATGAAAGTATAAAAATAGGTTTTAATACCAGCTAAACACTATGAAAGTATAAAAATAGGTTTTAATACCAGCTAAACACTATGAAAGTATAAAAATAGGTTTTAATGCCAGCTAAACACTATGAAAGTATAAAAAATAGGTTATAATGCCAGCAAAACACTATGAAAATATAAAAATAGGTTTTAATTCCAGCAAAACACAATGGAAGTATAAAAATAGGTTTTAATACCAGCAAAACACTATGAAAGTATAAAAATAGGTTTTAATACCAGCTAAACTCTATGAAAGTATAAAAATAGGTTATAATGCCAGCAAAACACTATGAAAATATAAAAATAGGTTACAATGCCAGCAAAACACTATGAAAGTATAAAAATAGGTTTTAATACCAGCAAAACACTATGAAAGTATAAAAATAGGTTTTAATACCAGCAAAACACAATGGAAGTATAAAAATAGGTTTTAATACCAGCTAAACACTATGAAAGTAAAAAAAATAGGTTTTAATACCAGCTAAACACTATGAAAGTATAAAAATAGGTTTTAATGCCAGCAAAAAACTATGAAAGTATAAAAATAGGTTTTAATTCCAGCAAAACACAATGGAAGTATAAAAATAGGTTTTAATACCAGCTAAACACTATGAAAGTAAAAAAAATAGGTTTTAATACCAGCTAAACACTATGAAAGTATAAAAATAGGTTTTAATACCAGCTAAACACTATGAAAGTATAAAAATACGTTTTAATACCAGCTAAACACTATAAAAGTATAAAAATACGTTTTAATACCAGCTAAACACTATGAAAGAAAACACTATGAAAGTCTAAAAATAGGTTTTAATGCCAGCAAAACTAAATAAACTGACATTATTTCATAGCCTAATTACACAGGCATTTCTTACTCAAATGATCTCAAATTTTAACAAAATGAGTAAAAACTAGGTTGAATATTTAATTATTTTTTTTTTCAGAGTGAAAAATGATGTTTGTGTGTTAGAATATGATCAACATGATATGCTTTTCATTGTTTTTAAAAGATTTTTCTGTTTCATAATATTTTGCTTAAGTTTTGGAAGGCATCTTTTGCTATCCCAGTGCAACTTTGGATTTCACTATCACATATAATTCCATTTTTAAAACACTTCCCAGATATTTAAATTTTCATTCTCGTTTTATTTTGGTATCTCCAATTTGTAATTTGAATGTTAGGTTGTTCCTTTTGCTGACAACTCTACATTCTGTTTTTTTTTACAAATGATATAGTACTTTCTTTTCCCTTTCTTTTACTTCCTTCAGAAGTTCCTGTAGTTTTCTTTCTGTTTCTGCTATCAAACTATGTTATCTGCATATCTTATGTTGTTAAGATTGTATCTGCTAATAATAAAGGACATTCTTGTTCACACAAAATACCATCAATAAAATACAACAGTAACCTGTAACCATGAGAAAAAAATGAAGCTTTGGCTTGTTTGAGCTTATCTACTTTTTTTCCAAACTATCTCATTGGGAAATTTTTTTTTTTATTACAGAAGGTTCTCTTTGTACAAGGCTCAGGGGCCACTTGAGGTAGAGAGTTACATTAAGGGGCAGTTTATGTGGATAGGTGAGGAAGATAACGGTTAACCCTAGACTTGAACAAGTTAAGATTGAAGTGATCAGGGGAATGTCCTCTTGCAAGTTAGTCTCACAGATTTGGTTCACAGAAAAAAGCTGTTGATGTAGAACTTACTTCTCTGGAATACAGAGGTAATGTGGATGGTTTGCTACAATGTAAGTGGCATGGTGGGTCCTTACCATGAAGGTTAGGCTTGGCTGAACCAAGGAATGTCGTACATCCAAGCACTTTCCAGGAGAGTAGCAATAGAGCAGTGCCTACTTGTGAGAGAAAGGTTGGAAAATAATTTGTTACCAGCAAGGACTTGGAGACACTTTTGAACTCTACCAAAACTAGAAAGTGAGGACTGGGCAGCTCCCATCCAAATATGGCAATAGTACTCCATTTTCATCTGACTCTTTTAAAAGTAGAGGATAGCATGAGGAGTCAGGTAACTTACTGGAGCAGTACAGGGAACTGACCATTCTACCTGCATCTTTACTGATGGAGTGTATATATGAGTTCCATTTGAGGTCAGGTGTAAGTTTGAGGTCCAATATTCTCTTGAGGTACGATGCCTCCCTGAGGGGACATTCCATCCATTGTGACTGGTGGTAGTTCAGGGTCCAATCAGGAGTGACACAATGTAAGTAGTTGCAATATAATGGATATTGATGCAGAAAGTTGAATCAAATTCTGTGCTAATCTGTTGCATTCACTTTCAAACAAATATCCCTGGGAAAAGCATGAATATAGGTTAAATAGTGAAGCATACATGGTTGCCTTGGATGGCAAGGACAACTCTGAATAAAAAAATCAGCCTATAGCAGGATGGGCTCTATCTTGCCCTAGACACACCCACTACTACTATAGCTTCACTACATGTGATTCACCTACAATCCTAATGGGTTATGAGATTCGTAATTGTGATCTCATCTGACCCTAATCCTTCTCCACTCCTATGCATGTGCCACAGTTACCATGTAATGTTTTTGTTCATATTTATTGATTATTTTTTATGGCTTATCAACCTTTTGTAGGTTATTCAAAGCCAGAAAATATTTTTAGACTTTAAGAATTCTTTTTGGAGATAATAATGATTTACTTATACACATCCTACTAATTAACCCATAGCTGGGGAAGAAGATGTTGCTTCAACCTTTCCCAAGCATATTTGTATGTAAATGACTATAATGAACCTGAATGGAATTGGAACTCATTTCTAATTCTGAGTGGTTATCCATCACACCAACTGCACATTGAAACTTACTATACCTGGTATTCCTAAGAAGTCACCCATCTAGGTACTGACCAGGCTCGATGTTGCTTAACTTTGGTGATTGTACAAGAACCAGTGTTTCAACATGATATTGCCATAAGCTTTGTTCATATTTAAAAGTATAGACAAGGTCCACTTTTCATATTTGACATATAAAATTATATTTTATGTCTGTAGTGAGTCCTGCTGCTGCATTTGTCATTCTAGTGCCATATTTTGCTTTTTCTTTTACCATTTGGTAGACCGAGAAAAATATAAGACAGATAGATAGATAGATAGATAGATAGATATGATAATAGATAGATAGATAGATAAGATAGATAGATAGATAGATAGATAGATAGATAATAGATAGATAGATAGATAATGAATAGATAGATAATAGATAGATAGATAATGAATACATAGATAATAGATAGATAGATAGATAATGAATAGATAGATAGATAATGAAAAGAAACAGATAGATAGATAATGAGAAGAAATAGATAGATAATGAAAAGAGATAGTGTTGCAGACCCGGTGGCATGCAGTGCTGGTTTATTAAAAGGTGGCCTTGTGCCAGACACTACTTATTTCTACCGAATCCACAAACAAAGTAAGAATATTAAATGAGTGATCTTTAGTGAGGAAAAGGGGTCATTTAACACATGCACAAAAATAGTAAAATATAGATAGCCAGGATTAAACGACAAAATGAGTCTGGTGGAAAACAAATAAGAAATTTTATTTTAATAACAAATAATCTTGTCTCAACAGTGGAGACAATCAGAAAAGGTAAGGTCTGTTTTTAGCCTGTAGGCAGTTAGTAATATGTAGAGACTAATAAAATGTTAAAGTTCCGCGCCAAAACAGAAAAAAACCAAGATGGCTAAGGCGGGAAAAGTTTCTTCAGAAGGAAAGTTCTGGAATAGTGTCTTTTTGTACCAAAGGTGTATGCGTACACAAATAGGAAAAGTACTCACTGTGAGGTTTAATAATGTGTGTGTAATGTTATTATTTTTGGAACTGGTTCATTTAGAAGTTTCAAAGGCGTATGAAAAGTTCATCAATCTTCATTGAGGAAAATTCTGCGTTCCCTGATATTGAACGTAGGGAAATCGAAGAAGTCGTTCGCTGAAGGACAAGGGATCAGCCTTAAGAGTGTGGTGCCAGCTGTGTCGTAGACTCTACGTCTCTCTAGTAAGAAATGGAGGACAGTTCAAATTAGTTGTTTGCATTATGACGAGGCATTAGTTCTTACAAAAGTGCGATGACGACAGTGCCGTATGCTCTCGAAGTGAACAGAGGAAAGGTCGAACTAGTGGTTTGCTGAGGGACAAAGCATTTTCTTAAAAGCGTGATAGTCTCTGCATACTCCAGTAGTAAATGTTGTTTGAACATATTGAAGTCACAGGAAAACATTCGGCAATGCACCAGGGAGGCAGTAGGAAATTTTGGTCAGTTGAGATATTCCGGCCCTCGTATGGGTAAGGGGCACGGAATAAATGAGTCAACCTTCTTATTCTGGTAACAGACCACGACTGACTTGAAAAATAAAGTTTGTCAGTGAAATGTGCGGGAAGATTTCAAATTCCAGTTCAGATGGTATCAGGAGCAGCCAGTAAGCTTGAAGTCAGCAAAAGGCTGGCTTACTGCTATGTCTAGTCGAAAGTGGAAGGAAGGGGTGCAAAACGTGCGCTCGCAAAAGGATGGAGTCTATACACGCTTCCACAATAGATAGATAGATAGATAGATAGATAATGAAAAGAGATAGATAGATAATGAAAAGAAATAGATAGATAGATAGATAGATAGATAATGAAAAGAAATAGATAGATAAATAGATAAGAGAATGCAACAACTCACCATTTGTTGTTTGTTTATTTGATAAGGTTGTGGCTGGTTATTCACATCATAGCAGCAGAAATTAGCTTTGTGTTCACAGAAATAATAATAATAAAGGCATGGTAAATTGTACATTAATTCCATACAATTTATTTATATTTTTTCGTGTGTATTGGTGTATTTTTTAGGTTATAATTGTTTTATGGTACATGTGATAAAAGGGAGAAGTCACTCTATATTATTACATGCCATCTCACAAAGAGAGGTTGGACACATGCTGCCTGTATGAAGGTTCATATTGAAGAAGTTGAATTTAACATCTTTTGGTAGGATGTCTGTATTTCCAGCAGGAACAGTTTTGTTGCGTGCTGGGAGTATTTTATTATTTTTTATTTAATGTATTTTATACAATGTTTTTATGTTACTGTCTTATTTTTTTTATTTATAATTTTCATTATTACTATTATTTTATATTTATTTATTTATAATAATAATAATAATAATGTCCCTACAAGGTCTTCTGAGTGATGACAGGTTTTGAAGTCCCCACTGGGTGTGAGTCACTACCACCGCATCGTCAGCAAAAAGCATGTCTCTGACAAGGGCTTCACATACTTTGGTCCTGGCTCTGAAGCGAGCAAGATTGAACAGCCTACCATCTGATCCTGTACACAGGTAAACCCCTTCTCCTGATGTGCCTAGTGCATGCTTCAGAAGCAGAGCGAAGAAGATCCCAAAGAGATACACAAAACATATAATTATATTTTATATATATATATATATATATATATATATATATATATATATATATATATATATATATTATGGTGTTTCTGACAGAGCATGAATTCTGTGTGCTTCAACAGCAGATTTCCTTTGAATAAAATACTGCAGTAAAATTCCCCCCAAATACACTTTCTTTGCCATAAAATCTGACATGTTTAACGCTATGAAAACGAAGTTGTTTACACTTTAGTGAAATGACATAACACTGAATTTCAAGCTTGCGTATAGTACTTCCTTATAGTTACCATCTGAAACTACATGCTATATGTTGGAAAACAGCAAGAACTTATTCAAGGTCCTAAGATATATATATATATATATATATATATATATACTACAGGCAAAAGGTTTTGGGCAGCCCTGAATTTCTTAATAAACACCTGAAAATGAGATATTTTTTTCTATTTTATTTTTCAAGTAAAAGATAAAATTTCAGTAACTAGAGTGTATTTGTTTATTTTTCAGTCTTTCTCCAGGTTCCTCTTATTACCAAAAAAGTTCACATATTTTTACCAAGTTTTCAACTAAAGATGATTCCCTAACAAAGTCTCTAGTAATATATATATATATATATATATATATATATATATATATATATATATATATATATATATATATATAAAATATCCCCAGCAATATATGCACATTACAGCAAAAACTTTAACAATATACACTACCGGCAAAATGTGTTGGGATATCCTGCATTTCTTTAAAAAGCTCCTTAAAATGAGATAATTTTTCTATTTTATTTTTAAAGTTAAAGATAAAATTTCTGTAACTAGTGTATTTGTTTTATTTTTCAGTCTTTCTACAGGTACTTCTTACTACCAAAAAAGTTCAAATTTGGATTCATCTGTCCACAATACATTTTGTTAAATTATGAATATTTTGTATGAGAAATGTTATATTTTGTTTTTCACCATTAACCTCTCAGTAGACTTTTCAACTAAGTTAAACATTAATACAGGTTGTAAATGTTAATCTAGCACTGATTAATATTGTAAACAAAACGTTATGTAGCTGTCTCTGAAGAAAAAAAAGATTGTGCTATTATGACAGCATTTTCATTGATTTTTTTTTTTAATTTATTTTTTAATTTTGAAGTAATTTGCACAAAATAGCAAAATCAAAGCAGCTAAACATTGAGGTGAGGGCACAAATTGAAATTTTATTCAAAAAAAGTTATTCTCCAAACAGTTGAAGATTTCTAGACATAGATTTGTTACAATGTCTGTAAGAAACAGGTGCAAATGTTGACAGAAAAAAAAACTGGAACACCAAAAGTGACAACTGCTGCTGAAGATAAACACAGGATTATGAGAGCGAAAGAAATAGAAAGAAAACTGTTCCAGAGTTGACAGCTGAACTTAATTACTCAACCACTGCCACTTTCAATTGTGAAAAATCAACTTAGATCAGCGGGGATCAGGTGGGTCATAGCCATCAAGAAACCCCAGTTAAGGAAGGTGAATAAGCAGTAAAAACTGTTATGGGCAAAAAAGCATAAGAATTGGACATTGAAAATGTGGTAAAATACATTATGGACAGATGAGTTCAAATTTGAACTTGTGGGATCAATCTACATGGATTTTAGGAGGAAAATAAAATCCAAATGTCATATCCACAAATACAAGACAAAATTATAAACAACATAAAGAAAGGATCTTTGCCAAAAAGGAAGAAGACTAAACTAAATATGTCAGTAACATTACAGATAGATACATGTATTTATAGATTAAAAATCAATGTTCTTTGTTGTGACCATGAAGAGACCAATAGTTCAATGGTTTGAAGTGATTTGTTGTGAGTGAGGCTGCAAAGTTTCAATCATCACCAATATACATGTTGTCATGGTACATGTGTCTATGTTGTTGATTGAGGCCTGGTCTGGTTTGCTGACTGTTTTTTGCCAACTGTCCTTCACTGACTTTTTTGTTACAGATCCGGTCACTGACTGTTTCTGACAAGCTATTTTATTGCTATAGGTCAGCTCTGAATCGCTATCTGAGTTTTGTGCCAAAATCTGCTCAATAACCCGAGCCCTGATCCATTTCCAGGTCACTTGGATTTCACTTGTATGGATGTAGTAGAGAGCACATCATGTGACTTGTCATATCCAATCAAATTCTAGTATTTAATTTGGAGCTGTGTTTGTACAGAATTGTAAAAAGTTTTTTGTATCTATTGAATTTAGTAAGATTTATTTGTAGGCATCTCTTACTTGTTTGTGCTTCACTTATTGATCGTAAAATATAGGAGTTTATGTCCTATAATCTTTTTGGTAGAAAGAGGAGAGTGTACATGAGAAGAAAGCCAGGGGAAAAACTGAATGATGAATGTCTGATTTCAACAATTAAGCATAGTGGTGAGTCTGTTATGGTGTGGGGGCGTTTTGGGGAAGAGAGAACTGGAGATTTGATTCAGATCAAGGGAATCAGGAAAAAAGAACAATATCAATTTTGCAAAAAACGTAATATGCTATGCGGTTTATGCATAATTGCAAAAAATTCGCCTTTCAACAAGACAACACTCCAAAACACTCTTCTAAATTATGTCAAAATTATCTCAAGTCAAAAAAAAGGACCAAAATTTTGGAAATTATGACTTGGCTGTTTCAATCTCCTGACCCTTCTCTCATTGAATTAGTATGGGATGAATTGGATAGGAGAGTTTGAAAAGAATACCCAAAGAGTGAGAGTGAGCTTTTTAAGTGCTTGAAGAACGTTTAGGAAGGTCTGCTATCTACTAAAACTGTTAGAAAGAATACCAAGAATTTGTAAAGCAGTAATTAAGGTGGTTGGTAGTTTTATTGACAAAAACAAAATATGATGCTGTTGTGTGATAATTTTGTATAGTTAATTGCTTATTTTATGTCAAAATAAAAGCAAATACACAGTAGTTAGTGAAATTTTATCTTTTACTTTAAAAAATATAGAAATATCTCATTTTAAGGTGTTTTTTATAAGAAATACAGGGTGAACCAAAATTTTTTGCATGTAGCGTATATAAAGCCAAAATATTAATAAACGCAATGAAAGAACTACATAATAACAATAATATTACAATTAGACTCATTGATACAAACAGTACTTATACCATACTTATCAAAAACCAACTACAAATCAAAACTTACAGCCATCTTAAAAGACAAAACAAAATTTGTAAAACTTTACTGATAACCTTTAAAAACATTAACAACATCATTAGTGCTAATAATGCAGAAATAGCTCTCCTGAAAATATAAGAAAAATCACTGGTGAAAACAAATCGACTATCTATATTTCTCATGTTGTCTGTCTGTGTGTGTGTCGTTACCTCGCCAAGGCCGCATTTCTCACCCAATTTCGATGTGGTTTTCACCACAAGTTTGCAAATGGCTGCCTTAAAATGACTGAGCCCGATTTTTTCAGTTTGGACTCAGGTTCAAAAAATCGATAATGTTGTCTGTCTGTGTGTCTTCGGGCGTTGTTACCTCACCCAGGCTGCATTTCTCACCCGATTTCTATGTGGTTTTCAAAATGGCTATAAGACATGACACAGCCGATTTTTCAGTTCAGACTCAGGTTCCAAAAAAAATCGATAATTGAAAAAATCGATAATCGAAAAAATCTGCTTACAGAAGGAATTATTGCATTTCAACCAAATTTGTCACCCTATTAGAGTCTACCTTTATATTGTCCAGAAGTTTCATGACCACGGACCCCTAAACAGCGCGGAAAATCGATAAAACCCAAAAAGCCGATATGCCCAGATTGCACCTGAACCGCATGTCATTTTTTTTAGCAAACCGATCAGATTTATGAGGAGGCCATTGGGGAGTCACCATGTGAAGTTTCAACTCTGAGCCCCCCATGCAAATGGACAATCGCTCAACCCTTAAAAATGTTTTTCCGGTTGGGTATTTCCTAAATGCAGATTAATTTAAGGTCACGCTATATGCACGGGAAGAAACAGGTTAATGCGTGCAGTGCTGTATGAGTCGTTTTTTGAATCAAGCATAGGCAACACCGGGCATGCTTCTAGTTAGGATATATTTATCAAAAAAGTAAACCCCACAAACATGGAGATCCATTAAAATTAATAGTTTCACAAATACTATATCTCCAAAACAACCAAATCATAAAACATATATACCCTCAAATTACAACATTAACTACATGTGTGATTTCATCCAAATCCTCAAAAAAAAAAAAAAATAATATTGGACATTAAAAATTTAATCACCACCATCTGCATCAAACAAAAAACACAAGGGAATTAGCTTTCAT
Organism: Acanthosepion pharaonis; assembly: GCA_903632075.3. Lineage (NCBI taxonomy): Eukaryota > Metazoa > Mollusca > Cephalopoda > Sepiida > Sepiidae > Acanthosepion > Acanthosepion pharaonis. Next base: position 381,209 of record CAHIKZ030003556.1, on the reverse strand, counting down.
GTGTCAAGAAGGTTGGCTGGTTACTAGGAGGCAGGAAGAAGAAGGGTATTGGCTTTCACAGGTCATTAGCAGCTGTTAGGGGAGCAAAAAGCTGAAGGTTTTCAGCATTCACAAGGGCAACACTGACAACCTCTACAATGATAAAAAGAAAGAAGAATGGAGAAAAATTAAAAGCTCAATAATGCCACCAACAATGAAAAAGAAGCCAAAAAAAACAGATAGAAAATTGAAAGAAGATTTACAACCCTGATTATAAACAAAAAAAAAAATTTATCTAATTATTAAATTTCTATTGTTTAAATTACTCAGTGTAGGGGCCATGAAAGGCTCTTTAGTTGAGATGGTCATGTGATACCCACTTGGTGACATCATTTCACAGAGTGACAAAATGGTAACCTCCAGTTGGCTTCCAGGAGTCAAACCAAGCAGTTACCTTTTTTTTAGCTTGGGCACCTTGGCCTGGACTGAGGCAAAATCTGCCACTCTCAGCATCTTATAAGCCCTTATCACTGTCTTGTCTTCTTATGAACATTTCTCTTAATAATAATTTTAAAATAATTCAGCAGACGATCTTACTTTATTTATGGTAGCTGTTTTTTTGGCGATTGCCTTAACTCTGTTTCTGTTACTGTGCATCTGAAAAATGAAGCTTTTTATCGTGGTAGCCAATGCTTCTTGGCCTTTTGAGAGGTTCAAATAATTTTAAGCCCAAGCCTCAGGAAGCCTTCTCTCCAGGCAGGACCTCACCTTCAGGAGGGGACTGGATTTATCACCAGTGCATGAGGCATCTTCAAAAAGGGAAAAGCTCAGAGAGCTTAAGCTATTTTTCCATGGTATTATCGTTAAACCCACTTTAAATTTTGATCTTGTGTCACATTCGGTAGCGATGTGGGTGCATTGAAAAATAAATGCTTCTTGACCTTTTGGCTAAGATCAAAGTGTAGTATCTGTTCTTATCAGCTTAATCTGATTCTCTCTTTCCACTTCTATCTTTCCTTCTTTCTTTCATCTTCTAGGCTGTTTCACTAAGATCAAAGTGTAGTATCTGTTCTTATCAGCTTAATCTGATTCTCTCTCTCTCCACTTCTATCTTTCCTTCTTTCTTTTCATCTTCTAGGCTGTTTCACTAAGATCAAAGTGTAGTATCTGTTCTTATCAGCTTAATCTGATTCTCTCTTTCCACTTCTATCTTCCCTTCTTTCTTTCATCTTAGGCTTTTTCACTAAGATCAAAGTGTAGTATCTGTTCTTATCAGCTTAATCTGATTCTCTCTCTTCACTTCTATCTTTCCTTCTTTCTTTCATCTTAGGCTTTTTCACTAAGATCAAAGTGTAGTATCTGTTCTTATCAGCTTAATCTGATTCTCTCTCTCCACTTCTCTCTTCTCTTCTTTCTTTCTTTCATTTTTCTCACTGAAACCAACTATGGTCTTTCTCCTCTTGCCACATGATAAAAATGGAATAGTCTATTATTTATGAGGTAATAGTAGAATGTAATGGTCATGTGAACTAACAAAGGAGGGACAAGAACAATTGTAATAGGATTGTCCCAGTTGGCATTGGGGTTTGTACCAATGAAGTTAAAGTTCTGTATTAAGAAAATTGGAAGAAAACCACTGCTTTAAAAGTTCACATTGCTTGGCAATTAAAATATTCTGTGAAATGGTGCTACATGTTTGAGGTCATATGATCTGGTGACAAACACCTATAATAGAAGATTTCTGGTTGAAAACAAAGAAAAAAAGACATACAGAAGTAAAGAAGATAATCATATTAATAATGATGTAAAGATTACCATTAAACAATTCTACAGAAACTAATTAAACAATAACCATAAACTAAACAAAAAAATGATAAGAAACGTAATACATAGATACATATAACCAAAACATATGAAACATATCACTTACAATAAAAAAGAAAAATCTTCCAGCATGATCAGTGTCAATGATAAAAGAAACCAATCAAACTGTCAATAAACTAAAGCTGTTTATGAAATTCCTCACCCACTTGGAAAATGTTGTTGTAATAATAATTCAAACAACACATACATTGGTTACATAGTCACTACATTATCACACTGATTAATGTGTCATTTATGCAATTTATGCAATAATAGTTCAATTAAATCACATATCATCAGCCAACACAACAACAAAACACAATACAAAATCCAATAAATCCTTGCCAATAACACAAAAATATTATATCACATAAACTATGAAAACATTAATCATAAAAAACAAACCAACAACCAGTGTTATCAAATTTAAGAACAAACATATTAAATATATTTCATAAAAAACATGACACAATACAAACTGACATCATGCATGAAAATGTGATATTTGAAAAAATGCTAAAACTGACATACAACTACTTCTAAAACAATAAGTGACTTAATTAATACAAAACAAAATAATAGCAACCTAAAACCTAAAGCAGGAATTTACGCCACTGAATAGGATATTGTCACAAAAAATATGTAGGTGAGACTTCTCGGAATTTAAATAAAAGATTGAACACAAAAGAGATCTTTTACAAAACAACACACTCAATGTATTAGTCACTCACCATCTGACTACAATTTTGATTTAAAAATTGCTGCTTTAATTAAAAGAGAAAGCAATTTACTAAGGAGAAAATGTATAGAAAGTGCACTGATTGCTAAATCACTGAAGTGAAATAGCATCAAACCTGAGCAGTATTTATATGAGGACCACATGGAATTACCAGGTACTGTAAGTAACCTTCTACAATCCAAAATCTGTTTTGGTTTTAAATAACCCACAAAGGGTTGATAAGCTGTAAAAAATAAATCAATCAATTCTAAATCATCCATAATACATTGGCATTTAGATCCTTACAACATTGCACCTTTCTTGACAGATATTGTGCTGACCCAATGCAGGATATTTAAAAGCAATAACAATAAAAACAGACACATGTCAGGTGCAAAACAAAATTGAAATTTAAAAAATTTAAAAATTGTTTAAATTTTAAAACTTAAAAAAACTAAAATTTTTTAAATCTAACGCAACCACATCTTCAACACTTTTCCACATTGCATAATTATAATCAATATTCATATTTATATTTCTCTTCTCCTTCATTTATATAATGCCATTATTAAGAACATTACTTTAGTCCAACAAAGTCCTTTTAGGAAACAAAATGCATTATATAAAATATTGCCTAATATATGAATATATACATATATATATATATATATATATATATATATATATATATATATATATGTGTGTGTGAACATTGAAATCAACACTTAGAGGTGACAGGCTGTTTCATGTTAGACTCAGACGTTAGGCCACAAGTTTTTTTTTTTTTCTCAGCTATGTATATAAGTCAGTGGGGCATAGAAGAAATAAAAATAAAAAATAAAAATAAAAACAAGCAAAATAATTTAACCCAAATAAATAAACAAACAAATAAATGACTTCCAACAAAATAACCGCCAAAATAGACTACCCACAATGCACCACTGACCTGTATATATAAATAACCAAGAAAAAAACAGCACTCATGGCCTGATGATTGTGTCTAGCATGAAACAGCCGGTCACCTCTAAGTGTTGACTTAAATGTTTGCTTTTATATTAACACGTGCTCTATCTCTGATATTGAGCACTTTATCCCATAAATATAGCATGCCTTAAGAATATATTTCTTCATATATATGTATATATACAGTTTTTTAGTGGGTATGTGCATGTTCTAATGTACACACTACATAATAAACAAATATTTATTGCTCTACTTTTGTATTGAGCTGTTTTAAATTAAAGTTTTGAACACTGAAATCATACTCTTTCTTCTTTTTTACATTTGAAGATATATATATATATATATATATATATATATATATATATATATATATACTTTTCTTTACAAATTGAATTAAGATACCTTTTACCTAATGACCATTTTTCACCTATGAATTTTAATTTTAAAATTCGTAACATTTTTCAAACTGTTTATGGTATCAGTTTGTAGGGGATACTGGTTAGTTGGAGGAAAGAAAGGGAGAGGATTATAGGGAATTAGGGTGGGAGGGGAGACCGAAGGGGCAACTAAGGGTATCTGAATTCCAATTGTAAAGAAAATTTGGTCTGTTTAATAAAAATAAACATTGAGCACTTTTTTTGAGAGTCAGTTTTAACATATTACAAATTCTATGTTGTGTTAATAGGACTTACCTAGATTATGGGTTTCAACAGATATATATATATATATATATATATATGACAAACTAGAAAAATTTCTTGTACATGCCTCTATTTAGAATTTCTAATCAAACTGGCTTTGTTGATGTTGCCATATCTACACATATGCAAGATGAAACATCAACAAAGCCCAATTAGATGAAACGTGTCACAAAAAATTTTCCATTTTGTCATATTTTTTCTAAATACTGTTTGTTGATATATAAAATTATACAATATATATTGTTAAATCATATATATATATATATATATATATATATATATATATATACAATAGTGTATGGATATAAGAGAGTTGTGGGACCGGAAATAAGTCTCTTATATCCAGGATATAAGAGATTAATGGACTAATTTGGAGAATAAAATCTCTCTTATATCCGGTCTTTTATATCCAGTCAATTTTATATACATATATATATATATATATATATAAATCATTTATATATAAATATATATATATATATAGTCATTTAATTTGGGGACCATATAAAATCATTTTATATATATATATATATATATATATATATATATATATATAATTATATATATATATATATATAGTCATTTATAAATATATATATATATATATATAGTCATTATATATATATATATATATATATATATAAATATATATATATATATAGTCATATATATAAATATATATATATATATAGTCATATATATATATATATATATATATAAATATATATATATATAGTCATATATATATATATATATCATATATATATATATATATATAGTCATATATATATATATATATATATATATATATATAAGTCATATATATATATATATAGTCATATATAGTCATATATATATATATATATATATATATATATATATATATATATATATATATATATATATATATATATATATATATATATATATAGTCATATATATATATATAGTCATATATATATATAGATATATATATATATATATCATATATATATATATATATAGTCATATATATATATATATATATATATATATATATATATATATATATATATATATATATATATATATATATATATATATATAGACATATATATATATATATATATATATATATATATATATATATATATATAGTCATATATATGTATATATATATATATATATATATATATATATATATAGTCATATATATATATATAGTCATATATATATATATATATAGACATATATATATATATATATATATATATAGTCATATAATATATATTATATATATATATATAGTCATTTTGTTTATCAATAGACTTATTCTTCAAAAAATAAAGTACAATTATATTTTTATTCAATTATATATATATAGACACCGATATATTTGCAACAACTTTTTACTGTTTATCAGGCCCCTCATAAATTAGTACAATTCTGCAGGTTTTGATGCGAAAAAGTTTTGACGAGATCTTGAATTGGGTTTTTGTTATATTAATGGTGAAACTAGCTGTCCTATAAGTAAGGCTGGAGGAACATTAAAGAAGCTGTCATTAAGGATAAGACAATGAAATCAGTCATGTTTGATCTTTTTATAGAGAGAGCAGTAGTAGTTACCAAGCCTTGTAGAATGAATTAAAAATACTATACAGAGAAAAACACTTGAGAGTGTATAAGCTGGGCAATAAGGACCCTATTAGTAAACCTAGCATAGAAATAAATATGATATAGAAGTTGCGAATCATACTTATTATAAAACGCACGTTGTGTGTGTGTGTGTCTGTCTGTTCGTTTATATATTAGATCGGATTTCCTACATTTTTCAACTGATTTCAACAAAACTTCACAGGACTACATAAAATTACCTGACAGTGCCAAAAATTGAAAAAACAATTGTTTTTGCACGAAATCAATTTGAAAACACGATTAAGAGGCATCGCTGACACGAGAATGAAAGGGGGACAAGTCATATCGAGTTATACTTATTATAAAACCCAGGTTGTTTGTGTGTGTGTGTGTGTGTGTGTGTGTGTGTGTGTTCATTTATATATGGGATCGGATTTCCTACATTTTTCAACCGATTTCAACAAAAATTCACTTTTTTTTTGGCAGGTAGTGTTTTTATTGTCTTGCACACTTTTTTTTCTTTATTTTTACATTTAGAATGCTTTAAAAATTCAATTTACAAGACAATTGTTTATAATAAAATTCTATTCAATCAGTAGACTCATAATGATTGAAAACAATGTTTTTGTTTGAGTTTGGGTTTGACCAATTCATAAAAAAAAAAAAAACTAATTAAGACACGCGTGTCCATCTACCTTAAACAATAATCTTTGTCAATTTTATTTTTCAGTTTTTATGATGGTCGATACTTGATCTATCTCTTACTGTTACATCCCTGGACAACGCCGGGCTCTACTGCTAGTACTTATTATAAAACCCAGGTTGTGTGTGTGTGTGTCGGTTCGTTTATATATTGGATCGGATTTCCTACATTTTTCAACTGATTTCAACAAAACTTCACAGGACTACATAAAATTACCTTGCAGTGGTTTTGACACCGCAAAAAATTGGAAAAACACAATTGTTTTTGCCTGAAATCAATTTGAAAACACGATTAAGAGGCATCGCTATCACGAGAATGAAAGGTGGGACAACGCATATCAAGTTATACTTATTATAAAACCCAGGTTGTTTGTTTGTGTGAGTGTGTGTGTGTGTGTGTGTGTTCATTTATATACGGGATCTGATTTCCCTACATTTTTCAACCGATTTCAACTTCACTTTTTTTTTTTGGCAGGTAGTGTTTTGCACAATTTTTTTCTTTATTTTTTACATTCAGAATGCTTTAAAAATTCCATTTACAAGGCAATTGTTTATAATAAAATTCTATTCAATTGGTAGACTCATAAAATTGAAAACAATGTTTTGTTTGAGTTTGGGTTTGACCAATTCGTAAAAAAACAAAAAAAAAAACTAATTAAGACATGCGTGTCCGTCAACCTTAAACAATAATCTTTGTCAATTTTATTTTCAGTCTTTATGATGGTCGATACTTGATCTATCTCTTACTGTTACACCCCCGGGCAACGTCGGGCTCTACTGCTAGTAAAGAATAAAAGAAAAGTGACAGCAAGAATTTGGTAACATAGTGAGTTTAATCTCTGAACTGAGCAGAGTTGGACTCAGTGGACATGTGAGCAATATCTGAGCTGTACCAAATAAGAACTTGGTGGGATATCCCTAGACATAGCAGAATGTGAACAACCTAAAGGAAGGATGAAGGATACAACATCTGAAATATGGAAATAACACCCTATATTATAAAAAATTTTATTCCCTACCAAATCCAAGTCGTTGTGCCAAACACAAAAGCCTAGTTAGTAAGAATAGCAAGTAAAAATAGGCACAAAATTACAAAATAAGACTCAACCACTGCATAAAAAATTTTAAAGGGAAAACTTTTATTGCACAAGTAAAAACAAAAAAGTTACAAATACAAAGTTTAACAGAAATCTCCTTTTGTGTACATATTAAGACAGGATTTCTGATAAAATAGGATTGCCATTGAAAAATGAAAAAAAATTATAGTTTTGGAAAAGACAAGGCTTCAATGACAAAAAGAGAAAAAAATTCAAGAAGGTAGAAAAACAAAAGTGCAACCACCTTTCAGAAAAAACAAAAACACCTACTTTTACTTGCCCCACAAGCGTCTCTGGGATACATAGTAATAATGTTAGAAAAGTCCCTTTTAAATTTACACTGTTTGTATCTCTTCAAATTCTCTTTCATTCTTTGTTGTCCAACCACAGGAAAATTTTCCCTTGAACTTCAAAATTCTTTAATCTCCCTAAAGCTGGCTGGTAACTGGTGCCTTCTTTATGCACTCTTCTTGATGTCAAATGCATTCAGCTCCTTGATGTTGATTTGCCTCCTACCTTGCTGTCAAAATGTCTTCTCTCTTCTTCCACTGACTTGAGTTCTATTTATTCAGAAATTTAGGCTCCTAGAATGTTCCATCCAAGTTTTCACAAGAGCATGAGAGTGTAGTGATACTAAATAAGCACAGAGAACCAGATGTTAATTCTAAGACATTCAAAGAAAATGTTTTAGCTAGTCCGAAGTGGTCGCGGGTATCAAGATTCCTTTGATGTGGTCTGTCCTCTTTGGAATCTGTTTTCCCCTCTGAGTTTTGATTGAAAAAGTGGTTTCTTTATATTTGTTTTTGAGATCAAAAAGCCTCGACCAAAATCATTTATTATTTGGGCACAAACTTTTGACTGGCTAAGACATTTTATTTATTAGAATTTCCTATTTATTCATTTTTAACTGGAACAAATGTGTGGAACCTCATGCGCACAAACCAGTTTATGACATTATCTATTTGAACGTCTTGGGGTTAACATTTGGTTCTCTCTGTTTATTTAGTTACATCACTACAAAACCATAGAACTCATTGGCCACAAAATACAAAAAAAATGAAAAAATTTCCATAAACTTGAAATGGATCCTTCACAATTTTGACAGTTTTTAACCACTGATCCGAAAAAATATATAAGTGTAACAATTTTTTTTACACAAACCGTCTGGCCTTTATTAAAAACACACTTATCTCATAAGAACGTGTACTAAAAAAAAAAACTAGACAATTAAACTAAACATTCATTCAAAACTAACATTTTCAAACTAAAGTAATAAAATAAAATTTTTATAATATTGTATTTAAAAAAGAAAAAACATTGCCCAATAAAGGAAAATACTTTTTAAGGCAAGCGGCCTTTGTAAGTGCAATATTAAGAAATAAAACATTAAAATAATAAAATAAAAAACTCAAAGACTTATCATCCTGATTTCAAGTTTTGCAGTTGTAATTTTTTTCGTTTTCTTTTTCACAAACCATAAGTGATAAATGTAGATTTTGATTGCTCAGGTCTTCAAAATTACATTCACATGATTATATAAAAATAAAAAAAATCCATAATTCCTGAATGTGATATGACAATATAGCAAACAGAATAGTATTCAAAACTACATTAATGTACACTTATAAAATGTTCACTTTCTAAATGTCATTAACAAGAAAAAAAATGCAACCAACCTTCCAATCTACATTCATGTGCTTTTAAAATCGTTGACATACAAAATTAAAGGAGGGGTGTAATAATGGTGTAGGTTAGAGGAGAAGTAATTAGAAGACGAGGTTGGAGGGCTGATATGAGAAAGAGGAGAAGATAATCAGTCGCATTACAGTAAGAGGGGGATACTAAGTTTAGATAGAGGAAGGAAGAGGAGGAGTGAATCAGGGGAGATAATCCGCCCGTTGTCCTTGGCAACGAACGCGCACTGTTTTTCTTTTGCCAACGCAAAATGTCGCAAATATCGTGTCGATATTTTTCTTTTTTTTCACAGTAAGTAAAAAATAACATTTAAAAATAACGAAAAAATAATTTTCTCTTCCACATTTTTAGTTGTGTTTTTCCACAAAGCAAAGTCTCACTCCTTAAACGTTGTTAAAATTTTTAATGTCTGTTTTTTTCGACTAAAGAAAACTTTTTTTTCAATATTTCTTTCTTACGTTATTTGAGAAAGTTTTTTGTTTTTTATGTAAAAAAGAATAAATAATTTTTTTTGTATGTTTTTACAATTGTAAAGAAATATTTTTCTAAGATAATAATTTTATCGTTACTCAGTAAATGTAGCAAATTGAAAAAAAAATTCAGTTTTTTAATTTTTTGTTTTGTTTTTTTACCTTGTTTCATTTGAAATTTTTCATCAAAAATGTTTTCTTTTTTGCAAAAGGAAAATAAAATTCATTTTAGCTTTTCTTACATTTCAATGTTAAAAAATGGGATACTTGTGAGTTATCTGTCGCCACTTTTTAAATTAATTTTCCAACTTTTTTCCCAAATACAGATGGGGGAAAAATATACTAGACAAAAGATTAATTTTTAGCAATTTTAAAATATCCCTTCTGACTTTATAAAATATCACCAATAATAGGTAAATTAAAAAGTGGCAACAAATAACCCACAAGCATCAAAAATTGTAAGTAAAAAAATATATATTTTAAAATTACATAAAGTAAACTAAACTAAACAGAAACTATATTTTTTGCCTTAAACTCACTTATCATATATAAACATGTCACACTCAACTTTAGGTCAATTTGAATTAGTCAAGCACAAGATTAAATAAGAAGTAGAAGATTGTGTTGCGCCAATCTTCTAAGTAAGAATAACCTACCTTGAAAATCAGCATTTCAAGTTCATTTTTTCACTTTCCTTGCTGTTGTTCTTGTTTCATGCAAATAATTTTTCTTATTCATCATAAAAATTCTTCCATGTCTAATTCCCAAAATCTTACTTATTATAAAACGCAGATTGTGTCTGTGTCTGTACGTTTTATATATTGGATCGGATTTCCTACATTTTTCAACCGATTTCAACAAAACTTCACAGGACTGCGTAAAATTACCTTACGGTGGTTCTGACAGTGCCAAAAATTGGAAAAACACAATTGTTTTTGCATTTCAATTTGAAAACATGATAAAACACGATTCTGTCGCCAGAATGAAAGGGGGACAACTCATATCGAGTTATACTTATTATAAAACCCAGGTTGTTTGTGTGTGTTCGTTTATATATGGGATCAGTTTTCCTACATTTTTCAACCAATTTCAACAAAACTTCACTTTTTTTTTGGCAGGTAGTGTTTCTTATTGTCTTGCACACTTTTTTCTTTATTTTTACATTCAGAATGCTTTAAAAATTTCATTTACAAGGCAATTGTTTATAATAAAACTCTATTCAATCGGTAGACTCATAACGATTGAAAACAATGTTTTTGTTTGAGTTTGGGTTTGACCAATTTGTAAAAAAAAAAACAAAAAAAAGAAAACTAATTAAGACATGTGTGTCCGTCAACCTTAAACAATAATCTTTGTCAATTTTATTTTTCAGTCTTTATGATGGTCGATACTTGATCTATCTCTTACTGTTACATCACCGGGCAAAACCGGGCTCTCCTGCTAGTAAACTATATTCTTCAATAAAACATTGACAAATAAAGGTAGAAAATGCTACAAATAATGACCTGCTGTTCAACCAGCTTTTAACATGATAAAAACACATCTCCTATCAATGCATTTACACAGACATTATGAGAAAAAATGCTTGTCATGAACTGAGATTAATTTGACATTTCAATTATAATTATTATCTGTTCGTTTTGCAGGTAAACTTGGTAATCACATCACAGCAAAATGCCTGAAAACGATGGTAAAATTGAAGGTGGGTCCAAGCCAACATCGGCTTCATCAAAAAAGTCTGCAGGCTCCACTTCTAAAAAGTCTGCCACACCAGGGTCTAAAAAATCAGGAACCTCTAAAAAATCAACCCCATCCAAAAAATCCAAACCTCCATCATCTCCAGGAGACATCACTGATCCGTTTTTAAATCTAGAAAAAAATATTTTAGATGGTACAGTCACTGACTCACAGGGTAAGTAGTATTTCTTTTTTCACAAAGTCATTGTCATCATTTTGGTAACCATTCATAATCAAGATGTTGATGCTCCACACGACAACAAACAAAAGGTTAGGAAAGAAACTGTCATTAATACCAGAAAGAGTGATAACAGCTAGTGAACTTGAGAAACCTATTTTCCTGAAAAATTATTTTAAAGGAAAGATTTTATATTTATTATAAAGATTTTTATATTTATTTTATAAATTTCAACTAACAGTAATGCAAACAGCTTCATTAATGTATGCCAAATGTTTCCTTATAAGGAAACAGTTGCACTATTTACATTATTCGGACTATTGTCCTCATCTTTGTCACCATATTTATTACAACATTTTGACCATTGTACACTCCGGCCTTCTTCAGGTGGTTGGAATGTCGAACTGAAGCCTTTATTTCACTCACTGGGGTAGACTGTTCTAGTTCCACGTGCCATGTTTAATGGATGTCAGTTATCAGTTATCTCCTGTTAATTCCCCTCTACAAGTTCTCCACTGCCTTAACCAGGTATTGAACTCACACTCTTGGGGTCCTGTCACTGGATCTAACTAACACCTTTATCCACTGTGCCATGTGCCCAACCACCTGAAGAAGGGCGGAGTTTACAACCATCCAATTCTAATCTTCAAAAATTTAAATGTTATGTTAATCATTATCTACTGTACTCCTGATTATTCTTCGTTTGTTCTCACTCCTTAGCAATGTTTCTGTTATTAACTCTTCCACAACACATAACCCCTTATGTCTTAGTGGCTTTACTGCCTTGCTTGGGGCAAAACTGATTTTTAAAAAAGTGTTCCAAGAAGTATGACAGAAACTGTGGTGTGATATTGGAATAAAATCAGTGATATCATATCGTCTGAATCCATCATAAAAAATTTAGGATATGATATTAATAAATTATGGAGACTTCAGATACCTTGCTGTAAGGATCTTTTTTAACATATTTAGTACAAGCAATAAGGAAATTGAACATGAATAGGTTTTGGTCTAAGAAAACCTTACCACTTTGTCATACCTTTTCCCTTCAATATTGTTCTTTATATATAAAAATATATATCATTATCTCATATATATATATATATATATATATATATATATATATATATATATATATATATATGTCTATGTGTGTCATCTTATAAAGATCCTCTGATTTGGTGACCTGGCCACTAGATGACAGAGCAGTAAGTCCCCATTGAAGAAATACAAGGACTCCTTGAAAAGGAGCCCTCATCTGCTATGATTTGTGCAACAAGTTAACAGGAGGATATAGAAATGCAGGATCTATGAAGCAACCTCCATTACAGATGCATACAGCAGAAAAAAAGTTGCCACTGACACCCACTCCCCCCGCAGTCAATGTGGAAAAAATGTGCCACTCCCATTTGATCAAAATGAACAACATGAACCACATGAGAGTTTACAACTCCAACAAACATTCCTGAATCTTTATTTGTGAAGATAAGCCTTTAGGATGAAGATGATATAGGTATGTGTATGGTATATACATATGTGTATATGCATGTATACATCTGTATATATAGGTATACATTTATGTGTATTTATGGGGTCAAAACATTTGTTTTCTGGCCATGAGACCTGGGTTCAACCCTCACCATGGTCAAATTGTCAAGGAGGTGACTTCTTGATGTTATTGGGCTGGGCAGGCAGTGTCAGCTTGTGGCGGCACCATTGGAAAGTGTCTCAAAACCATACTCTACGGTTCAATCCACACCTTTGAGTGAAACTTGGGTCAACAAAACTGTTTGGAATCTGTCAATGGCTGTGCTGGTAAGAAGTCAAAAGTCATCATGACAGAGGGTTTGAACATGCTGGACTTTGTTCAAACTGTTGACCTTGCCAGATTATGCGCACTTTAAGTAAGGCAATCTCAGAATAATTGTAGTATAAACCACAGGTGGTCTTTGTGTGTGTTAAACAAACACAAAATGTGCCTGAGCTGGTGCCTGAAGCAGGGATTGGCTAACCACCCTAGCAGACTTGTTTAGTCAGAAACAAGTAGCTGGCCCTTATATATGTAGGGATGGCATTTCTTCTGACAACACAATTTAACACACAAGGTTTGGCTGAACTGGTGGTATGGTTTTCAGACACCTTCCCAATGGTGACTCTCTCTCTCTCTCTCTCTCTCTCTCTCTCTATATATATATATATATATATATATATATATATATATATATATATATATTATGCACATACAGCCACAGCACACCAGAACAGATGCTAGTTTCCCCCTACAAAATTGGACACATGTTCAAACCATGCCAAATGGCACATTTTTCTTTATTAAATCTCTCAAATACCCAGGCCAGTAGATGAAATTTAAGATAAGTAAAGCTACAGGGGCTCTACTCAAGCATATGTATCCACAGAAGTAACGTCTAGAGTCATGAGAAGTAAATATTATAACAGAAATATTTTTGATAGCAGTGACATAATCTTCTTTTATATGCCATATCCCTTCTAGGACGTTGGTGATCATGGCTCTCCACAATTTCCTGTCTTTTGTAGCTCTTAATAAATTTTGTCTTTTTGTTATCTCTTCTAATCCATGTTCTGCTAACCATTTACACATGTTCACTAAGTTATTGTCATATAGGACATAAATGAATGGAATTGTCCATTTATATAAATAAGCAGAGTTAAGGATTCACTTTCCATGTAAAGTAATTGGCCATGTTTAAATGTTATTGACAATAATGCTCAATAAATAGAATTGACAAAGTTTCCAATAGACAATAAGAAAAAGAACAGGGCAAAATAATACAAAACCAACAATATATATATATGCAAGACAAAACATTAATAAGGCAAAAGGTTCACAAAGAAAGAATGGTGTTAACATGCAAAAGGGATACAGTCAAGTGATTATAACATTCTGACATCAAGACAAGAAAGAACAATGTGGCAGATTAAACTGAGAAGTGGTTCATTTTTATTGGTTAGGAAGAAATCCCAGCATGCATCTGTACAATTTGCCTATAAATTTGGGGAGGGGGGATGTTTTTTCAGTCTTTCCAAGCAGGATTGGAACTAACAAATCACTTGCAAGATATTTAAATTGTTGTACTTGTTAGATTTTTGTATCTCCAATTTGTAATAGTGACATGTTAAATATATTTATTATTGCATACTTCCAAAGACAGTGCCTTTTATTTTTAAGTAATTGAATTGTTGTAATGACTTTTGCTGTTTTTTAATCTTTATTTTCTCATTGTTTCCAGTTTCTATTGGTGAGAACATTCCTTTAGTGAAATAATAATTACTAATAAAATCTTTTTTGCTTGAATCTCGTTCTAATCTCATGTTCTTTAGTCATCTTCAGGCTAGGATCAATGCATAGTATCTGTTCTCCTTTTAGGTGGGGAAAAAGGTATGTGGTCAGAGGGATACCAAACCTTCAACAATAACTTCCTCATTGTACTAAGTCAGATAGAGTCAGGGTGATATCGACACCAGTTTGACAATGGTTGTAGGCACTGGGCAATTTTTGTTCTTGGCCCATGTGTATGCATATGGGCTCCCCACATAAAAAAAAAAATGATTATGTGTCATATTCTACCTTAGTGGGAAGATGGGCAGTTAGGTTAAGAAACTAGACATTTTCCTTTGCTTTATTCTGTTAGTTTAAAAAAATCATTTTTTCTTTCCATTTAATTCAAGGAAATATTAAAAGAAATCATTTTCTCAATTGTTTTCTTCAGACTTTTTTTTTTTTAATCTCCTTCTTCTTCTGTTTCTTTTTTTTCTTCAAATTTTTTTGTTGTTTTTCTTTCTCTTTTATTTTCCTTCTGCACACCAGCTCTGTCCTCATCTTTTATATCTCTTCCCCTACTTTGTCTTCTCCTTTCTCACGATCCTTCATCTTTTGCCTTTTTCATCCTTGTCTCTACACTATTCTCCCACCCACATCCAAATGGATGCAGTTGTTCTACTTATTTCCAGGCTGATTGTCCCCTAATATTTGCCACCGCCACCACCATCCACTCCTTTTTCTTTGACTTGGTAAGAAATCAACATTGATTAAGAAAGAATTAGTTTCATTCAGAAAACTTTTCAACTAAGTCATGCATAACATAATTTCAAAAGGTCATTTATATAGTGTAATGGCAAATCCATTTGTCCTAAATTTATTCATTTTGGCAACTAACAGTTTCAAGTTGCAGCATTCTGCAAATCATTGGCACATTCTTTTGCTCTCCTGAAGAATTAATGCATGAAAGACCGTTCCTTTTTTTAGACACTATTTGAAGTGCCTACAGCTTTAAACACTAATCAGAACTTACATTTTCAATGCGACCAACAACAATTTGCTTTGTTTCAAGTCAAAGAAAGCAGTTGAGAAAAGAGTTTTGGACAAATGTTAATAGAATTAGACATTTCATGAGTGCTTCCTTCTGCTTTGTCTCTTAGTTCGAATATAAATGGCTTTAAAACAAACTGTTTTCTTTTCATATTAAGATGATGAAGTAATTAAGTTAATGATTAGTGATTTTTCACTTTTTACTAAGGTTGGCATAAGGCTACAAGCGTGAGCGCCCAGTGAAGATCCAACTTATTCTGTATTAATGACCTGTAGGACTACCTTGATGAGTTTTGCTTCATGATGTTACACCCAATTATTATTTGTTATAATTTGGGGGGAAAAAAACTTTAATTTCACTAATATTAGCAGGGTCAATGGAAGCCATTGTATTGTTCTACGACACATGATCAGTAGATCATGTGATCAAGTTCTTGCCTGTCTCTTAGTTTTCAATTTCTACTTAACATAGGCAAATTGGTATAATCCTATTTACCAATCCATCTACAGAAACAATTTTTTTTTTTATTTAAATTGTGGTTAAAAAGATGATTTTTCTTCCATGTTTTGCCATTTTCATTTTGGGATTGGGTATAAGCAGGTAAATGATTGTTAAATTGGAGATGATTTATAGAAAAATAATTTATAGGAAAATAATTTATATGAAAATAATTTATAGAAAAATAATTTATAGAAAAATAATCGGACAACAAAAAAGAACAAAATTTGTGAAATGCATTGACAAATTTTTGTGAATAATTTTTCTTTATATCTTCATATCTTAATAAATTCTTTAACTCCAGTTGTCTGTGTTGGTAACGAAACCCTCACAGCAAGATCTCACTGACTTCAATTCCACAGTTCATCTTTCTCTAATAACTTTAATAAATATAAATCTTTGCAAAATTTAGGCTTAATGTTTTACAGAGTTTTTAATTCTTTTAAAAACTCAAAAAAATTTCTTTCTATATTCACTTCTGTTTACTTAATTTTTGTAAATCTTGTTTTTGCCTTCATAAAATTGTCACAGTACAATTGATATTGTTCATTTATAAATAAAAAATGATGTTGCATTTAGGTTATTTGCATAATACAGCACAAGACCCCACTTACACAAGAAAAAAAAATATTATCATTATTTTATAATAACGAGAGATATCAAAAATCTAAACTCACATGATACATGAATCCTCTAAATATAAATATATCATGAAACTTTAAGCATTAAGTTATTACCAAATGTATTGTGAAAACATTGACTTACAGATTACGACCTGATATGGTGTATTGTTAATTGAAGTATTATGGAGTTTTATTTAATGCATGCTGCATCATATGTCTTGTCTATGAGTTTGCGATTGTAACATCAGTCATGTTAGCAAGTTGAAAGCTGAAAGAAATGGTTTGAGAAAGAAAGAATGAAAAATAAAATGACTGAAAAATGAAGAAAGAGAAAGAATTAAATGAAAAAGAATGAAAAATAAAATGTCTGAGAAATGAAGAAAGAGAAAGAATTAAATGAAAAAGAATGAAAAATAAAATGTCTGAGAAATATAGGAAGAGAAAGAATTAAATGAAAAAGAATGAAAAATAAAATGTCTGAGAAATGAAGAAAGAGAAAGAATTAAATGAAAAAGAATGAAAAAGAAAATGTCTGAGAAATGAAGAAAGAGAAAGAATTAAATGAAAAAGAATGAAAAATAAAATGTCTGAGAAATGAAGAAAGAGAAAGAATTAAAAGAGAAAGAATGAAAAATAAAATGTCTGAGAAATGAAGAAAGAGAAAGAATTAAAAAAGAAAGAATGAAAAAGAAAATGTCTGAGAAATGAAGAAAGAGAAAGAATTAAATGAGAAAGAATGAAAAATAAAATGTCTGAGAAATGAAGAAAGAGAAAGAATTAAAAGAGAAAGAATGAAAAAGAAAATGTCTGAGAAATGAAGAAAGAGAAAGAATTAAAAGAGAAAGAATGAAAAAGAAAATGTCTGAGAAATGAAGAAAGAGAAAGAATGAAAAAGAAAATGTCTGAGAAATGAAGGAAGAGAAAGAATTAAATGAAAAGAATGAAAAATAAAATGTCTGAGAAATGAAGGAAGAGAAAGAATTAAATGAAAAAGAATGAAAAATAAAATGTCTGATAAATGAAGAAAGAGAAAGAATTAAATGAAAAGAAAATGTCTGAGAAATGAAAATGGAAGAGAAAAGAATTAAAGAAAAAAGAATGAAAAAGAAAATGTCTGAGAAATGAAGAAAGAGAAAGAATGAAAAAATAAATGAAAAAGAGAAAGAAAAAAGAAAAGAATCTGAGAAAATGAAAAAAATGAAAAAGAAAAGAATTAAATGAGAAAGAATGAAAAGAAAATGTCTGAAAATGAAGAAAGAGAAAGAATTAAAAGATAAGAAAAAAAGAAAATGTCTGAGAAAATGAAGAAAGAAAAGAATTAAAAGAGAATGAAAAGAAAAAAAATGAAAAATGAGAAATGAGAAATGAAAAAAAGAAAGAAAAAAAAAATGAAAAAATGTCTGAGAAATGAAATGAAAAGAATGAAAGAATGTCTGAAAAAGAAAGAAAAGAATTAAAAAAGAAAATGTCTGAGAGAAATGAAGAAAGAGAAAGAATTAAAAGAAAAGAATGAAAAAGAAAATGTCTGAGAAATGAAGAAAAAGAAAAGAATGAAAAAATAAAATGTCTGAGAAATGAAGAAAGAGAAAGAATTAAAAAAGAAAGAATGAAAAATAAAATGTCTGAGAAATGAAGAAAGAGAAAGAATTAAAAGAGAAAGAATGAAAAAGAAAATGTCTGAGAAATGAAGAAAGAGAAAGAATTAAAAGAGAAAGAATGAAAAAGAAAATGTCTGAGAAATGAAGAAAGAAAAGAAAGAAAAAATGAGAAAGAATGAAAAAGAAAAAATTAAAAGAGAAATGAAGAAAAATAAAAAGAATGAAAAAGAGAAAGAATGAAAAATAAAAATGTCTGAGAAAATGAAGAAAGAGAAAAGAATTAAAAAAGAGAAAGAATGAAAAATAAAATGTCTGAGAAATGAAGAAAGAAAGAAATGAAAAGAATGAAAAAAAATAAAATGTCTGAGAAATGAAGAAAGAGAAAGAATTAAATGAAAAAATGAATGAAAAAAAATAAAATGTCTGAGAAATGAAGAAAGAGAAAGAATTAAAAAGAGAAAGAATGAAAAATAAAAATGTCTGAGAAATGAAGAAAGAGAAAGAATTAAAAGAAAAAGAATGAAAAATAAAATGTCTGAGAAAATGAAGAAAAGAGAAAGAATTAAAAAGAAAAGAATGAAAATAAAATGTCTGAGAAATGAAGAAAGAGAAAGAATTAAAAGAAAAGAATTTAAAAAATAAAATGTCTGAGAAAAATGAAGAAAGAGAAAAATTAAATGAGAAAAGAAAAAAAGAAAATGTCTGAGAAATGAAGAAAGAGAAAGAATTAAATGAGAAAGAATGAAAAATAAAATGTCTGAGAAATGAAGAAAGAGAAAGAATTAAATGAAAAAGAATGAAAAAGAAAATGTCTGAGAAATGAAGGAAGAGAAAGAATTAAATGAAAAAGAATGAAAAATAAAATGTCTGAGAAATGAAGAAAGAGAAAGAATTAAATGAAAAAGAATGAAAAATAAAATGTCTGAGAAATGAAGAAAGAGAAAGAATTAAAAGAAAAAGAATGAAAAGAAAAAAGAAAATGAAAGAAAGAGAAAGAATTAAAAAAAAAAGAATGAAAAAGAAAAATGTCTGAGAAATGAAGAAGAGAGAAAGAATTAAAAGAGAAAGAATGAAAAAGAAAAAAATCTGAGAAATGAAGAAAGAGAAAGAATTAAAAAAGAAAGAAAAAAAAAATGAAAAAAAAAAGTCTGAGAAATGAAGAAAGAGAAAGAATTAAAAGAAGAAAAAGAATGAAAAAAAAATGTCTGAGAAATGAAGAAAGAGAAAGAATTAAAAGAAAAATTGAAAAAAAAAAAATGTCTGAGAAATGAAGAAAATAGAAAAATTAAAAGAAAAAGAATGAAAAAAGAAAATGTCTGAGAAATGAAGAAAGAAAAAGAATTAAATGAAAAAAAGAAAAATGAAAAGAAAATGTCTGAGAAATGAAGAAAGAGAAAAGAATTAAAAAAAGAATGAAAAATAAAATGTCTGAGAAATGAAGAAAGAGAAAGAATTAAAAGAGAAAGAATGAAAAATAAAATGTCTGAGAAATGAAGAAAGAGAAAGAATTAAAAGAGAAAGATTGAAAAATAAAATGTCTGAGAAATGAAGAAAGAGAAAGAATTAAATGAGAAAAGAATGAAAAAAAATAAAATATCTGAGAAATAGAAAGAGAAAGAATTAAAAGAGAAAGAAAAAAATAAAAATGTCTGAGAAATGAAGAAAACAGAAAGAAATGAATGAAAATAAAATGTCTGAGAAATGAAGAAAGAGAAAAGAATTAAATGAAAAAGAATGAAAAAATAAAATGTCTGAGAAATGAAGAAAAAGAAAAAATTAAAAGAGAAAAAATGAAAAGAAAATGTCTGAGAAATGAAGAAAGAGAAAGAATTAAAAGAGAAAAGAATGAAAAAGAAAATGTCTGAGAAAAAGAAAGAGAAAATTAAATGAAAAAATGAATAAAATGTCTGAGAAATGAAGGAAGAGAAAGAATTAAATGAAAAAAAGAATGAAAAATAAAATGTCTGAGAAATGAAGGAAGAGAAAGAATTAAAAAGAAAAAATGAAAAAATAAAATGTCTGATAAATGAAAAAGAGAGAAAAGAATTAAAAAATGAAAAAAATGAAAAATAAAATGTCTGATAAATGAAGAAAGAAAAAGAATTAAATGAAAAAGAATGAAAAATAAAATGTCTGAGAAATGAAAGAAAGAAAAAGAATTAAAAAAAAAAAGAATGAAAAAGAAATAAAATGTCTGAGAAAAATGAAGAAAGAAAAGAATTAAAAAAGAAAAGAATGAAAAGAAAATGTCTGAGAAATGAAAAAAACAGAAAATTATTAAATGAGAAAGAATGAAAAATAAAAATGTCTGAGAAATGAAGAAAGAGAAAGAATTAAAAAAAAGAATGAAAAAAAGAAAATGTCTGAGAAATGAAAAAAAAAAGAATTAAAAAAAAAGAATGAAAAAAAAATGTCTGAGAAATGAAGAAAGACAAAAGAATTAAAAGAGAAAGAATGAAAAGAAAATGTCTGAGAAATGAAGAAAGAAAAGAATTAAATGAAAAAGAATGAAAAATAAAATGTCTGATAAATGAAGAAAGAGAAAAGAATTAAAAAGAAAAAGAATGAAAAAAAAGAAAAAAATGAGAAATGAAGAAAGAGAAAAATTAAAAAGAGAAAAGAATGAAAAAAGAAAAATGTCTGAGAAATGAAGAAAGAAAAGAATTAAAAGAGAAAGAATGAATGAAAAAGAAAATGTCTGAAAATGAAGAAAAGAAAAAAAAAATTAAATGAGAAAAGAATGAAAAAATAAAAATCTGAGAAATGAAGAAAGAAAAGAATTAAAAGAAAAGAATGAAAAAAAAAATGTCTGAAAATGAAGAAAGAGAAAAGAATTAAAAGAGAAAAGAATGAAAAAGAAAATGTCTGAGAAATGAAGAAAGAAAAGAATAGCAAAAGAAAGAAAAAAAAAAAATATCTGAGAAAGAAAAAAAGAAAATGAATTAAAAAGAGAAAAGAATGAAAAAAAAATGTCTGAGAAAAAAGAAAAAAGAAAGAAATAAAAAGAAAGAAAAAATAAAATGTCTGAAAATGAAAAAGAAAAAGAATTAAAAGAGAAAGAATGAAAAAAAAATGTCTGAGAAATGAAAAAAGAGAAAAGAATTAAAAGAAAGAAAAGAATGAAAAAAAAAATGTCTGAGAAAGAAGAAAAGAAAAATTAAAAGAAAAAAAAATGAAAAAAAAATGTCTGAAAAAAGAAAGAAAAAAAATTAAAAAGAGAAAAGAATGAAAAAAAAAAATGTCTGAGAAATGAAGAATGGAAAGAATTAAAAGAGAAAGAATGAAAAAGAAAATGTCTGAGAAATGAAGAAAAAGAAAGAATTAAAAAGAAAGAAATGAAAAAAAGAAAATGTCTGAAGAAATGAAAAAAGAAAAAATGTTTCTGAATTAAAAAAGAAAAAGAATGAAAAGAAAATGTCTGAAAAATGAAGAAAAGAGAAAAAATGAAAAATAAAATGTCTGAAAATGAAGGGAAAGAAAGAATTAAATGAAAAAAATGAAAAATAAAATGTCTGATAAAATGAAGAAAGAGAAAAGAATTAAAAGAGAAAGAATGAAAGAAAAATGTCTGAGAAAAAAGAAAAGAGAAAAATGAAAAAAAAATGTCTGAAAATGAAGAAAGAAAAAGAAAGAAAAAAAAATGAAAAAAAAAATGTCTGACTAATGAAGAAAGAAAAGAATGAAAATAAAAATGTCTGAGAAAATGAAAAAGAAAAAAAATTAAATGAGAAAGAATGAAAAAATAAAATGTCTGAGAAAAAGAAAGAGAAAAATTAAAAGAAAAGAATGAAAAAGAAAATGTCTGAGAAATGAAGAAAGAGAAAAATTAAAAGAAAAAATGAAAAATAAAATGTCTGAGAAATGAAGGAAGAGAAAGAATTAAAAAAAAGAATGAAAAATAAAATGTCTGAAAAAATGAAGAAAGAGAAAAAATTAAAAGAGAAAAGAATGAAAAAGAAAATGTCTGAAAAATGAAGAAAGAAAAAATTAAAAAGAAAGAAAAAAGAAAATGTCTGAGAAATGAAGAAAAGAGAAAGAATTAAATGAGAAAAGAATGAAAAAAGAAAATATCTGAAAAATGAAGAAAGAATAAGAAAAAATGAGAAAAAAAAAAAAAAAAATGTCTGAAAAAAAAGAAAAGAAAGAAAAGAATGAAAAAATAAAATGTCTGAGAAATGAAGAAAAGAAAGAATTAAAAGAAAAAGAATGAAAAAAGAAAATGTCTGAAAAATGAAGAAAGAGAAAGAAAAAAGAAAAGAATGAAAAAGAAAATGTCTGAGAAATGAAGAAAGAGAAAGAATGAAAAAAGTAAATGTCTGAAAAATGAAAAAGAGAAAAATTAAATGAAAAAAAATAAAAAAATAAAATGTCTGAGAAATGAAGGAAGAAAAGAATTAAAATGAAAAAGAATGAAAAAAAAAAATGTCTGAGAAATGAAGGAAGAGAAAAGAATTAAATGAAAAAGAATGAAAAATAAAATGTCTGAGAAAAAGGAAGAGAAAGAAAATAAATGAAAAGAATGAAAAATAAAATGTCTGAAAAAAAATGAAGAAAGAGAAAGAATAAATGAAAAAAATGAAAAAATAAAAATGTCTGAAAATGCCAAGAAAGAGAAAAGAATTAAAAAAAAAGAATGAAAAATAAAATGTCTGAGAAATGAAAAAGAAAAGAATTAAATGAGAAAGAATGAAAAAAAAAATGTCTGAGAAAAAAGAAAGAAAAGAATTAAAAGAAAAGAATGAAAAAGAAAATGTCTGAGAAATGAAGAAAAGAGAAAAGAATTAAAAGAGAAAGAAAAATGAAAAAAAATGTCTGAAAATGAAAAAGAAAGAAAGAAAAAGAAAAAAGAATGAAAAGAAAATGTCTGAAAATGAAGAAAAAGAAAAGAATTAAATGAGAAAGAAATGAAAAATAAAATGTCTGAGAAATGAAGAAAAGAAAGAATTAAAATGAAAAAAGAATGAAAAAAAATGTCTAAATGAAGAAAGAGAAAGAATTAAAAAAAAGAAAGAATGAAAAATAAAATGTCTGAGAAATGAAGAAAGAAAAAAGAATTAAAAGAAAAAATGAAAAAAAAGAAAATGTCTGAGAAAAATGAAAAGAGAAAGAATGAAAAAAAGAAAAATGTCTGAAAATAAGAAAGAAAAAATTAAAAGAGAAAGAATGAAAAAAAAATGTCTGAGAAATGAAGAAAGAAAAAAAAGAATTAAATGAGAAAGAATGAAAAAAAATAAAATGTCTGAAAAATGAAGAAAGAAAAAATTAAAAGAGAAAGAATGAAAAAGAAAAATGTCTGAGAAAATGAAAAGAAAAAATTAAAAAGAGAAAGAATGAAAAAGAAAATGTCTGAGAAATGAAGAAAAGAGAAAAGAAAAAAAAAAATGTCTGAGAAAATGAAAATGAGAAAAATGAAAAAATAAAATGTCTGAGAAATGAAGAAAGAGAAAGAATTAAAAAGAAAGAATGAAAAAATAAAATGTCTGAGAAATGAAGAAAGAGAAAAGAATTAAATGAGAAAGAATGAAAAAGAAAATGTCTGAAAGAAAGAGAAAGAATTAAAAGAGAAAGAATGAAAAAGAAAAATGTCTGAGAAATGAAGAAAGAGAAAGAATTAAAAAGAAAAGAATGAATGAAAAAAAAATGTCTGAGAAATGAAGAAAGAGAAAGAATTAAATGAGAAAGAAATGAAAAAAGAAAATGTCTGAGAAATGAAGAAAGAGAAAAAAATAAATGAAAGAATGAAAAAATAAAATGTCTGATAAATGAAGAAAGAATTAAAAGAGAAAAATGAAAAATAAAATGTCTGAAAAATGAAGAAAGAGAAAAGAATTAAAAGAAAAGAATGAAAAAAAAATGTCTGAGAAATGAAGAAAAAGAAAGAAAAGAAAAAGAATGAAAAAAGAAATGTCTGAGAAATGAAGAAAGAGAAAAAATTAAATGAGAAAAAATAATGAAAAATAAAAAAAATGAAGAAAGAGAAAAGAATTAAAAGAAAAAAAAAGAAAATGTCTGAAAATGAAGAAAAGAAAAAGAAAAAAAGAAAAAAAGAAAGAAATGAAGGAAGAAAAGAATTAAAAACTAAAGAATGAAAAAAAAAATGTCTGAAAATGAAGGAAGAGAAATGAATTAAATGAAAAAAGAATGAAAAATAAAATGTCTGATAAATGAAGAAAAGAAAAGAATTAAATGAAAAAGAATGAAAAATAAATGTCTGAGAAATGAAGAAAGAGAAAAATTAAAAGGAAAATGAAAAAAAAAAAAAATCTGAGAAATGAAAAAGAAAAGAATTAAAAGAGAAAAATAAAAAAGAAAATGTCTGAAAAATGAAGAAAGAGAAAGAATGAAAATAAAATGTCTGAGAAATGAAGAAAAGAGAAAAAATTAAATGAGAAAAATGAAAAATAAAATCTGAGAAATGAAGAAAAGAAAAATTAAAAGAAAAGAATGAAAAGAAAATGTCTGAGAAATGAAAAAGAGAAAGAATTAAAAAGAAAAATGAAAAATAAAATGTCTGATAAATGAAGAAGAGAAAGAATTAAATGAAAAGAATGAAAAATAAAATGTCTGAAATGAAAAAAGAAAAACAAAAAGAATGAAAAGAAAAAGAAATGAAAAAGAAAAAAATTAAAAAAAAAGAATAAAAGAAAATGTCTGAGAAATGAAGGAAGAGAAAAAGAATTAAAAGAATGAAAAAAGAAAATAAAAAAAAATGAAAAATGAAAGAAATGAAAAAGAATGAAAATAAAATGTCTGAGAAATGAAGAAAAAGAAAAGAAAAAAAAGAAAAGAAAAAAAAAGAAAATGTCTGAGAAATGAAGAAAAGAGAAAGAATTAAAAGAGAAACAATGAAAAAATAAAATGTCTGAGAAATCTGAGAAAAGAATGAAAAAGAAAATATCTGAGAAATGAAGAAAAGAAAAGAAAAAAAAGAGAAAAAAAAAAAAGAAAATGTGATGAGAAAAGAAAAAAATGAAAAATAAAATGTCTGGAGAAATAAAAAAGAGAAAAATTAAATGAGAAAGAATGAAAATAAAATGTCTGAGAAATGAAGAAAGAGAAAAAAATTAAAAAAAATGAAAAAGAAAATGTCTGAGAAATGAAGAAAGAAAAGAATTAAAAGTGAAAAATGAAAAAAAAATGTCTGAGAAATGAAGAAAGAAAGAAAAAAAGTAAAATGTCTGAGAAATGAAGGAAGAGAAAAATTAAATGAAAAAATGAAAAATAAAATGTCTGAGAAATGAAGGAAGAGAAAAATTAAATGAAAAAGAATGAAAAAAAAAATGTCTGAGAAATGAAGGAAGAGAAAAAATTAAATGAAAGAATGAAAAATAAAAGTCTGATAAATGAAGAAAAAGAAAAGAATTAAAAGAAAAAGAATGAAAAAATAAAATGTCTGAAATGAAGAAAGAGAAAGAATTAAATGAAAAAGAATGAAAAATAAAATGTCACAGAAATGAAGAAAGAGAAAGAATAAAAAGAAAAGAATGAAAAATAAAATGTCTGAGAAATGAAGAAAGAAAAGAATTAAAAAAGAAAAAATGAAAAGAAAATGTCTGAGAAAAATGAAGAAAGAGAAAAGAAATAAAAAAAAAAGAATGAAAAAAGAAATGTCTGAGAAATGAAGAAACAGAAAAAATTAAATGAGAAAGAAAAAATAAAATGAAAAGAAATGAAGAAAGAAAAAATTAAATGAGAAAGAATGAAAAAAAAAAGAAAATGAAGAAAGAGAAAGAAAAAGAAAAAGAATGAAAATAAAAAAAGAAATGAAAGAAAGAAAAAATTAAAAGAAAAGAATGAAAAAGAAAATGTCTGAGAAATGAAGAAAGAAAAAGAAAGAGAAAGAAAAATTCTGAAAAGAAAAAAAAAAAAAGAAAGAAAAAATGAAAAAAAAAATGTCTGAGAAATGAAGAAAGAAAAGAATTAAATGAAAGAATGAAAAATAAAATGTCTGAGAAATGAAGAAAGAAAGAGAAAGAATTAAAAGAAAGAATGAAAAAGAAAATGTCTGAGAAATGAAGAAAGAAAAAAATTAAAAGAGAAAGAATGAAAAAAGAAAATGTCTGAAAATGAAAAAGAGAAAGAATTAAAAGAAAGAATGAAAAAGAAAATATCTGAGAAAGGAAGAAAGAAAAAATTAAAAAGTCTGAGAAATGAAGAAAGAGAAAGAATTAAATGAAAAAGAATGAAAAATAAAATGTCTGATAAATGAAGAAAGAAAAGAATTAAAGAAAAAGAAAAAAAAAAAAATGTCTGAGAAATGAAGAAAGATGTTAGAAAGAAAAAAAAAAAGAAAATTCTGAGAAATGAAGAAAGAGAAAAAAAGAGAAAAAGAATGAAAAGAAAATGTCTGAGAAAATGAAGAAAGAGAAAGAATTAAAAGAGAAAGAATTAAGAAAGAGAAAAATTAAAAAGAAAAGAATGAAAAAGAAAATGTCTGAGAAAAAAAGAAAGAGAAAAGAATTAAAAGAGAAAAGAATGAAAAGAAAATGTCTGAGAAATGAAGAAAGAGAAAGAATTAAAAGAGAAAGAATGAAAAGAAAATGTGAAAAATGAAGAAAGAGAAAGAATTAAATGAAAAAGAATGAAAAAGAAAATGTCTGAGAAATGAAGAAAGAGAAAGAATTAAATGAAAAAGAATGAAAAAGAAATTGTCTGAGAAATGAAGAAAGAGAAGGAATTAAAAGAGAAAGAATGAAAAAGAAATTGTCTGAGAAATGAAGGAAGAGAAAGAATTAAATGAGAAAGAATGAAAAATA
Source organism: Acanthosepion pharaonis (assembly GCA_903632075.3). Classification (NCBI taxonomy): domain Eukaryota; kingdom Metazoa; phylum Mollusca; class Cephalopoda; order Sepiida; family Sepiidae; genus Acanthosepion; species Acanthosepion pharaonis. Next base: position 353,668 of record CAHIKZ030003556.1, on the reverse strand, counting down.
AAATGTCTGAGAAATGAAGAAAGAGAAAGAATTAAAAGAGAAAGAATGAAAAAGAAAATATCTGAGAAATGAAGAAAGGGAAAGAATTAAATGAAAAAGAATGAAAAAGAAATTGTCTGAGAAATGAAGAAAGAGAAAGAATTAAAAGAGAAAAGAATGAAAAAAAAATGTCTGAGAAAATGAAGAAAAGAGAAAGAATTAAAAAAGAATGAAAAGAAAATGTCTGAGAAATGAAGAAAGAGAAAGAATGAAAAAGTAAATGTCTGAGAAATGAAGGAAGAGAAAGAATTAAATGAAAAAGAATGAAAAATAAATGTCTGAGAAATGAAGGAAGAGAAAGAATTAAATGAAAAAATAATGAAAAATAAAATGTCTGATAAAATGAAGAAAGAGAAAAGAATTAAATGAAAAAAGAATGAAAAAATAAAATGTCTGAAAAATGAAGAAAAAAGAAAGAATTAAATGAAAAAAGAATGAAAAATAAAATGTCTGAGAAAATGAAAGAAAGAGAAAAGAATTAAAAGAGAAAGAATGAAAATAAAATGTCTGAGAAATGAAGAAAGAGAAAAATTAAAAAAAAAAGAATGAAAAAGAAAATGTCTGAGAAATGAAGAAAGAGAAAGAATTAAAAAAGAAAGAATGAAAAAGAAAATGTCTGAGAAATGAAGAAACAGAAAGAATTAAATGAGAAAGAATGAAAAATAAAATGTCTGAGAAATGAAGAAAGAGAAAGAATTAAATGAGAAAGAATGAAAAATAAAATGTCTGAGAAATGAAGAAAGAGAAAGAATTAAAAGAGAAAGAATGAAAAAGAAAATGTCTGAGAAATGAAGAAAGAGAAAGAATTAAAAGAGAAAGAATGAAAAAGAAAATGTCTGAGAAATGAAGAAAGAGAAAGAATTAAAAGAGAAAGAATGAAAAAGAAAATATCTGAGAAATGAAGAAAGAGAAAGAATTAAATGAAAAAGAATGAAAAAGAAAATGTCTGAGAAATGAAGAAAGAGAAAGAATTAAATGAAAAAGAATGAAAAATAAAATGTCTGATAAATGAAGAAAGAGAAAGAATTAAAAGAGAAAGAATGAAAAATAAAATGTCTGAGAAATGAAGAAAGAGAAAGAATTAAAAGAGAAAGAATGAAAAATAAAATGTCTGAGAAATGAAGAAAGAGAAAGAATTAAAAGAGAAAAGAATGAAAAGAAAATGTCTGAGAAAATGAAAAAAGAAAGAATTAAAAGAGAAGGAATGAAAAGAAAATGTCTGAGAAATGAAAGAAAGAGAAAGAATTAAAAGAGAAAGAATGAAAAAGAAAATGTCTGAGAAAATGAAGAAAGAGAAAGAAATTAAAAAAAAAAGAATGAAAAAGAAAATGTCCGAGAAATGAAGAAAGAGAAAAGAATTAAATGAAAAAAGAATGAAAAAGAAAAAAATGATAAATGAAGAAAGAGAAAAATTAAATGAAAAAGATTGAAAAAATAAAATGTCTGAGAAATGAAGGAAGAAAAGAATTAAATGAAAAAGAATGAAAAAAGAAATGTCTGAGAAATGAAGAAAGAAAATTAAATGAGAAAGAATGAAAAATAAAATGTCTGAGAAATGAAGAAAGAGAAAGAATTAAATGAAAAAGAAAAGAAAAAAATGAAAATGTCTGATAAAATGAAAAAGAAAAGAGAAAGAATTAAATGAAAAAGAATGAAAAATAAAATGTCTGATAAATGAAGGAAGAGAAAGAATTAAATGAAAAAGAATGAAAAAAAAAATGTCTGAGAAATGAAGAAAGAAAAGAATTAAAATGAAAAGAATGAAAAAAGAAATTGTCTGAGAAATGAAGAAAAGAGAAGGAATTAAAAAGAGAAAAGAATGAAAAAGAAATTGTCTGAGAAATGAAAAAAGAGAAAGAATTAAATGAGAAAGAATGAAAAAAATAAAATGTCTGAGAAATGAAGAAAGAGAAAAGAATTAAAAGAGAAAAGAATGAAAAAAGAAAATATCTGAGAAAATGAAGAAAAGGGAAAAGAATTAAATGAAAAAGAATGAAAAGAAATTGTCTGAGAAATGAAGAAAGAGAAAGAATTAAAAGAGAAAGAATGAAAAAGAAAATGTCTGAGAAATGAAGAAAGAGAAAGAATTAAAAGAGAAAGAATGAAAAATAAAATGTCTGAGAAATGAAGGATGTGAAAGAATTAAATTGAGAAAGAATGAAAAATAAAATGAGGAAAAAAATATAAGTGATTGAGAAATGTAGAAAATGGTTAAATTCAATTTAAAAAAAAGAAAAGAACATTATTGAGAAAGAAAAGAATTAATTTAAATAGTAAAGAAATGGGAAAGGAAGTAAGTTAAAGTGCAAATGAATGAAAAATAATGAAATTACTAAGAAAGCAAGAAATGTTAAGTGTTTGGGATAGAAATTTTTCAACAAAAGTTGCTGTTAATGTGTAATATACATTTTGTGCCTGAAAGTAAACAGATAATATGATACTTAATTATTAAATATGAATATGAAGCACTTGTCTGTACAAAAGGAGTTGTTGAAAACATCCCATAAGATTCTTCTGAAATTTCAAAAAATCAGTCCAAATGATCACACATCAGATTTCTTTTCTTAAAAAGGATTTCATTGTCAAGACAAGAATATTTCAAAACCCCTTTGTAATTTCCACAGTGATATATATAATTATATATAAATAAATATAATAACAATAATAAAATAATAGTAGTGATACCTACTAATACATATAAAATTATATAATTCAATGTATGCCAAGGCTAACAAAATTCCAATAAAGTGCTTTCTTGCTATTTAGAGCAATGATCGATGTATAAAAAATAGTCAACATTCATGATACTTATCAGAGATCAACTCTGAGTTTCATGATTTCTTGCTTCTCAGGACATAAACATTAGAATAATTACATCAATTATGACAGAATTATCAATGGTTGCAATCATTCTTGTCTGGATCCTGAGAAGTGAGAAACTGTGAAACTCTGAGCTGACCTCCTGTAAGTAGTTTTGCATAAATATATGTAAATTTATATTGATATTTTGATAATTTAATAGAAAACATTTAAAATATTTCCAGATTGAAATTCTCTTCTCTTCACATTTCTGTTCAGAAGTCTGATGCTTTTTGACTCTAGTGTCATCAGCCGTGTTATGGTTTCGTAGCTACATTCAAACTGAATCGTTGCAGTCCCAAAGATCCAATGGAAGACCTATCAAATTTATGACTAGAAGATTTGCTACATTTTTAAGATAAGATGATTTCTTTTGTCATCACAGAAAACCCTCTTTCAACTTCCACAGAACTTACAGCAACGGTATTAATTATATTTTTAGCTATTATATATTGGGCTATTAATACATAAGATTATTTTTGGATAATCCAACAACCGATTCACTAAGATTTTATAATTTTAAGAACTGGTTCACATAAACTGGTGTAAATCGGCAGGATGTCACTATCTATCAATATATGAGGTGCATTCAAAATATATCCAACTTTATTTTTTCCAAAACTAATGCCATGTGGACAATATCCTTTGAGCATTGAGTGGGAGGTGACAACACCCTTCCTGTGCATGCAGGGAAATATTTGCACCAGTAGGCTAAGTTAATTCCCAGCTGTTATGACTAGAGTATAGTTGTGTAGTGCGCACCCGTTGGATTTTCATTTTCACACAAGATGACTTAACACATCAATATTGCATCAGATTTTGCCAAAAGGTCAATGATACACAAATTCAAACCTCCAGAAGATTCAGTAGGCCAGAAGATTCAGTAGGCCTCTGGCAATGAGGCCATGGGCAAAACTCAGATAAGTCAAGTAGTGGTACAACCACTTCAAACATTGCTGCACCTCAATGGATAGTGAAGCACACTTGGTTAAGCCATCTACAAGCTGAAAGGAGTACTTGAGAAGGTTCGGCAAATAGTCATGGAAGACTATCATGTAACAATCCAGGAAATTGCTCACACAGAGGCAATAAGCACAGGATCAGTGGATTACCTTTTAATAGAGGAATAGTGTAGGCGATATTTGCTTGCACAGTCACCCTCATATAATTCAAGCTTTCCTGGTCAAGAACAACACACTACTTGTTTTGACAGGCTCTCTACTCTCCCAACTTGGCATCATGTGACTTCCCAAATCCCAATCTGAAAATCACACCAAAATGGAAGCAGTTTGAGTTACAAGAGGAAATTATAAGAAAATTGACAGTGGAGCTCCATCGTATTCCAGAGGTGTTATCAGTACTAGCATAACTGAAATTCCAAGTGGAGTATTTGTGAGAGTATATATATATATATATATATATATATATACACACATTTTATACATATACATTTTATATATATATAAAATTTAGAATATTTTCTAAAATAAATAATCATCTCATAATTTAAATTTCTCCATGATACCTCATATAACCTATCAAAGATTGGAAATGCAGTTCAAACTCCACTGAACTTTTACCTTGCCTACACCCAGGGAGTGGATTTCAAGGGCTAGAAGACTGTTGGCATCAAGACTACTCATCATGAGAAAAACCCACCCACCCTGGTTTTAGCTGTTACTGGTAACAGAAAAAAACTGTGACCATATATGTTGTTTTTAAGAAGGAGGGATGATTGAGCCAAGGAAGACACTTCCAAAAGGAATAAGAGTGCCTGTCCATGAAGAAGGTGGTATGAGCGTCGTTTGATTCAGATATGATATGTTACTGGATTGAAATAGTGGAGGCAAAACGTCCAGGCAAGTTGCTGAAATGACCAATGCTTATACATCCTTGACATATTCAAATGCCATTGATAGATTGATAAGAATCAGAAATTGTAATTGATGAAAAATCAATCTTGTAACCAGTTTTCTTCAATCACTTGACATCAGGCTCAACAAGTCATTTAAGTTGTTTGTTCACAGCAAGTGAAAACCGTGGCCGACACAGGTGCACAAGTTACTCCCTCGGACAGGATGAATTAGCAGAGACTCCACTATTCTGTTGTATGGATGTTGGAAGCCTGGTAGAACATTCTTCAGATGAACACAGCAAACTTATTCTTGAAATGCAATTACAGAAAAAATAACAAGATGAAGTGTTTGGTTAAGGATTTAAATTCTTTTTTGTATATTAATTAGTTTGGATGAGAGATATAACTTACTTTTGGTTATACCATCTTGAATATGGTGAGGCAAATGAACAGAAAAAGTTCATATTTAGTTTGCATATGTAATACACATTTCTAATGTTTGGGCTTCAAAATCGGAAACAAAAAAGCATGTATGATATGCAAATAATGATGTTGTACTGGGGATATGCAATTCTAGACAGGCATCAGCAGTGTGTGGAATTGACATGTACCCACCTAAGTAATGTTTTTTTAATCATTTCATCCCAAGCAAGTCGGGAATCCTACTAGTACGCAGGGAATTACAGAGAATGAAAGAGAAAAGACTGAGTATAGGGAGGATTGAGGAAAGGACAAAAGATGAATGGGATTCAAGAAGATAGAAGATGGCGATTGATGTTACATATAAGTTTTTGAAGATTGTAGTTATCAGGGAAGTAAGTAAACAGACGGGGGTTCCACGGGCGAGAAGTGTATGAAAAGAAACTGTTAGAGTAAAAGGGGCAGTTACATTTAACTAATTCAACAGTAAAGTGGTGGGACCTAGAGGCCAATCTAGTAGCACACTTAAATTCATGTTGTCGGGCTCCAGGAAAAAAAACTTGCCAGAACAGCTGCCATGAAAATATCTGTAGAAAAGAGAGCAGGAAGCCACATCATCTCAGCGAGGAAGTGACTGAAGTCAAAATGCCAAGTCAGAATTGATTACATTGCAGATCCTGCTTTGGATTTCGTCAAGAGTTTTGAAATGTATATGAGGAACACCAGACCAGATATAACAGTAGTATTCCATTCACAGACTAATTGTGGATTTGTAAATGTGCAAAATGGATTCTGACAAAAAAAAATCTTTTGGCACAACACTATGATCCAACTTCCTTGCAGTAGATGCAGCTATTGATTTGATGTAGTAACTCCACTTCAAGTCAATGGTAAATGCGAGGCCAAGAAAGCACAGTGTGTGAATCTCCTGGCACAAGAATGAGATTTGCTGGCAACTGACAATGATCATAACCACTTAAAAAGCCAACATTGCATGAAATCCCCCCTCCCAATTCAGTGTGCCTGGTGTCACTCTGTAGTCTTTGTGGTTTCCTATTTGTCAACCAGCAAGGTTAACATTATTGACACTGTAGTGTCAGTTATTTTGCCTCACCTGGTCCAGGGAACATCATCATTCGACTGTGGAAGTGTGATACAATGTTGCCTGTTTGGACACATCACATTTTGAACTTTTTCAAACAGATGGTCACATGAATGATGTAATGAATATGCATACACCTGTGTTCCTCCTCACAGAAATATGATTGGCTGGTGTCAGCCATAAATACAGGATGATGTAGAGGTACAGAATGACACCCATTGGACTACGCCATTGGCTATCCTATTGGTCTACGCCTATTGACTGTGACTACAACAAGTACCAGTTCCATTACTGCTACCTGCTAGATTGTTCTACTCGGTTACAGTAGCCTAAACCACTTAGCTACTTCGATCAAATATATCCCTTTCTGGTACATATCAGTGAAGGAGACCGCATATGAGGCAATGGGTCATGCCTGGCATCATACTGTTATTAATTGTAGTTCTGTAATGTATTTGAGGAGGGCATTGTTCTGTTGGAGTTTGCAGTGTTCACGAGTGAAAGTCTCTCTTGACTGATGTGACATCCCCCAGATCTGGTTACAAACCATTTGCTTATTCTTGCCATATTTCCTTGTTCCAGGAAGATAATATAATCACCCAAAATGCACAAGTGACATGAAATTGGTTCCAAGAAGACTTGACTTCCTTAAAGGTACCCCACTGGCCACTGTGCTTGTCAGCATTTAAATTTCATTAAACATAGGCAGGGCTGATGCAAGTGTCTTGTGGGCCCCCACTTCTGAATCTATGATACAGCCCCCACCCCCACCCACTATATTACATCTCAGTTTTCATAAGGCAGTATTCATATAAAATGCACATTTTATTGTAACCTAATTATGTACAATAATGGATCATATGTAATATAGATGAAGAATTCAACTAGAAAAATTGAAAATAAATCCAATGTATCTAAATACAAATTAGAGGCATATCATAATATATATCATTCCATTTTAAATAAATCAATGCTTTGCAGAAATTTTTTACATCAACTTGAGATTTTTCTTCTTAAAAAGATAAATAATTTTAACACATTCAACATTATGGATAAAAAATAATGAATTTTATATAGGGTTTTATTTTAGATTTACTATGAGCAAAACAAGTTTACATATTTGGACAAAGAAAAAAAAAGACTCCAGAATGACACCAAAATCATCTAAATTTTGTCATCCTTTAATAATCAATTGTGCTTAGTTTAATTTTAATGTATATAAATGTAGGTAGAAAAAAGCAAATGTTGACAACATAATAATGGTCACAAAATCACTGTCAGAACCCCCTTCCCCCCCATTCAGACTCACCTCCCTAGTGGGAGGGTTTGAGGTTAGTATACACCAACCCTGAATATAGAACATAAGTTGTAGATCCCACCTAAATTCCCTGCAACTATACTCAACATACACAAAAGACAAACTCAGAAGATGCAATGACTCAAGTACTCCATGGATTCTATGCTGTGTCAATATCATGCTGTTATTCACTCAAAGGTAGGGGCACTTCACATTATTAAATAGCTGTCTCTAATTTTTAGGTGTAGGGGTCAGCGTACCCGGATTAAAAGGAGAATTTAATACGGGATACCCTGCCCACAAAATACAACGCAAATTCCAAGAAGAAACAACATGATAAGGAACGTTTGTCGAATATAGAACATTGTATATTTATTATCTTGTGAATAGGGTAAAAAAAGATTAATGCTTTAGTTCGTTTAAGCAAAATGTGATTTTGATAAAAATGTCTGTGTTCGCTGTCTTTTAACAGAGTAGCAGAGCGATGTCTGTTTCTTTTTGTTTTTGTATAGTTGCAAATGAAAAAGGGGCGATCAATTTAAGTTGAAAAAAGAGAGTGTGGATGAGAAATAAAAGATAAGAGGAAAATGTACTTAGGAGTCAGTTGTAAATTTGTTGTTGTTGTTGTTCTTTCCTACTCCACTTTCGGCTCTTAGTGTTGGGTTGAGTCAGTGATGGAATTTACTGTCAGTCTTCTCTGATCTCTGCACCCTTCTGACTGGCGACTGACTTGAAACTCTGTATTTATTGTTGACTTTTTTTTCACACTGGCTCGTTATCTTTTTTTTGGTTTAGCAAATCGCCTCCTTTCATTGGTCAGAAAATTAATTTCACACCTTATTGCGAAATCTGTTTTTAATCGTTTTGATCCGATTTTGCAGGTGTGCAAATCTACTTGGTGTTTTTTAGTCATTTGTTGGAATGATATAGGATTTGTATCCTATATAGTCATTTCATTTTAGGGTCAATCTGCTCAGATTTGGGTTGAGCAACTTTCAAGATTATCTTCTTTATTAGTCAACTTTGTTTGCTTCAACTAAATCAGGTCCCTAAATTGAATGTGTAATGAACATATGGAATTAAACATTTTTAACAATTCTGTGTTCTTTTAAAAATTCAGAAAATTTCCTTTCTTCATTATTGAAATTTGTCCAACATTAGAAAGTCTCAAGGGAAGAATCGCTTCCTTTGCTCATTTTTCTCCTCATTGTTGCTATTGCCAAAATTGAAGAAAGATGAGAATTGGTCGGTTATTATTTCTTGACTTCCATTCTAATGTTCTGCAGCAGCAACAGTATTGTTCTTTTTATCTTTTGGAAGGGAAAACTGGTTGGTACCGCACACACCTTTGTCTAATTAGCAAGGTTATAAACGTTTTAGAGAAGAACAAAAATTTATTGGATTTATTATTTATTTAATTGAACATTTCTAAATCAATTTGTTCATTTTGAAAGAAGGGAGGATGAAGTTAATAAAAAATGACATATTTACATTGAAATATGTAAAAGTGGCATTTATAAAAGAGAATGATTGTTAGAAGCCAAAAAAAAAAACTGATGAATATGTTAATTTAAAAAAAAAGGGCTAATCATTACTTGTGTCTTTCAGAAATGTTTTAGTAATGATTGTAAAAAATATCTTTTCAGAAGAGTAAAAACAAATTGAAAATGGAACCTTAAAATATTTTCTGCTGATTTTGTAAGAAAATATTGATTTCTTAGCATGATCATGGCAGCCACTCCAAGCATTCTGAAAATTAAGTTTGCTCCTAAATTCAAAGTGCTTCTCAATTCCAGTGAGTTAATGTTTGAAATTGTCCATAAGGAAAGCTATTCTGTTTTCATCTTTTTTCAGGCACCGAGGGTGTATCAGCATCGGGTAAACCACAGTCATCATCCTCAGAACCATTAGATGTAGGTAGTGTTCCTGTGGAGACAGTACAATTAGAAGACCCTGGACCTTCAGTGGTAAGCGTCAGATTCTATTTAATTTCTTTTCTTCAATAAAGGATTTTACAACAATCTTTAAAAGAGAGGCACTCTTTTTAACTTGGTTTGCATATTTTTCTTTTTTCTTTACATTCATTTGATGTCTGACTTGTTAGAAACTTGAAATTTCAAATTTGAAATGATGAATTCAACACCCAATTTGAATTAATTCTGATTAGGTTTAATTATTTGTCAGATGAATTAAACTGCTGTTTACTTGTTATATTATTGTTTGTGGCAATGTTTAACTGTCATGTGTAAAAAAAAAAAAATGGTGTGTCAAAAGAATGGTGTTTTTCCCTTGACACTATTATTATTTTAACTACCTTCCCTCCTCAGCAATTTTTGTTGTTTTGAAAAGCGATGATTAGAATTTTAATGAAAACTAAACATATGAAAGTGAATTTATACATTTTCTTTGTTCTTGAGAATTTACAACAAAAATATCAAACACTATTTATTAGATTGTTTACAAGAATAATTTTATATTTGCAACATTCTAAAAAAATAATACAATTAAAACTAATGCAATGCAATATTTATCATTTACCAATTTATAAAGAAATAAATATGAAAACAATTTTTATTTATAAATTTATAAATATTTACTAAATTATAAAAATATGTGAACCAATTATAAGGAAATCCTTATTATTTACCATTTTATAAATTTTGAATTGATTGGCAATTAGCTAATGCTTTGCCAACTATTCCACTAAAAAAATCTAAAACTCTTAAAATTCATGGTAGGTGTATAAGTTGGTAAAAAGTGTTTCTCTATAATCCATAATCTCTGATATCTGATAATCTGAGTAAATAATTAATACCAAATCTGAAAAGAGTGTTTCAATCTGGATTGAAGTGTAATTTAAGAATATATTTCTTTTGTTCAGGTTGAAATGATAAAGAAACGAATTGTCCTTTGCAAACCAGTTTCTGATTTATGGAATGAAAAACATGAAGAAATCATTTGGCAGTTTGTTGAAGATCCTTACATCAACCTGCTTGTGGCTTATTATGATCCCATAAATGGCTTGACCCTGGAACATCGTATGTCATCGCACAGCACCGGTCACCTTTGTTATTTCATTAAAAGCACACAGACAAAAGAAGTAACTGCTGACAATTTCCTTAAAGTTGTGCAATATGGCAGCATCAGAGATACAGATATTATGGCCAGTCACCTACGACTGATGACTGGAATTTATGCTCCAATGTTCTTTGAAAACACATCCTGGCCAGACAGTATCCTTTTTATTCCTTTGTTTCAAATTCTACCAAAATGTTTACTTGCGAGGAAAGTAAAATTCTTACTTTGAATTGTTTTATCTACAATCTTGGAAATTTGTCCCTGACAGGCCTTTTGGCACAAAAATTGAAAGTAATGCTGAAAGTCACACTTGTAGGTAGGTAATCGACATTCAATTAATAAACAGCTCATTATATAGATTATGTATTATAAGCAATGTTTGGTCACATCAGCAAAATCCCCCACCCCCAACACTTGTTTTGCATCCAATATTCTTTACAAACAACCCGTATTTTACTGTTTACCTACAATTACAGAGATGCCAGTTTTCAGTTTATAAATGTTATTATACATTGGCCAGTGTCGTTTTAGGATTTGTCAGTTGTGTCGGTTGTCTGTCATGAAATTTGGATGAAGCTACTTGTCAGTTCATTGACTGACATGTTTGCAAAAATAAAGCAAAAATGCAATAACCCTATATTTATTTGTCTTGATCATAACATTTGTTGATCATACAATTTATGGAATTGTCTAGGAAATTGTTTTCTGTAGAAAATAGTATTAGGTATAGGTAGGTTTTCCTATCACTCAGTCTATACTCCTCCCCCTTCTTTTGAACAGGAGGCTCATACCGTTTTTTTCTGTTCCTGGTCCCTTTTCTTTTTTCAGGCCTTAATAGTGGTGTTGTCATGAATTTCTGTGATGTGTGTGGATGGTAGTAACATCTTTTTATACTGAGGGTTGGCAGTTTTCTGGTTGATGTTTCCAACTAGTAGTTAGGAGCCCAAACTCTTGTGTAACGTCTTAAGAGGCTGCTCTGTTCAACAGTTGCATAATATCAGGATTCTTGCCATGCCATGTTGTGCATAGAAGGGTGCCCCTGCAAGTGCCTCCATTGGGTAAACCCAAGGCCACATTATGTTGCAGTAGTCTGCACCAGTTCCCATCCTGCACATGTTACATTAGATGACCAACTACTACTACTACCCTCCATCTTTCCTTACTAAAATAACACACCATAAGTATAAGATACCAAAGATATAAAACTAAACCAGCTCAACAATAAATCACTTAAACCCTTTCTTTCTCCAACATTTATGGTATTCATACCAACTTCTGCAGTGTGGAATCATTCCTCTTCAAAAAGTCTCCAGACATCCTAGCTCTCTGCAAAACTAATCTTAACTCTTCAGTCCCCTCATCTGATTTCCCAATTCCTGGATATCTTCCTCTCCTTAGGAAGGACTCTAATGGCCTGGGAGTTTATGTCTGTGAACATCTCCCACTGATTAGGGAACTCTCTCTTGGATCTCCACACCACTCTTACATGTGTCCCCGTCTCTCTCTACTTAACTCAGCTTTCTCTTCTTTCTCTACCATTCCTCTTCCTTTCATAATTGTTGCATGCTAGATAGTATTTCTGATAATATTGACAAGGCCATCTCCCTACACCTGTTTGCAAATATATTTGTGTTTGGTGACTTTAATGCCCACTATACCAGATGCTTTAAACACTCTTACTGATCCCACTGGCATCCAGGCTCTTCTCAATCACTCTCTCATGCAAATGTTGGACTTCCCCACACATTTCCCCAGTAACCCTGGTGGGCACACTTCTCTTCTAGATCTCTTTTTTACCTCTAACCTTGACTGCCCTCTTGGCAACTCTGATCATGTACTCGTGTCTGTAAATATCTCTTTCCACTCCCCTACCAGCCAAGAACCTCCTACCAAAGAATATCTTTCTGTCATCAACACTCAACTCATTAGCAGTACCCACACCTAATTTCCCCACTAGAACAGAGGCTCTACTGATTGATATTCACATGACCCCGTCACTGGTCTCAGATATTATTTCTAAATTAGAATCCCATAAAGCAAGTAGAGGTGATGGTCACCCAGCCATCGTCCTAAAGAAATATGCTCCTGAGCTGGCTCCAGTTCTCTCCAAACTCTACAACTATTGCCTCACTGTCTCCTGCTTGCTGGAAGTCTTCCTCGGTAATTCCTGTTTTTAAGAATACTGGAGAACTTTCTGACCTATCTAACTATTGCCCTATTAGTCTCTTACTGATTTTCAGCAAAGTATTCAAGGCTTTAATCAATGCTGAAGTGGTTAAGCATCTTACCTCACTTGACCTACTCTCTGACAAACAATATGGCTTCTGCTTTGCCAGGTCTACCGATAATATGCTTGCAGTCATCACTAAATATGTATATCAAGCTCTTGATAATAACAGCGAAGCTCAAGCTGTGACTTTAGTGATCTCGAAGGCATTTGACAGGATTTGGCACGCTGGTCTTCCAGGGCTATGGTATTACAAGACGATTGTTTGATTTAATCCAATTGTTCCTATCAAATTGTGAAATGAAGGTCATTTTGAGCAGGCTCACTTCTAAATCCTTTCACACAAATAAAGGTGTCCCTCAAGGTTCTGTCCCGGGTCCAATGCTGTTTCTGATCTTCATCAATGATCTTCCTGATGTCATCAGCTCCCAAGTAGGCATTTATGCAGATGAAACTCCTATTTACTCCTGTTTTAATAACAAATCCATCAGAGCTAACGAATTTTACCTATTTACTGCTCTTGAAAAGGACCTCCAATCAGTGGTTAACTAGGGCAGGAAATATCTCGTAAATTTTAATGCCTCCAAAACAAAATTGCTCTCATTTAACCACCATAGAGAAACTTCCCTGCCAGCCATCAGCATGGCTGATGCTAGATTCATGGAGAGCAACTCACTGTGCCACCTTGGCTTCATGTTTTCAACTGACTTGAAGTGGAATGCCTACATTGAATCAATAGCTGAAAGGAAAGTTGGGTCACTGTGTTGTGCCAGAAGGTTTTTCTTGTCATAGTCCATCTTGCACATTTACAAATTTTCCTTTCATCTGTGTATTGAATACTTTTGCCATATCTGGTCAGGTGCTCCTGCTATTCATCTCAAGGTTCTTGACAAAATCCAAAGAAGGATCCGCAATGTAATCAATCCTGACTTGGCATCTTGACTTAAGTCAATTTCTCTCCGATATGACATGGCTTCCCTCTGTCTTTTCTACAAAAATATTCATGGCTACTGCTCTGACAAGCTTTTTTCCCCTGGTGCCCAGACTATGTAAGTTTAAGCATGCTGCTAGATTGGCATCTAGGTCCCACCCTTTTATTGTTGAATTAGTTAAATGTAACTGCCATTTCTATTTCAACAGTTTCTCACACTTCCTACCTGTGGAACACCCTTCCATTTACTTGCTTCCCTGATAACTACAATTTTCAAAAATTTAAATGTAACATCAACTGCTATCTTCGATATTCTTGAACCCTGTTCAGCTTTTATCCTTTCCTTGGTCCCCTCTGTACCCAGTTGTTATAACCTAGGGAAGGTTACTGAATAGAATAATCAAATGAAGGTTGGTAATGAATGATAATACTTTCGACAAGAACAACACATACAAGATTTGCCAGCAGTGCATAGAAGAAGTAGTCAACTGCTAGAATTGAATCAAGTGAATTCCACAATGAATCTCCAGCTGCAGACCAACATACAGTATTTACTACTGTATTTATGTGAATGGGGACATACCCATTATCATTCAGTCTTTTCTCTTAATGATTAAAAAAGAAAGAAGATATATAATCAAGCATGACAAATGAATACAGACTTATTTTTCAAATTTCCATGGTGTTTCATTGTTAATGAGCTTCTTCTACCTGCCAGTGATAACTGAGATATAATTTGTTGATAGCAGCTTAATTCTTTATGCCAATGTCTGAATATACAATCAGATTCCTTCCTTCAATTCTATATTACCTTTACTACTAATGGGGGTGCTATGCAAGATAAAATATTCCCAGTTTGCATTTCCCCATTCTAGGTATTATTATATCTGTGATATAGTAACACCTATAATGCACAGGTGGGACAGAATAACTAAAAAAGAAATGAATTACAAACATGTATGATTCTCAATGAACTTACTTATCAAAAAATTCTTCCACATGGAGAAATTTTAACACGTGTCCAACAAGCAGCATGAAAGGGCAAAAAGAGAGAGGGTCTTACTTGTAATATTTTGTGACATCTGTCTTCTCCATGCCCTATGTAGCAACTGATGTGGACTGATATGTCTTGCCTCCAGACATAAAAAATAGCGACTGACCTTCAATACACCATAAACTGATGTCACTCACCAGCCATCACATAAGACTCATAAATAAAAGGGAGATAATTGATCTTTGCACTCCTACCCTACCATAGAATATAAGACAGGTGACAGTACCAAAAACTGATGATTGTAATTATGGCTGAAAGAATACTCAAGTACTTTTTCAGTTAAATCACCACATAATAGTTTAAGGGGGATAAATTGATTAAAATCAACTTCCTAATTTTTTTTATTGAAATGTTAATTATTCAACTTAGACCTTAAGTCTTCACTGAGATGGGAAAAGGCCATGAAAAGACTCCAACATTCTTAATAAATTTTGTCTTTTTGTTATTTCTCCTAAACCCTGTTCCACAATCCATTTGCTCATCAAGTATGTTATGTGCTATTTTCCTATGTCCCTCTTGCCCTCAATTTCTCCTGTGAGTATCAGGTTTTCCAAGTCCTCCTTCCTCATGTGTCCCAGAAGTTTCAACTATCTCTTCCTGACGTTAAGTATAAGTTTCCTTTTTGTTTCCATTGTCTCCAAAACCTCATTGTTGCTCACATGTTCAGCCCATGTTATCCTTAGCATCCTTCTGTAGAACCACATTTCTGTTGCTTTGGGACTCTTCTTCATCTATGAGGAGAGACTGTCTATCATTTGCTGTCAGACAGGAGGACAGATATCACATAATACGTTCACTACTCTTTTCTTTGTTTCCAACAAAGTTTTTCTGTCTTTTAATATTCTGCTTAGCTTATTCTATTCTCTGATGTATTTTATCTTTCTCTAATTATCATTTTATTCTGTCATTAGATTTCATGAATGCTGTTGATGAGCTAATGTCTTTTGTCCTGTTAGTTCTCTTATTTTTTTTTCTGCATATCTCCTTTATCTGTGATACCCATTCTTTCTATTTCTGCACATTTTTCATTGAGCCATTTCTCTTTAGCCTGCTTGCATTTGTTCCTTATTTCTTTGTGTAGTGTTCTATATTCTGTTCTGTGTCCTGACATTGTTTTTTGTCTCCTTTTCATCATGTCAAAAACCTCATTTGTCATCCATTCATTTTTCTTCTTCATCTCTTTCCCTTTGGGATGATCTCAGTTGCTGATGTTACTAAAGCGTCTCTTCATGTATGCCATTTTGAATTTACATTTACATTTTGTTCATTGTATCTTTTCACACTGGCCCTATATTTCTCCTTCAGATTCAGGTCATTCAAGAATCTGTCATATTGCAATTTCAGTCTTAGGCCTTTTCAATTTCTATAGTTTTATTCTTTTATTATTTTACATATAACTGGGAGGTGATTGCTTTTGCAGTTGTCATTTGGATAGCTTTTCAGTGTACAAACTGCATTCCTGAATCTGTTGTTGATAGTTATATAGTCAATTTGTTTTTTTGTTTCTCCTCTTGTGCTTCTCTATATCCATATTCATCTTGGCTGTTCTGGAAACCAGGTATTAGCTACTACCTGGTCATTCGCCGTACACCATTAGGCCGAGTTTCCTTCATTTTCATTATGGGTTCCTAGTATGAATTTATCAACTATTCCACCATCTCTCTTTCTGCCTAATTTGACATTCAAGTCTCCCATGACAATTATAATTTCTTATAATTTACATTGAGTCTTGGTATTGTCTAGTGTAGAGCTTAGTCCATCGTCTAATAACCCCAATAAGTTCTGCAATGGATCTGGAAACAGGGCAGAGTTAAATTAAAAGTTAAGATTTGTATACCAATTCATTTTGAAACATTTTTACTTGTACCATCCTAGAAAGTGAAGATTTCAAAATGAACATCACTTGTCATTGATCTTCTTTGACTTTCTACTTTGATTAAATTTCAGGGAAAGTTCACTGTTAGGCAAGGAGTATTGCTTTTCTCTTGATATCAGACAATACAACTGTTATATTCTGCTTCAAATTAGATCTCTTTCTGATTCACTCCATATCAACATCTGTTGGCCAGATGCAAATGCTATAAAAGCAAAATAAAAATGTTGCCATCTGCACTGGGTTCTGAGCATCACATCCAGCTCACCAAAAGAAATTCCCTTGTGAAATACAAAATAGAATTTAAAAGAAACCAATCACAATTGTTGCCACTAAAGCAAAAAGCATGACAAAAATGTGACTCGTGAATCCACCCTGACTGATTAAAAGGACCCATTCACAATACACAAGATAGTCACATGATACCACCAATAGCCACAGTTAACCAACTTGACACAAGCTTCAACACCATGCAAAACCAACTCCACCATCCTCCAGCTCACTCACAAAAAGACTTTACACCTGAATCCTCTATATTGGCAATGCAAAGAATTTGATTTTACCATATTTTGTCTCCTATTCTTTCTGCCTTACCGTCAGTACTTTATTGTTTTTGTTTGTTGAGAAAATCTTTCAAATATCTTAACATGTATGAATCAGTTGTCTTACTTGATTAACCAAGCAAATGAATTTTTAGGCATCATATTTTGTTAGTGATATTTTACAACTTATCATCCAGATTCACACACTGCATAGTTTTGTTATGAGTGAGTATATTGTCCTTCAAACAGATATTGAATGACGGAAGACAGCAGCAAACAAAACAAATACTCTAGTAATAAAAAAAATATATCCAAGTCTATTTTCATTAAAGAAAAAAAAAATCAACAAAAATAAGGTTACAGTAAACTAAGCAAAAAATATCTCTGCTTGTTCATGTCAAGGGTGAGAAGAGCATTGTCCTTGTCAGGACAGTTTTGTAATTGGTGAAGAATGTTGTCCTGAAAAGGACAGCTTATCACATATCATTGCTGCTGGCAAGGATGGCTGGCTGGAGTTGTAGGCTTGCTGGAGATGGTTGAAGCAGTGGCTGATGGCAAGCTGGAGCTGCAGGTGATGATGATGGCTGGCTGGAGCTGCTGCTGAACAAAAAATACACTTCGATCATAGTCATCTGTGCCGTAGAACACTGTTTATTTGGAAATATTACATCTCATGTGGCACAAGGCCAAAAGTGGTAGTGGGGAAAAGTTGGTCATCACTGATTATCCTACACCTAGCTAATCTGGTTCATGACCCATTCATTCATTACACCATTAACTCCTACACCACAAGAACACATTCATCGCCATTCAATTCAACACATACCACAATGCCACATATTAACAGCAATCCTACTAAAACACCCATGACATGAAATTATGTACAATTGTTTTTTAGGTTTTTTTTTAAAGCTTTGAGGCTGTTTTATATCCTGAATCAGTTGTCAGTTTTACAACAATTGCTGGTTAATCTTTTCTACCGGTTGTTTTTTAAAACAAGTGAGAGTACTGACAGGATATGACAGATTGATAGACTATTTTCTGAATGCAATTTTTGTTTTCTCTTTCAGAGAAAGTATCTGATTGTTTTAAGCAGGGGATGGAGACAGTAGCCGATTGCTTGATTTTTGTGAGCTGTTTATTTAGTAACCAATGATTTGTTTAGAGAACACAAGAGAATTGATGTGAATATGAAAAAGAGTTTCAACACTACTTCCTTGATTCTTCATTCAACCTAAAACTCCTATCATATCATTCTCTTTATGTTTCTTAAAAAGACTTTTATGTTTTAGTGTCTTTCCCGTCCGTTGCCAACTTTCAAAATTATCAATAGAAGTGATCTTTTTTTCCTCAACAATTTCCTAGGCATCAAAAATGACTTCTCAGCACAACTGCACAAGTTTTTGGCTACGCTAACTGATACTTGGTGGAAATTAGAAGGAAAAACTGTTCTATACATTCCACGAGAAGGTCTTCACATTCCAATGGAAGTTGCTTCAAAGAACAAAGATCTTGTACAAAGGCTTGAAAGTGAGAATTTTCTTTTCTTTTTCTTTTTTTACTCTTTTCTCTCTTCAAATTCCAATTCTTTATTATCTGGGAATTGATGATTATGTAAACATTATTTGAAAACATTTATTCAAAAAACATGTATTCAAATTGTAAATTGTTTGAATAAAAATTACTCATTAAGGACAATTATACTAAATGATAATTATTTGAAATGCAAAATTCTTTATTGCAATAAAAATGTAAAAATTAAAAGAGGAAATACACAAATGATAATTATTCGAAATACAAATGTTGTTAATAAAACAATTTGATAAAAAAAAGACCTTATAACTTTAAGTTATATGATTTAAGTTATATTTGCACACAAACTACTGAAGAGTATTTGTTAAAGGATGCTACTAATTTTTTAAGTTTATGTCACAGAAATTTTTGGCGCTCTTGCAATATGAATTTCTTTTTTAAGTCCTGTTCTCTTTTAAGAATGTCTAAGAATTTCCATATTATGGGATGATGGGATGACACTCGCTGCCAAAAATGCCTTATGCCATCCTTCAAGGGCGTTATTAGTTCTAGGTAAATCAGCATTGACTCCCTCAAAGCAAGACTACATACATATTTCAAACATAAGTATTTTGAATAATTATCATTTAGTATAACTGTTCTTTTGATTAATTTTCATTCACACAATTTACTATTCAAATAAATGTTTTTTGAATAATTGTTTTCAAACAATTATTTGTAAACAATTTCCTCAATATGGAATTGATAAGCACTCCTGGGAAATCATAATGGTAATGGTAATATTATCTGTTTCCTTATAAGGAAACATTCAGCATTCATTGACTGAGAAGCTAGTGCTACTTTCAGTTGAAATTTATTAAATCTTTCTCATAAAACAATTTTTCAGTAAAATAGTTTTCTCAAGTCCAGTTATTGCCCTTTCCAGTATTGACAGGGGGATTTCCTTCCTAATCTTTTCTTCGGTGCAGTGTGGTAAGTCGGCATCTGAATTATGTCATTATTTTCTTTTCAAGTTACATTTGCTATCCATTTTTGTTGTTGCCACTGTTGGAAATCCTCAAATGATGTGGTTTCCATTATCCTTTGTTTATGATTATGTAGCGCCAGTCCACAAGATTCAAAGAAGGATGGTCCTTGCTATAACCTACAGGCTTTATTCCCTCAAAGCCATTTTTAACCATCAATCTGAGAAAGTGCTTGCATACAGCTGACAGTTTAGATATTTCCGAAGAAAATATCTGTCTTTATTTCTGAAATGAGATATTGTCACTATTGACATCATTCAGACTGTTGGCCTAATCTTTATTGTCATATTCACAATGTTTGGGATGTTGTACACTTCAGCCTTCTTCTCGCGATATAGTTTGGTTTGAAATTTCAACGTATATCAGAGTAAACAGTCAAAATGTTGTGAATATGAAATAAAGATGAGGGCAACAATCTGAACGATGTAAATATTGTAAATATTTTTGAACGAGTTTGGCACCAGGCATGTCATCCATAAGAAAGTCTCAATGTGAAAGTATGGAAATTAAAAAGGATTCTGTTAAAATATTTTCTCAGCTGATATGGTATGGTATTGCTGTAGTTTAATGACAATGCAGTCTTTTTCAAGTTTTATTTCCTAATTTTGTCCAATAAACATTTGACTTTACCTTGGAAGAAATGTAAACTAAAAATGTAGAAAATGCTAGTGATTTCAATTGCCTTCAAGAACTAAGAGTCATTTAGCATAAAGAAAACTTGCACAGCATTGCCCTCATTCTGTATTGCTTTTTTACTATTATGACACATACCAATAACAAGACAGTAATAAAGATATTGATTGGGAATGGTGGCAGGTGAGTGTTGCTTTTTCTGGAAACTTCAACATTTATTTGGATCTAGAATTTGAACTCAGGGTGTTTATTTCATGTTCCACATTTTGATAATTTATATTAAGTACTTCATTTTTTTAAAAAATAAAAATGGACATTTAAAAAAAAAACATATATTCACATATAATATATCATAATCATAATCATCCCCTTGACTTTTGTAATCATGGGGGGGAGGGGATCTGAATGCAGAAGCCACATTAAATCTCCTCCACGTTGGTCTATCAATGGCAGCCATCAGCAATTCTGGTATAGTTATACTTATCCATTGTTTGACATTGTCCAAACAGTTTTTTATGTTAGTGTCCTTCTCCTATGTCCACCTTCAATGGTGCCTAGCATGATGGTTTTCACAGGCTGTCATGTCTTGTAATGTGTCCAAACCACAATATTTTTCTCCATTTAATAGTAGTGAGAAGAAATTATTGGTGGCCCACAAAACTTCCAATCTTTTTTTGGTACAAACTCATTTGTTCTATGTTCCCAATAGAAGATGCCATTTGTTCTCAAATACTTGGCATAATATATATTAATATATATATATATATATATATATATATATATATATATATATATATATATATTATATTTTGTGTAATATATAGAAATATAAAAGCAAAAGGAGAAGGAGGAAAAGCAAAAGTGATAATGGGTTGGCTTCTTTTTTTTTGGTGTATGTGGGGGGTATTATATTTTCCAATTCATCACTTTTTTCTTATATTTGCTCTTCTTTCCCGTCTGTTTAATATATTTGTATATATGAATTGCTACAATTATATCAAATCAACTGTTAAGTCTGCTGCTTCATTCACAATGTCATGCCAGGCAATTTTTCTTGTCAGAATCTATTTTGCATCTTTATAAGTCTTACCATTTGTTCTTGCATTGAATATTGCTGCCGCATGTGGTCTTGTGTTTCTAGTATATATCTACAGTTTCTTGACGGAATCCCAAAAAAAGTATCTGCAATATCAAGTCCTGACTTGGCATATTGTCTTCCATCATTTTCCCACTGCCGTAACATGCTTTCCTGTGCCTTTTCTATAAATATTTTCATGGTGGTTGTTCTGATGAGCTTTCCTTGTTGGTATGTCGACTTCATGAATTTAAGTGCAGTACTAGATTGGCAGCTAGGTCTCCTCATTTTATTGTTAAAATTGCTTGATGTAACCATATGTTCTATTCTCGTAGTACCTTCACCTGCACTTCTTGCCTATGGAACTCTGCTTTCTCTTGTCGACTATAATTGTCAAAAATGTATATGTCAATTGTCATCTTCTGTCTTTTTGAATCTTGTTCTTTTATTGTCCTCAGTAACATTTTCTCAGTTTCCTTCACTTTCAGTAATCCCTTGTGTCTTAGTGGCTTTATCACCTTGCTTGGAGATCAAAGGATTAAATTTATATCTGGGGAAAAATGTGACAAAGTGAAAAAAGTTTTCATGTGACGCATTTCATTTGGACCAAATTTGTTATGTTGGTGTGACAACACATGCACATGAACAAAGGATCGTGGGAATTTTAAATTTAATTTTTTTAATCTAGTCAGTTTTATTTAGATTAATTCTCTTTTTGTTTCCATCAATTTTGTTATTAGACATTTTTCGCACATTGGGATTAATAGAAGATCTGCCAGGAATGGTGAAATTTTGAAAGAGTCAGCACGTAAATTTACTGTAGATGACCTTGCAATAAAGTCACTCCCTTAAGTATTTTTGTCTTAGGAAATTGTTTCTACTTTGATCAATTGTGGTGAGCAATTAATGCTACTCTGATCAATCTCTCTCTCTCTTTTATATATATATATATATATATATATATATATATATATATATATATAATGTATATTTGGGCAGCTACCTTTTTTTAAACGTCTTTCATTAAATATGTCAGGCAAGGAAGATTTAATTTATTTTTTATTTAGTTTTTCCAGCATTCTTACATTTTTCTGTTTTGTAGAAGTAAGGGAGTACAGAAATTTTCCATCATTTTCATTGTCCCAACCACTTTCTGGCCACTTTTTTAACCATTTTCAGGGAGGGTGTTGTGTTGTGTTGGTTTTTTGTCATGCTTTGACTGTTTAAGCTGTTTTTTTATTTTTGTGTTGTTTTGAATAGAAGCATTTATTCCAAATGTGTGTGTGTGTGTATATATATATATATATATATATATATATAATATACACTTTTTTAAAATGTACTTTTTTCAATACCATAATAAAATTTTGTATCCCCTAAATATTTTTTTGTTTTTTAAGTGAATTTACAAAAAACAAGTCTCTAAATATATTTCCTGACAAAAAATACTTAATGCGAATTTGTTTTATTTTAGATCAACGTCAGTTAAATAGACAGAATTATTAAACTTCATTTCCTTTTCGAATTCTGTCTTCTCTCTATCAATCGTTGCTGTTGTTGAAAGTGTTATAATAATGGTTAAATGTCTTGATAACCTTTCTATACTGAAATGAATATCTTTATTCACTCCAATTAGCAGACAGTATCATAAAAACCAGCTTCCAGATGATAAACTGATTTGAATCTAAAAATTTTCAAATATCCTATTTTTGAAACAATATTTCTCAAAGAGAAAACAAACATATTAGTGTTGGCAAATTTTGATTCAGTCAACTCCATTGAGATTTCCTTTGATGTTTTCTTGGTGCTCATGTGTTGAAAAAGCAAGCATGAACATTTCACTTTTACTACTTTTAAAGCTGCCTGAAAAATGTCTTCAATCAACAGAAACGACCTTCTAGGGACTTTGAGGTAAAAATACTCTCAACATTGACAATTTAGAAATTGTGCAAATCACCAAAGGGAATTACTGACAAGAGCAGAGCAAAAAAAAAGGGGGCTCAGGTTACATAAGTACATGTGTGCACAAAGAAGTCATACATATTTCTGTCCCTCTCTATTGCTCAGATATATTTTGGCATATATATATATATATATATATATATATATATATATATATATATATATATAATAATACCAAATTCCCTATATTTTATTTTATATTTTAAGATTTATCTTTTTATTCTATTTGTGTGTGTATATATATATATATAAATGAATATAAGATATTGCACATTGAGTGCTAATGTTGAAAAAAAGGTGGTCAATGTAATATAACAGAGCTATTAAGTATATATTCATAAATATTATTCCTCACTGGTAGCATGATGAGTAATCCCCATTTATGTTTAATATAAAATATAAATACCACCTATTTTAAATAATAATTTTCTTTTTTTTAATTTTTATTTTTAATAATTATTTTTTTTTTTTTTTATATAGTTTTAGGGCCATTTATTTTAATATATATTTTAAAAAAATACATTTAATCCCCATTTATTTTAAATATAAAATACAAATTCCATTTATTTTAAATACAATATGTATTTATTTATTTTTTTAATTAAAAACCAATAATCCCCTTATATGGACTGCACCAGCATTATGTTAGCCAGATATTTTTTTATTAAAATTTGAATTATGTAACAGTCAGTCTCTACTCAGCACCTGAAGATTGCATTGTGCATGAAACTCTGAGTCATGATACTAGTGAGGAATAATATATATATATATATATATATATATATATATATATATAGGATGTGATGGGTAAATTGTCACTATATTACATTTTTAATTTCACGTATATGCATTGTTTGTTTTTGATTTTGTCAATTGCACAGTATAATAGGGTCAGTTGGGCAGCGTTTACATTTGGATACGCTTCGAGCAGATATGAATGTACGTGAGAGATTCATGGAAGATTGAAGTTTAAATACAGTAAATTCGACCTTGCTAACCGAATGCTCCTCTGTAGCCAAATCGGTTAAGGCACGTCAAGCTAAATGACAGTTCCGTATAGGATACAGGTTCGAATCCTGTCGGAGGATGAATATTTTCTGTGAAAATTTCTCGGCCAGTAAATGTTATAAATACTGTTTATTATAAACAGAGCATTTGCTTAAATATTTGTATCTATAAAAAGAATGTATAAACATAAAATGTCTTAAAATATATATATGTGTATATATATATATATATATATATATATATATATACACACACACTTCACTCTCTTCTCCACCCATCTATGGGTTAATTAGCAATGCAGACTGGGTTCTTTAGCCGTAGTTGGCAATCAGTGACACTGCAATAAAGATACTTATGCAAGATCTCTATTAGGTTCTGACCAAAGGGCTTCATCAAAAACAATTCATTGAACAGTAGTTTGTGCAAGGATCCAGGTAATGGATTATGTAACTATTTAATTGCATATATATATATATATATATATATATATATATATATATATATATATATATATATATTCTTCATCTCTGATATTGAGAACATATCAGAGATAAAGAATTTGTGGATATAGACAGTAGGGATCAACACTACATATTGTCTGTTACTTTCATGCCTCAAGCGACCTTCCTATCATATTGATTTCTATGTCTACCTCTCTCGCCTCCTCCTCCTCCTCTCTCTCACTCTTCCTCTCTCTACATATACAGTGTATATAGGCAGCAATTCTTCATTTATGCATGTTTCATTAAAAATGACAGACAAGATACTACGGTTAAGCTTTTTATTTAATTTTTCTTGTGTTTGTACAAGAGCTTTCTTTTTTGGGGACAAAGAGTGTGTAGAAACTGTCCAAATGTTCTATAATGCCAAACGCTTTCAGCCATACTTTTAGCCATTATAAAGGAGAATTTTATTTATTCAGTTTAATTCAGTGTGTGTGGGCGTTACAGGTTAAAGTGATCAATATCAGGGATAGATATAAAAGTGATATTGAGGTCAACGCTAAGTGGTAACAGTCTGTTTCATGCTTAAATGCAATATCATCAGTTCATATATATATATATATATATATATATATATATATATACAAACAAATCTGATTAAGTATAAGAATCAAAACAATCTGTCTGTTTCATTTTTATTGTATTTTTCCAATTTTCCCATAATGTGTTGCATATTGTGATCAAAATTGTGGAGAAACTATGTGGAGTTCTTGTTTTGTTTAACTACTTTTAACCATTTGATTAAGGCATTTCCATTATGTTTTAAGCAGGAATCATTATTAGTTCATCCATGGAAGGTGGGTATGGTGTTAAAATGACTTCTGCCTATGTTGAATTCCTAAAGGTCAACCTTTAGTCTTAGCTTAAGTGGCAGCATCCAAACAAAAAAAATCATTTTCATGCACGAAAATTTTTCAGCTCTTACTCATGTATACTCAAGTAAATTAATGTCTAAAAACAACAAACCTATGATGGTGGCCACCATATTACCTGGATCTAAATTCCATTTACGACCTTGAGAGTATTGTCAAGATGTATGTTTCTGAGGGTAACAATCAATTTTGTATGTAAAAATAAACTTTGCGAAGTAATATTTGCTGTTTACAAAGCTATTACTCTTGAAGTAATTCTCAAATAAGTTTCTCTTGACAAGAAACGGATTCAAGTCATTAGCAAGAATGGAATTTATATCAGTAAATAATATTACTTTTCTGCTTTCTCATTAAAAGCAGATTTTGATGTCATTTCTTTCAATAAATTATTGTCGGCTCAGACATTGACTTTCACTTGTTATTCATACGTGTCTTCCTGTTGATTTTTTGGAGATAATTGCATAAAAAATTGGAATAGAGTCTAAAACATAATTTTTTATATATTGAAGCATAAACTCAATTCTTTTTTTCATGCTGTAACCTAAGATTTTGAAATATTCCACATACACAAAAGATATATTTTAACAAAATCGTGACTTTCCAAAAATTATTTTTATAATCATTATTTTATTTTCATAAAATGTTAGAATGCATTGTATAACTACGTCTATGTTTATAAGGTTTAAAGTTTAGCCCCTGACTTACTGGATATCATTCCCCGGATGATACGAAGATATATGGCTGCACCTCTAAAACTTTTGATGATCCGAGATTGGCAGCTGATCTCTGATCTGATCTAGCACTAAATTCTCAGTGGGGGAAAATTGGCTGGTTACATTCATTGCCTTGAAAAACAAACTAGTTACATTCATCGACAATTGGACTCCAAACTGCTTCCAGTCTCATTGAATGGCTCCATGTTTTGATAGACTATTAAACTCACACCTGATCTCAAGTGAAACTTGTACATACTATCCATCACAAAAAATGCAAAAAAAATAGCTCATTGTATCACTCCAGTAAGTACTTGACTTGTCATGTTATCCTCTAACTTTACAAGAGCCAGATCAGGCCGATAATGGAGTCCTATTGTCATATTTGGGCATGAGCAGCTCAAACCTCACTTTCCAGTCTTGATAGAGTCCAAAAGCATCTCGGAGTTCTTGTGGGTAACAAATTATTTTTCATCCTTCTACTTCTCTCTCTCATAGGTGGGATATGCCAAGCCTCTTGTTACTCTATCACTACTTCCTTGGAAAATGTTCGGACAAGCTCCATTCCTTGGTTCTGCCAGTTCTAATTTTCATGGCTGGGACCCTCCCATGACACTTACATTGTATCAAACCACCAACATTCCCCCCCCCCACTCATGTTCCATTGGTGAGTAGTAAATTCCACTTGAACAGCTTTTTTCCATGAACCAACTCTGTGGGACCAACTTGCACGATCAATCTTAACCTGTTCAAGTTGAGGGTTAACTCTTTCCCTCCTATCCACATAAACTGCTTCTTAATGTAAGCCTCTACCTCAAGTGGCCCTGGGCTTTGTACAGAGTGAACCTTACCGTAAAAAAAATATTCTGACCTTAATTCAAATTCTTTGTAAGAAATGTAAAAAAATTTGTTCACCTCGCCTCATGTAAACCAAATTTTCACTGAATCAGCAAAAACTCTTCAAAATGAAAGGATTATGAATTTAACCTTATATATTTGCCGTTTCTGATGATGTACACATGGTGTAATGGTTAGCAGATCAGAATGAGAAATCAGCAATTCGAGTTTAAATTCCAGCCAAGTTCAGTTCATAATATTCAGTTTCATGCAAATACCCTTAAGAAAGGTATGAATATGGATATCATTCCCCGGATGATACGAATCTCTTCTCCCCATCAGCTATGGGTTAAACAGCAGGGCCAACTTGGTTAGCAACCAGTCTAGGAGAAAGATAACTCTGAATTTGAAACTAGTTGCATGGGGCGAGCTAGCCTATTCCATAAAAACCTACATACTACAGGAACCACAACAGCAATGCTTTGTTCATTGAGACTGTGACCCTCTACTTCACAAGCGAGTCAACAGGAGTTGAGAGAGAAATTCTTTTTGATATCAATTTTTGATTTGTATTTAACGTGACTTTGTGATGGATTTTGAATTTATATTAGATACAATATGGTATCAGAAAGTTCTCAGACATTACATGATATGATCTGAACGTTGTGTTTTTCACTCTGTTTATAGGATAGACCTCAAGCAGAGCAGGTGATTAAATGTTGGCAGATTAGATAAATAGATTAACCAAATTGCTTTCCTTGGATATTTGGCTGCATTTTCGCCAGAAATTGGATACTTCATTCTTTTTTTCTTTTTTCACTGGTAGCTGCCATGATTCACTGGGCTCGTCAAATCAAAGATGTTCTCAGCCATCAAGATGCTTTTGAATCATCAGAGACATCAGGTCCTTTGGATGAAGTGGAATTCTGGAAAAACCGTTGTGCTGATTTGTCTGGTATTAGTTCTCAGCTTGACAATCCAAATGTGAAAAGAATCACAAAAATCTTAGAAATGGCCAAGTCTTCATATGTGACACCATTTTTAAGATTATCAAGTCAAATTAAGGTAACATTTTGACAGCTTTATTTTTCTGTAATATCTTTCTCACGTCTTTGCTGTATTATCTTATTCTTGTTACACTGCTACTCTTACTATTGACATCTCTTACCTTATACCAATCACCCACCAGTTTTACATTCTAAAAATATGTTTGTTTATTTTTTTACTTTCTATAGGGAAATATGAAATAAGTTGATTAAAAATCCAAATGTCTGGATCTCTGTTTTCATCTTGATCAATAGAAACAAGCAACATAAGATTCTCTTAGAAATTATTTCAATTCTTGTAAAATCTGTGGAATTCCAAGTAATGTAAATCTTGACCATTGGAATGACTTGCTTGTGTCAACTTTCTCTGATTGGTCAAAAATCATAAGAATTGTAGTCTAAAAAGTTTTGTAGAATTCCAAATTTGATCAAATTTTAGATGCTTGAAGCAAATTATGTCAGCATCTTTCACTTCAAAGAATATCAATTCAGTTATAAAAAATTGAAATTTATCTTTTCGCAATTTATTTTTTTTTATGTATAATTTTTTTCCAAATAGATTAAAAGCATTATAATTTTTTTTTTTTTATAAATTATTTTTTCCAAATAGGTTAGAAGCATTATAATTTCTTTTTAGGAATCTTTTTTTCCAAATTGATTAACTGCATTATAATTTTTTCTTTCATGATTTTTTTTTCCAAATAAATTAAAAACATTATAAATTTTTCCTTTTATGAATCTCCAAATAGATTAAAAATATTATAAATGAGTTTGTGTGTTGCTCTCTTTTAATAATGAAACCAAAATTGCTCTTTTTTACTTTAATGTTCGCTTTACATTCAAGTAAAAGATTTCTTTGTTTGCTATTAATATTCAATGTCAAGATTTTAAAAAATATTTACAACTATTTAAATTAGATATATAAATTTTGAATTAAAAAAATTATTTATTCAAGGGAAATAACTCCAAAATATACGCTATTGTTATCTCCCTTGTTTATGCAACGATTTCTCATAGTTATGAGACAGTTCATTTATTGCTTTATATTTTCACTTATTCTTCTGTCTTCAATATTTAAATTTATACCAGTGACTTCTGGCATATCAAAACGACATCTCGACTGTGTGGCTAAATCTCAACTGAAATGATGCAGTGTAGTGGTCCAAACAGTAGTGCAAATTTTTTTCAGCAGCAGGGGATCATTTTTGTAGATTAGCTTCCATTAGACGTTCGTCAGATTTGAAAAATATTGATTTTTTTATCAATTTAGAAGGAGAGTCTTGTTCATAATATCAGTACAGTGTAATATCAATCCCTGATTTTTTGCAGAGTTATTGAACCTGACTGACTGTTATTTACAAATGTCAAGTTTTAAACAGTGCTTATATCATCATTATCTGCATATTTTTTTTTTTAAAAAAAACGGTTGCTTTTGTATGCCGAACATCTAAGTCAAAGTCCATTAATGCTGTAAAAAGTCAGGGATCGATTTTAAATTGTTTTGATATTATGAACAGGACCTCCACTTTCTAAAATTATTCAAAAAAATCAATATTTTTCAATTCTGACAAATATTATGCTTTGAATGTCTAAGGAACGCTAATCTACAAAAAAATAATTCCATAATTTATGAGTGAAACAGTCTACTTAAGTATCATCAAAAGGTTAAAAAAGCATTGAGATTAACTATTTATCAGCCATCAATGGGACAGTGGGTATTAATAGGTAATGTTCAGAATGAATGCCTGGCTGATTGGTTTTACCATGAGGATAGGGTTCAAATCTCACCTTGGCTGATTTGATGCTATTGACCTGAAGAAAGACAATGCCAGTTAACAATAGAGCCTTTGGAAAATGCTTAAAGACCATGCAGTGGATTGGCTCAAGCCTTGTGATTGAAATTGAGTTGATGGAACTGTTTGGAAGTTGTCAATGGTTGTATTAGCACCAACTCACAAATCATTGTGACCAAGCGTTTGAGTATATTGAGGTTGTTCAATCTGATTACACCAGATCATACACTCTTCCTCAGAAACTAAAGTCTGCTAAGTATAATTGCCGTATTAATATACAGTGTGGGATTGAAACTTCAGTTTAGCAACATCCCTTACTGATGAAATGGCAAAACAATTTCATTCATTCTCTTTCTACAAATAATCAGTCATTTAGGGACAAACATATTTTTTATTCTTTGTTCCAATTCTCTGGATTTTAACTTCCCCTTTTGTGTTTACTGATTAATATCAGACAATTGGTCAGCTTCATGTTGGACAATTCACTAAATTTATTTTAAAAAGTCATTAAGGTATGAAACGAGGAAAATAAATTTAGTATGCAAATTTTTAAAAATTTATACCAAAGATTTCTTTAACCACAAAAGAAATTTGATTTACTAATTTTATGAATTTTCTTTCCAATTAGGATGGTTCACAACAGGCTGAAAGCAATCTGAAATTCCTGATGATTTTGAAAGATCCATGCCATGAACTCACTGATGCTAATCCCAAAGAAATTTCTGCCTTAATTACCAAAATTTTGAATAGAATCCGAATAATTTGGGTTAATTCTGAATACTACAACACAAAAGAACGGTTAGCAGGAATCTTGAAAAAGGTAAATTTCTTTTTTTTTATAAAATTTTTATTTCTGTCTTCCTAAAATATTTTACAAATGTTACATGACAGTGTAAGGAATGGAGTAAAAATTCATATACCTTTTTTTTTTAACTGTTAGAAATGGAAATACGCATTGGGCAAAAATAAATAAAGTTGATCATTAGTGAATTTGCTTTTATGAATGAAAATTTCATAGAAAAGGATATTAACAGATCACAACAACTATTAAAGAGATGAAATTTAAATTTTTACTATTGCATTATTCCAAAATTTGAACACATCAGCAGATAGCTATTAATGTCAACAACTGTCCACAAATAGTTATTAATTAAAAAAATTAGTAATTAATGTATAATATTATCCATAATTGCATGTACAAGAATGTCATTTTTGATAAAAGTTAAAAAATAACCATAAATAAGTCAAAATGCGTACATTGTGGAAAATTCCTTTTTCCACAATATAGCTATTTGTGCTGTTATAATGCTTATTACCTAAACAATAATAATACTGAATATTTTTTAAACATTAAAGTATATTTAATCACATCTCATTAAGAGCTGTTGCAATCTGTAAATTAATTTTAAGTGAGAAGACCAAGATTCCTAAATTATATTTTTTAGTGAATTTTGCAGAGAAAAGATTGTTTTTGCTATAAACATAAAATAATATAGCAATTCCAAAGGAAATAAAATAAATAAATCCCATACTTACTTCAGTTAAATAAACTAAAGGTATTCCAAGTATAAGAATCAATAATTTCTTAAACTGACTTCAGCAGCAAACTACTTCAAGCTCAGACCAAAACTAAAACATGTCACTCCCAGTAGAATGAGATCCTTTTGAAAAAACCCCAACTTTCTTGACATTTACAAAGTGGAGACAATGTCTATTAAATTAGAATCTTTTATATCAGTTTTGGATAGAATCCCAGAACCACAGCTCAACAAAGTCAAAACTGATTGGTTGATAAATCACTTATTTCTTAAACTAGAAAAGAGTTTACTTGTCAAAATCAGAACTCACATTTGTTTATATAAATATACTGAGAAATTGTCAACCTAAGTAAAAACGGAATGACATAGCACAGACATATTCCCTACATGCTCACTCGACATTTATAGAATGTCCACAGGTCCCTTTTGAATAAATTATTTCTGTTGATGTTGAAATCCATTTTCCCTTTTCATTCTAATGCAGTTTTTTAAATCTCAAAACATTTTTACCAATGAAATTTCAGTTTTAACCAAACATCAGTTCTTTTACAGCTACCAACAATGTTTTTATTTTGTGCTTAACATTTTAATAAAGTTCATTAATCCATTGGTGTAGCTCCATTGACTACACAACACAATAATTGTTCATCAGGAATTTTATCAAAGAGAATTTATGGCCCCACATTTTTTAATATTCTATCCATAAGCAATGTGTCTTAAGGATATTTTTAATGTTACTTCCCATCCAGTGAATGCCGTTTATGACTAAATAGATTTTCAGATGGTTTTGAGCTAATAAACATTACCTACCCACCACTGGACATTGAAAGGATGATTTATAATGATCTTTTCATTTTTTTACATACTTAAAATTTTGCACTGGACTTTGTCAAAACAATCTCATGTCTCACTTGCTGTCATGGCTTCTTCACCTGTTAAAATGCTTCGAAAATCTCATTCACTGCCATGGCTCCTTCAACTGAAAAAATGCTTCATCAGTCTCATTCACAGTCATCTTTTGTTTCTTTTTTACTCTTTTCTCTCTAGTACCTTAATGTGTGTCTGATTGTCATTTGTTTCTTTTTTCTCTTTTCCCTCTAGTCACTTAATGTGAGCCTGATTATCATTTGTTTCTTTTTTACTCTTTTCTCTCTTGTCCCATAATGTGTGTCTGATTGTGATTTGTTTCTTTTTTACTCTTTTCTCTCTAGTCCCTTTATATCTGTCTGATTATCATTTTCTTGAATGTCTGTTGTTCTTTCTTTCTTCAAGCTAAGTAATGAAATTATCCATCAATGCTGCAAAGCTATCATCTTGGACAAAATCTTCAAAGGTTATGTCATCAGCAGCATGAAGACGCTAAATGAATGCATTCAATGCTGTGAAGAATGGAGGGACAAATACCACAAGGTTAGCAGAATTTTTTTTTTATTTCTTGAGACTTTTTTCACCTTTTCCTTCTGTTTGTCATTT
The DNA here is from genome assembly GCA_903632075.3 of Acanthosepion pharaonis. Taxonomy (NCBI): domain Eukaryota; kingdom Metazoa; phylum Mollusca; class Cephalopoda; order Sepiida; family Sepiidae; genus Acanthosepion; species Acanthosepion pharaonis. Next base: position 320,380 of record CAHIKZ030003556.1, on the reverse strand, counting down.
CCATTTCTTGATTTCATATTTCACATTAAATGATGGAAGAAAAAAGGAAGTGTGACATAACACCATCTTGTCTTCTCTTAATACCCACTTAGTTGCATTGTATAAAACTGTATAAAAGAGAACTCAAATGTGACAACAGACTTACTTTATAACAGTCAGCCTAATGTGTTAGTCAGCGGCTGTTGTCATCTCTTCATTGCATGCATGTGTGTGGGTGTGTGTTCACACATGTAGATCAAACAAATCTTTGTTTTGACCCTTGAGAAGCAGCATGCTTTTATTTTTATATCCATAAGGGAGATCTAAAATCTAATTTCATGTAGAGGTGTGAACCTTTTGAATACAGGGTTTTCACTAGTTATAAAATAATTTCACGTTGACTTTTTCTCAAATTTGCGAGAGTGGTGAAGGAAGTTATTTTTCTTATTTTCTAAATGGTCCAAAAATATGATGTGGTAGGTCTTCAACTACATCCACAAGTATCTTGGTGGTATTTACTCTAGTAATGATTGTTTATCAAGCAAACCTTCTGATAGAATTTTATTGGTTGAAAAAAAAATATATATATATATATTGGATTTAATTTCTATAAAATCTTGATAATTGTTTGATTTCTTCGATTGCAGACAGCAGCCGCACACAATCGCTTTTCATCCAAAGGCTGGGTGCTTGACTTGACGAGTATCTTTGCTCAAATCGATGCTTTTGTTCAACGATGCAAAGACATGCTGGAGGTAAGATAGCAAAACAAATTTCATCATTTTAATTTTTGCTATTTCACCAAGTTTGTCTTCTAAACCAAGCTTTCTGTTTTATTTTTGAAAAGATCTTACAATGAAAATAGTTTTGTTATTCCTAAAAGCGTAAATGCCATTTTGTAATTTCTTAACATCAAAAATTTCCAGATTGCATTCCTTTCATCCCCACAATTTGCTGTAATTTTAGTTTTTTTTGCTTTTTAGAAATATCATCCAAGAAATCTGCAACATTTGAAATAACAATTGTCACAGTGTTGAATATTTTGAAAAACAAACAAATCTAAAACTGATGGCTTCATTTTGAAGCCATCAGTTTTAGATTTGGCAATGTTGATTTGGTCTTCAATCACTTAAAAATGTTGGCATGAAATACATGCCAACATTTTTGTCTACCGTCTTTACAGTTTTAACAAAACTTGGCACTGCTTATTTTGAATCTTTTCATCAGTACTTGGCACCAAACTGACTGATTTTTCTATCTACCGTTTTTGCTTTCAGCACTTTCAATATTGACAATTTCTTGTTAGCTTCAACTCCCGAGGGAAGAATGAAGGTTTAAAAGAAATAAATCTTTTGACTCTTGTTTTGATTTCATTTCTAAATAAATGAGTTCAAAAATCTTTTGGACTTATTATGGTGGATATATCTCATTAGTTGGAATGTAAATGGTAGATCCTCATGTCAGAAATTCTGACAGAAATCACTTTGGCACTTGGATGGCCATTCAATGAACAACAATTATCTGGTGGCAACTAATTTGCTAAACAGACATTTGTTTGTTCATTGTTTTTCTTTTAATTCAAAATATAAATTAAAATATAAATTAGGCTTTTTTTTAGTGATAACGATTCTTTATTTTTCAATTAACAGCTTTGAAACAAATGCAACAATCTTTGTCAATCAGTTGTGCATCTCTTTTTACAGAACTTCAAATCAGATTCTTCCAATTTATTATTTCAATAATGAAAGAAAAATAAGTCATTCAGTTATGTCAAAATTTTTCATTCTTTTCCTACTCAGACATTATTATTTTGCTCATATTACTACTACTCACAATTTTATCAATGAGTCTTGGATCTTTAATCTTCACTTGTCAATGGATGTCAGAATGAAATAAGCAGAGATTGGTTCTGAGAAAAAACTTGTCGCTGTCTCTCTTTGGAGAATGTTTTCTTGTATCTGATGATAAATATCAATGAACTTGGAATCAAATTTCATTTTCATTGATTGATTTGCATATCCATCTTTGTCTATATTTCTGAGTTGAGTTTTTGTAACTATTTTTACACTATTCACATTGTTTGGTCAGTTGTCCTCATCTTCATTGTCATATTCACGTTTCAACCTTTGTATGCTCCAGCCTTCTTTAGGTGATATACATTGTGATTTCAAACTAAACCCTTTATTTAGTCCATGGGGGTAGGTTGTTCTAGTTCCACATGCCATGCCTTTTCTGAGTTCAATACTTGGCCACAGGAGAGGTGAACAAAATCTTTGGAGAGTTGAGTTACTAAAGGGAATTAACTGAAATTGAGATATCCAGAAAAGGCATGGCATGTGGAACTAGAACAATCTACCCTTGTAGACTAAATAAAAGGTTTGGTTCAAAATTCCAACATATATCACCTGAAGAAGGCTGGAGCATACAACGGCTGAAATGTCATGAATATGACAATAAAGATGAGGACAGCAGTCCGAACAACATAAATAGTGTAAATGTCCATCATTGTTTTATATTTGTTTTTTTTTTTACTTCTTCCTTTCAGGTGTGTGAGGCACAAATCCATTTTGCTCGGATGGATGAAGGTGTTCAACTGGAGATGCCTCACTTTGCTGGGCAAAGAGGCCCAGAGATCACACGTGGCCTCCTTGAAATTGAATATACATTTAATAAATATCTCAACCGTTTATGGAGTGTGAAAAAAACCATTTTAGATATCAAAGCAACTTCATGGCATGATGATTATAACAAGTAAGTCACAAGTACGGAAACTTTCCCTCTCACCCATGGGAATCACAATGTGCCGGCTATTTTTACATGACTCTTAAGTCAGCTGCATGGATAATAAAAACTCCTCCTCTTCCTTCTATGTGCCAAGTTCCTTCAGAATGTGGACAATAACGGCTCTCCATAACTTCCTATTCTATGTAGCTCTTAGTACTGTTTGTATCTTTGCTACTTCTTGTTCCTTGCTTGCTCTATCCATAGTATTCTCAGTATCCTTCTGTAGGACAACATGTCTTTTTCCAAAAGTCACCATTTCAACTATAAGGAAATTGTCTAGCCACATAGGAAGATTGATATTTCAAGGCAGTTCAGCACACATCTTTGTTTCTGTTGCTTCAAGTCACCTCTTCATCCATTTACTCAAGTTCACTCAGTAGGTTATGTGCTCTTTTCCTCTGTCCCTCTTGCCTTCCATAGATCCTGTGAGCATCAAATTTTTCAAGCCCTCTTTCTTCACCATGTGCCCTAGAAATTTCAACTCTCTCTTCCTGATGTTAAGTATAAGTGTTCTTTTTGTTTCCATTTTCTCCAAAACTTTGTCATTGCTCACATGTTTGGTCCATGATATTCTCAGCATCCTTCTGTAGAAACACATTCCTGTTGAATTCAATCTTCTCTTCATCTGTGAAGAAAATGTCCAGTAATCATTGCCATATCAGAGGATTGATATTGTAGAGCAGTTCAGCACTCTTTTCTTTGTTTCTAACAACATTTTTTCTGTTTGTTAATACTTTGCTTAGCTTTTGGAAAGCATCTTTCACTATTCCAATGTGCTTTTGGATTTTGATGCGACATTTTCTATCATCTGTTTAAAGACTTCCCAGCTATTTAGATTTCTATACTTGATTGATACTGACATTTCCAATTTGTAGCTTGTAGAAGATAAGGAAAGGAAAGTTTTCCTGGCCACTTATATTTTGCTTGAAAAAAATGTTTCTTTTCCAGATTCCGAGCTGGTGTGAAAGACTTGGAAGTCATGGTGCAAAATCTGATCAATTCCTCTTTTGAGACTATCACAACCGTGCAAGGTGGTGTTGAGCTCCTCGATATTTTCATGCACTTTTCAAACCGAGAGGTAAAACCTTATTTACCTTTTAATCAATACTAATACAAACAGTAATACCAGTAGTTTGTTTAGTAGGTTCATCATCAGAATGTATGTTGGACTTTCTTTGACAATTTAGACTGATGGACTTCAAAATAATCAACTAGAAAATAAAAGGGGAGAATTAGAAATATTGAGTTTCCTAAATATATGTGGGTGGCATTGATAGTACATATGCCATAAGTACAGAGTTATTAACCCAAACATTGAAAAGTGAGAAAGTAAAGACAGCAAGGAAGAAGTATGAAAAAAGTAAATGAAGGTTTTATACAAAAAGAACATGCTAATAAAGTGTAGAAACATGTCTTCTCTCCAACCTTGAAATGGAAAGCTAGCAAATATTACAAAAGTCTGTCGTTAATCACAAATCCAGCATGTCATGTTACAAGAAGTTGTATTTTTCTCATGTGTCTAGAGAGCATGTTGTCTTCACATCACCTATGCCATAACTGTTTGCTCTACAGACCATGTTTTTATAACTGGCTATTAAGGGTCACATGACTGGCTAAGTGTGGTGCTTGCTAATTAGGGATGAGAAAGAAAAGTTAACATAACAGAAATTTTGTGTGAAGTAAAATTTGTAGTTGATGGAAAGTGATTGTTTTTTTTTAATCTTGAGTTATTTTTTAAACATTTTTTATAACATCTCTAATAATCAAAGATGAGAATGATAGTTCAAATATGTAAAAATATATTGGCAATTCCTCATCTCAAAAACAAAATTATCAAAATCTATATGAAAGTACCATGATAGCCAAATGTCAAAACCATCTGACATTGGATTTAAAGACTCTAAAAATACACCACCAATGTCCTTAAGGATGATGGATATAAACACTGGTGAGTGTTGCTGTGATCTAGTGATTGTCAGTTTTATCTTTGGATCAGGTAGTAAAAGAATATACACTCTGGTTTAGCAGGAACAAACATGAACCAACATCACAAGAACAGAAATAGCACAATAATAAACACATAGAATAACACATATAGCCAAAGTAATGAATACCTTAAGATATTAACTGAAATATCATGACTATAATAACATTCTTAACAATCAATGATGAGGAGAATATTTTGAAATAATCAAATTACAAGAAAAGAAACATTTAATAACAAAATGTAATGTGCTCATTGTTGTTTGGCCCCCAAATCTAAATTTTTGTATTAATTTCTTTCCCATCTGACCCTGAGTAGATTATACGTCGAGCTCTGGACAAAAAGACACGGGTTACATTCAACATTTTAAATGAAGATTTGAATGCAGTGAAGAAAGAATTAACCAAAAAATCCATCTGTCTGTCTGTGGGACATCCCAAGTACTCAGGAGCTGGCTGCTGGATCCGATCTATGAAAAAACGAGTTGAACGCAACATGATGGTGAGTTGAGAGATATTATTTTTTGCAAAGGACTTCTTACCATTGTGTAGTGAGTAACCCCCCGCCCCCACTTGTGTTAGCAAAGGTCATTCTCTTTACTGCAACTAATATAAAGTTGTTTTGTCAAATTTATGGAAAATTTAAGAAGAAACCTTTTTTTGAAATCATTGGATTTGCCACAAATGCCAATTGTTCCCATTTGTAAATATTTTCTCATATTTCTTGAACTGCAAATATTTCACTCAGATTATTTTAAGAAGATTAACAAATTAACATTACTAGACTAAGTTGGCCATCAAGACACTCCAGATTAAGATTATTAGTTTAGTCATAATAATAATGTAACAGAGAATCAGGCCAGCCCAATAAAAGACTCTGAGTTGGTTGTATGTGGTGCTGTAAGTATCTGGAGTTGTGTCCCCTTTCACAATGGGCTGCTGAGAGAGGACCTTGTACTTAGAGTAGGTGGCACTGTCTATTTGCATATGAACTATACTGGGCAGGTATTAGCCAATAGTCAGTGTGGGTCTGGGACTGGAACAGCTATAAAAGCACCAGTATTTTTCTCAGTCAAGAGAAGGCACTCTCGACATACAGACATGCGAAAACCAGACAAGACGAACACAAATAATTAACAGATAAACACATGCAAGATCTCACAGCCAACAGGGTGAGCTCATCTTATTTTTCAAATTAGAACTTTAAAGGCAAATCACTCTGTTCCCCCCACTGACCTATAAGATAATGATTTATTTATCAGAGATCATAGAATGAATAAAGATTTATTTTACTTTCTCTATATTAACAGTTCATCCCAAACAATAAAATGCTTGTGAATTTCATTTCAGAAATATTTCAAGTGTATAAATCTTTTTTTTTTACTTTTCAATTTTTAATTAAATTCCAGAATTTTTTTTTTCATTTAATTAGATGAAATATTGAAGTTGTCATTTACTGCAATATTTTTTACAGATTTTGGACAAAGCCCACTTTCTTCCACAGACCATGTACGGAGACGATGTGAGGAAGAACTATCAGCAATTAGCTCTTGCTTTAGATGAATTTATCAGAAAATCATTTCATGAATGGACAACCAGTTTAGAGAAGGTAACTTGCCTTTTTGAGTTTCTTTTTTTTTTCTTTTTCTTTTCATGTTTTGTTTAAATAAAAACGTGGTTTCTAATTTTTCATGTCAGTACAAATAGTTTAAGCAAACAAAGTGACAAACTTTTCACTGAGTCTTTCATTTCTATCATAGTGTGATTTGAAAAGAGGGATTAAATCTAATAGAATGATTAAATCAGGAAAAATGACAAAAAACTTTATTTCCACATTCCAATTTTATTTTTATATTTCCTGCTTGTCCCTTTTTTTATCAGAATGTATTGATATACTTGTAAAATCTGCTATGATTAAGGTTAGACATTCTCTTCTGATAATGCTATTGATTCTTTTACTGACCATTATGGTTTGGTTCATTGTTCACATTATCATGTCTTGAAAACAAAAACACTTCTCCTTTCTCTTTAGACTCAACATTTAAATCCATTCAAGGTTTTAAAAATCTCTATGAAGAAATCTATGCTTCTTCTTTTTCTTTTTCTTTTCATTTTCAGATTTTCATTTTCCTTTCTGCTTTCTTTTTTTTTTCTTTCAAATATGCTTGTCTTCATTTCCTTCTTATACCTTTTTCCTTCCTTTCTGATATTTCCCAGGAACAGACTCCCATTTTTCCCATGACAGAAATCCTTTTCTTAGCAGGTTTATGCATAATTATTTTAGCTTCCTCTTTCTTTGAAAAAGTCACTATGATTGGTAAGAAATAGGGAAAATTGGTTTCTTGCCTTCCAGAAAGCAATAACATCGAAACAACAATTAGAATATCAAATTAATTCCTGATCTCATTTTCCAAGGCCCAATTCAATGGACCACTGCCCTGGATTGAAGTAAATGACTGAAGAAATATAAAACATCATTAAATATTTTCTTTACCCAGACTCCTTTTCACTAAAAACAGTTTTCAAGGCCAGTAAACGTTCCATCTGTTGTTTTTTTATCTTTCTTTTAGGAACCTTTCAAGCTATTAGAAGTTCCTTTGATCCGAAAAACTATGGAAAACAATGCTCCTGTTCTTGATATTAACTTTGACAAGTAAGCCATTTGAAATTTCATCAAACATTAATTCTTTTTTTATCCATTGAATGTGAATAAAATATGAGATTTGTATATAGAACTTTGTTTTTTATGTCACAGTTAGGCTCATGTCATCTTTAAATCATTCTAAATCATCCTTTTAAAGAAATGCTTTCAAGTGAATAAGGAAATCACTGAAAAGTATTTGATAAAGCTTAACAGACATAACTCCCCCCCCAAAAAAAACATTTTTTTTCCTTTTGACGCCACAATTACTATATACTCTCCTGGCATTTTTGTTTTAACAGAGGTTTTTATAAATTTATGAATAAAAAAATGGTTTTCATAGTTATTTCTTTATATGGTAAATAATAAATATTGCATTGAAGATAATAAATTTTTACAAACGTGTAAACATGAAAATATTAATAATATTTAAATATCTGAGTCGATGAGGGTGGCTAGCTAATCCCTGATTCAGATACCCACTCAGGTTATATTTGTGTTTCTTCAACACCCATAGAACCACCCTTTGTGGTTTATACTGGAATTATGCCAAGCAGGTCTTAGTTACAGTTTCTAAGAAAGAGGGTATAACCTGGTGGATTATTAGTTTGAACAAGACCAGCAAGTTGAAACCATTGGTCATGATAACTGGTGATGACTCTGTGTTTGTAAAACTGTTCAAAACACTTTCATCTAACCAATTTAACTCAGAAAACTTTAGTGAACTCACATTATTGTTTACAGGCACTTTTCAAAGGTGCCACATGTTTGGATCATCTTGCCAGGTGATATTATTGAGACATCACCTCCTTAATATATTGACCAATGGTGAGAATGCTAATATTCAAACAACTTAGTCACATACCAAGTCAGATAAATGAGATTTCTGGAAATTAACTGAACCTGAAAAAAAAGAAATCATTACAAAATAATTTTGATCTTTGATTCTCTTTCAGATTCTTGCTGAAGATGTTCCAAGAAATCATATACTGGGAACATTTAATGTTTGAAATTCCACATTATGCTTCACGTGTTTTTGGAAAACAAAAAGACTTACGGGAACGCCGGCAACATGTTCTTCTTGTCGTCAGAGATTACAACAGGTTTGTGTTATTAGTGCCTAAATATAGAGATACAAACAAGAGATGAAGACAATAAATGTGTTAAGATCTTTTTAGCATCATCTCCAAGAATTGCTTCCACTTCCTGTCATTAGGCACATTTGATAATGTCTACAACTTTCAGTTTTATCCTCAAAAGTATTTTGAAAGGGAGTTTGTTTGCAATAAAATACAGAGAATCAGTGCTAATCAATTCATTTTTGGTTTTTGCTAACTCCAATTGTTCTGTGATTTCCATGGTGAATGTGATTTATGTGTGGAATGGAGGCAAGTAGATTGGTGACATGGGGATAGGCATCAGGTAAGAAGAAGCTGAAAAAGGAGACAAAAAGATTGAACCCTTTATTTCCTTCCTTTGCTAATGTTGGGTCATATTGATAATTATTTTTTATGTATAAGAATTTCCTCATTCAAGTAAATTATTTTCCTTCTCTTCTGTTTGTCACTACCTGCAATAATTTTATACTCATGTTTTGCAAAAAAGTCATAGGATTTATTTTTTATTTTTAGTGTTGAAGCCAGAGTTTATTAAAAATTGTTTCATGTATTTTCTTTTGGTCATCTAATTAGCTCTTAGCTGTACACGTGTTCTTGAGTAAATGTTCCGAAAATTGCTGTAAAGAAGACAAAAATCTGGAGATGATTTAAGCAAAAATGAGTCATACAAAGAAATATGTTATACATTTTTTCATGATGGGAAGTCAAATATTGAATGTCTTATATTAGAATGGGAGTTAGACTGGTAGCAGCATCAGTAATTAGTTATTTTGTCAGTATGTTATTCATTAGTCACAAGTAATATAGCAAATAAATGAGCACTAGCTGTGGTAGAAAATTTTAAAGCGATTTATGAATATATTTTGAACAAGGTTTTCATATACAAATATATGTTGATTTTCTGTATATGTATTTTTTTCATACTAAAGACTTATTTAAAAATGTTTGTCCAAACAGACATGTGCCTGACAAAGAGAACATTAATATATTTTAGTAAAAATGATTACTCATAATTTACAAGACAAAAGTACAAGGCTGGCAATGTCATTTCAATTGTCAGTGTGCCTTTTTGTCTCTCTCTTTTAGGATAAAGGGAATTGCTTAGAGTGGATTTTGATCTCAAGACCTTTGCTTCCCCTTTTGGGATAAAGGGAGTTGCTTAGAGTGGATTTTGATCTCTAGACCTTTGCTTTCCTTTTTGGATAAAGGGAGTTGCTTTATTGCTAAAGGTAGTTGGTTAGGTTTGATTCTGATCTCTAGACCTTTGTTTCCCTATTTGGATAAAGGGAATTGCTGTGTTGGAATGTGTCACGAAAAAAAATGATTTCGTCTCTTTCTCTCCTGCTGTCATAGCAACGGACGCAGTCTCCACTTCTGAGACTGAAAAACTCCCCTCCTTCTCATTCCAGCCCTTTACATAGAGCTTGGTAACTCACCTATGCAAAATACCAACAAGCCAGCTACCAATCACAGTTCCTGCGCCTGCCCACCTCCACTCGCTTTGGGGGTGTCAAGTTGACCGACCAACTCATTACAATTGCTTATGGTGGATTTTGATCCCTAGAATTATGTTTCTCTTTTAGGAGAAAGGGTTTTGCTTAGGATGCATGTAGATCTCTAGACCTACACTTCCCTTTATGGATAATGGGAGTTACTCAGGTTGGATTTTGATCCCTAGCCTTTTGCTACCCTTTATGGATGAAGGAATTTGCTTAGAGTGAATTCTGATCTCTAGATTGTTGCTTCTTTATGGATAAAGGTAATTATTTTGGGTGGATTTTGATCTCTAGACCTTTGCTTTCTCTTTTTGTATAAATGGAGTTGCTTAGGCTGGATTTTGATCTCTAGATATTTGATTCACTTTTTGGATTAAGGGATTTGCTTATGGTGGATTTTGATCTCTAGCCCTTTGCTTCTTATGAATAAAGGGAGTTACTTAGGGTGGATACTGATCTCTAGATTTATGCTTCCCTTTTTGGATAAATGGAGTTGCTTAGGATGGATTTTGATCTCTAAGTCTACGTTTCCCTTTTTGGATAAATGGAGTTGCTTATGGTGGATTTTGATCTTTAGACCTTTGCTTCACTTTATGGATAAGTGGAGTTGCCGTTGATCTCTAGACATGTACTTTCATTTTTGGATAAAGGGAGCTGCTTAGGATGGATTTCGATATTTAGACCTTTGTTTCCCTTTATGGATGAAGGGAGTTGTTTAGGGTGTATTTTGATCTCTAGACCTTTCCTTTCTCTTTATGGATAAAGGATGTTGCTTAAGGTGGATTTTGATTTCTAGCCCTTCACCCCTTTTTTTAGATAAAGTTATTTGCTTTGGGTAGATGAGCTGACAATTTTGAGTTGACTGGTCATGACCTTTTGCAAAGTTTTAGATTTAGATTTTCAAGTTATAGAAATTGAATGTTTGGATTTTGTTTTTTTTTTTAACTGAAATCAACAAAAGCCCATTGCAAATTCTATTTTTATATCACATGATCTGCTTTGTACAACATTCACAAATTTCCACTCTTATTTTAGATTGTTCTGTGTGTTTGTTTCTATGTGTGTTGAACTTCTTTTTGTGAGTCTCTTTAACAAAGCTATGAAATCTTTACATGTTGTTTCAAGTATTAAATTTACAGTCTGACTTGAGTCTTTCATCTGATCCTGGATAGCAAACTTGATTAAACATTTCCTTTTTTTGATTTTGAATGACAGGATTATTTTTTCACTGAATGCAGACGAGCGAGGATTGTTCAAAGAACGTATTAAAGTATTAGACAAGAAAATCTACCCTGGTCTCACCAAACTGACTTGGGCCTCGAAAGGAATCTCTGACTTTTACATCAGTGAATGTCGGACTGCAGCTAACAAGATCCAAGCCAAAATTGATGACTACAAAAGTGCCAACATGAGAATTGCAAGGAACTGTGTAGAAATCAGCCAACTTGCTCTTGTTGATATTGACCCCAGAAAAATTTATGAAAACCTGGAATTTGGGGATTTTCAAGTAAGATGTCTGAATATATGATATTTTATTTTAAAAATGTTGCATCTCAGTTGTGGGTTGGGTTCTTGAAGAAAAGTCTTGCTTTCTTACAGCGAAGATATTTTAGATAGAAGTTTAATTTGTGAAACTGTATATTAAGCGCTGTTCAGAGAATGCATGCATCTTGGGGAAACACATCTGTGCACATGTGTCTGTGTGAACAAAGATCAGTTCATTAAAGTTTAAAGACTATGACCAGACTGATAAAGCTGTTCATCGGTCAAGTATCCCAAGTGTCATCAGATATTTCATATATCTCTGAAAACCATACTACCAAAGAGTTTAAAAAAATAATCCCTTGTCTATGGCCTTTACTGAAACTTATTCATATATTGCCAGGTGCTGCCAAAATTTTGGGAGAATTTGAACAGTTGATCAAACTGTTAAGTTTCCCAGATATTTCATATATCTCTCATTATATTAGGAACAAAATAATCTCTTTTTCTCTAAAATTGCTTTCTTTTTTTTATATACTTTTGTTCACACAATAAAAGTCCCAAGAGGCACTCAAATTAGAGGGTTAGTGAATAAGGCTATAATAACATAAACGGAGGAATTAAGAAATGTATATTATGAGAATATTCAAGATAGATAATAGTTGACCCTAGACTTGAAGAGGTTAAGATCATAGAGATCAGGGAAGCATCCTCTCAGGAGTTTGATCCACAAAATAACAGTTCTTTCTTTAAAGAAAACATTTTGTTCTTTCCTAAAACTTTGGGTGCCTCATGTTGTGTACATTTATGCCATTGGTGGTTTTCTAAAAAAAAAAGAGAAACAATTCCTCTCCTTCATTCAAAGTATTTTTTTCAAGAATGCTAATTTTGAAGAAAATTTCAAGGAGAGAAATCTTTATTCTTGTTCAAGCTTTAAATTTCTTCCTCATATCTAATTTTTTTTCCTAAATTTTTTCTTTCTAATTAGTCAGTATTCAATAATATGCTTGTGCCTCCACTTGTGGTCATCTACATTCACATTGTACAAGCAATAGGCTCATCCATGCAGGTTATATAATCTGTGATTTACCTCCCTTTTATTTTGTAGTTGAGTTTCATTTAGCTAAATAAAGCTTAGTATTTTGACTTTTGTTCTGAGGTTTGTTTTACTTATCACAATTTATTTAGCCATACTAATACAAAAACAAACATGGAAATGGCATAGAAGACAAAGCATTTAGATATTGACCCCAGTTCACCCACAGCTGCCAGAGATTATCGCCATTGGTAAACCATCCTGTTGAACTATTTCAACGATTACAAGGACAGAATTCCTAACATGTACCTGGCCCTCTTGAGCTGTATGAGTTCATGTTCGAATATATAGAAGGATATACAAATTTTGACATGGCTATACAAAAATTGGATAATTTATTTGTTAAAACAATGAGGCTTTCATGAGGCACTTGTTGGCTCCGAGAACAACAGAAACCAGGAGAGTCACTGGACGAGTTTTTCAGGGAGGTGGAAAAACTGAGGAAGAACTGCAACTTCAGAGACCATACTGCTGAAGAATGTGGTCTTCATTACAGGCATAGGTTCACATCCCATATGGCAGCATCTCCTGGAAAATAAGACTCTGGACATACAAACAGCTTATAATCAAGCTTCTACATTGGATTTAGCCCAATGGAAAAAACAACTTATACACTACTTAGGAGACTCAAATGGCAGCAATAGTTGACCCAGAAGCCACAAAGTTATGTGAGAATTGTTATAAACCTCGAGTCAAACCTATCAAACCATCAGTAGCCATGACCTATCAAGCAAAATGTAAATGCTTTTTTGTGGATTTCCCTATCATTTGCGGGACCGCTGTCCTGTTTGTGTAACTATTTGTAAGAAATGCTCAAAGCAAGGATATTACGCTCATGCATGTCAGTTCAAACCTTCATTAAATTCATTAGTAACAGTGGCAGGTCCTCATATCCTGACCACACTTGCTAACATACCACAGGAACTCTACCTCAATGCAATGCACATAATTGTTAATGGAAAAAAGACTAAGTGCTCTACTTGATTCTTGTAGCACTGATAGAAAATACACTGTGTTTAAGGTGAATGGTTGTTTGTATCAGTTCTGTAGAATTCTGTTTGGGGTCAAAAACAGAGCTGCCTCATTCCAGAGAGGTACTGAGAGAATAATAAAGAAAGAAAACCTATGCGTTGCATTCCCTTACATCACTGATATCACAATTGCAGGGTACATGCAGACAGAACACGACCAAAATGTAAAAACGTTCATGGAGGCTATTATGAAGACTAAACTTACCCTCATCAAGTTGAAATCTGTGGCTTCAGTATGCTCCATCAATGTGTTGGGATACTGTGTTGGTGGTGGAGTTATTAAGCCTGACTCAGAAAGATTTCATCCCCCTAAGAGAGCTTCCTCCATCAGAAAATTTGAAATCATTAAAAAGAGCACTGGGCATGTTCGCCTATTATGTGAAATAGATAAACAAATTTGCTAATAAAATTCGGAATTTAATAGAAACTAAAAAATCCCCACTAGAGAAGAGGGCACTAAAATCTTTCAGTCAATTCAAAAAAGAACTCAAGGAGGCAGCCCTACAACCAGTAGACGAAAGCTTACCTTTCGAGGTTGAGTGAGATGTGTCAGATGTCACCATTTCTGCTGCCCTTAACCAGGGGGATGCCCAGTAGCATTCATATCAAAAATACTACAGGAAAACGAGTTAAAATATCACTTAGGAGGAGGAGATGGCAATTATTGAGGTGGTTCTCAAGTGAAATCACTATCACAACAACATTTCACCCTAGCTACTGACCAAAGATCATGTTTAACAACAAAAGGCATACTAAAATTAAAAATTCCAAGATTCAGGAGTGTCAGTTAGAACTTGCAGCAACTTGCTACTTGATGAAATATTGTCCTGGTAAAGAGAATATGATTCCTAACACATTTAGTTGAGCTTATACTTGTTCAGCCATTATCACTTCAGCCCTCTCCAATAGTCACAATGGAGACTATGACACCCAGGAATTATTCAGCCTCTGCATTTTGTTAGAAAAAAAAAATCTCCCTTTTCCTACAGAGGAGGTAAAAAAGTGTGCACTTTTTACAGAGTCTGTGCAGAGATTAAACCTCATTTCTGTCACCCACCAGAAGGCACTCTTATCAAGGCAACCAGACCCATAGAATGACTAAGTATCGACTTCATAGGACCCATGCCTTCTATCATAGATAACACATATTTACTTATAGTAATTGACAAATACTCGCAGTTTCCATTCATCTTCCCATGTCCAAACATGCACACAACATCGGTAATTAAATTCCTAGATCAGTTTAGCTGGAATTTCCAGCTATATGGACTCAGACAGAGGGGTGTCCTTTGTGTCTAAGGAACTGAGAAACTATCTCTCCCAAAAAGGGGTTGCAACAAATAAAATCATTCCAACCAAGAACACACAGGTTGACCGATTTAACGGCATTATATAGAATGCGATTCATCTAGCCTTTAGGTTGCGTAACGTACTTGAAAAGTACTAGGAATTGGTACTTCCTGAAGTGTTAAACTCCATAAAATCATTGCTGTGTACCTCAACAAATGCCACCCCTCATGAATGCTTCTTTGTGCTTCCATGTTGCTCATTACTGCCATCCTGACTAACATCACCAGGTCCCATGCTGTTAAAAAGGCTTGTAAGAAACAGTAAAACCAATCCTTATGTGGGCCAAGTTGAACTCTTTGACAGTAATCTGATATACACCAGATGGAAGGGAGTCTAATGTATCTGTTTATGATCTGGCATCCCACCCTGAAATAGAGTTAACCCCTGAGCCCCTCACTGTGGAACAAGATGGGAGTACCCTGATTATTCCTATACCAGAAGAGGGCATGACATGTAATGGATCTGTTGCTGAGGTCCAACAGATAAGGAGATCCAGACGGACAACAAGACCCCTCAGATCATTATGGATTGTGATGCCACAATTTTCCAAGGATCAAGAAATGTGGTCATCTATGCTCACGTTGTATGAGCAATAGACTCACCCATACAGGCTATATAATCTGTGACTTACCTCCTTTTTATTTTATAGCTGAGTTTCATTTAGCTAAATAAAGCTTAGTATTTTGACTTCTGTTCTGAGTTTTGTTTTACTTATCACAGCCACAGAATGGAGACTGTGTTCCCTTTTAGGAACTGTGATACATTCACAATCTTTCAGCACATACAGCTAGAAGCCAAAACAAAACAAAAACTTAGAACTTTCAATGACACACAATGATACAAATTCCAATCTAGTCATAACATAATACTATTGTCTACAAACCATTTTTGCCTGCTTGTCAGCTAAAAAATGGTTTATTTCATAATGACTTTGAGTAATTGAATTCTTAATTAGAAGAAGCAAGAACAAGTTGATACTTTGGCTGAAAGAGAATCTTATGGATATCCAGGGTGGGCAGATACACAGATGAACTCTTGGAGGGGGCAGTGGACATTGTGAAGTGTGCCAATAAACTCTTTGCCTGCAGTTACAATGCTTATAAAATTTACTTTACTCAGGGAATATGCTTTCCAAACTGTCTTTCCAAACAGTCTTGGTTAATTCTCGGTTGTGCAGATAAAAACTTTTTCAGAAACAAGAAAAGAGTTTGCCATTGTTATATATATATATATATATTTTCTTATATCATTGCAGAGACAACACCAAGTGAAGACAGTGAAACGACTGATGGAAATTCACAGAGGAATCATAGAAACAATGGACTTCCAGTTTGAAACTTTTCGTTCAGACAGTGCAGAGGTAAATGGTTGTTGTTGGATTTTATTGTTTTTATTATTACAGAAAAGACAAAAGCTCATATGACTTTCTTTAAGCCTTGTTGACTTTTGTTAAAACTATCTTTAACTTGTTCTTCATTGGCTATCTTCATTCTTTTTTATTGTTTCCATGTTCTTTGTAACTTGTCGCCATGTTTTTCTTTGGGTCTCATAGGTACCGTGGAATAGGATAGCAGGTGAGGCAGAACAATTGAAAGACAAAGATTTAGAAACAGAATCAAATTTAGAATCAAAAAATTCATATGCCAAAAATAAATATGATTTCAAAATTTAAAATATTATGAATTACTTGCAATTGCATGCATGAGTCCCAGTATAAATAGTTATAAATAATTATTGACTGATTTTATCATTGTGATATTTTTTGCATTATATTAAATATTAAGAATATAGTAACTAGAGTTTGCAAATTAGAGGAGAGAATTATCAATGATAATGTTCTGACTTTGAACCCACGGTTATCTCCCTTTAGTCCTCTCCCTTCTTTTTTTTTTTATATTTAAATGTACTTTTTATCACATAAAATTTGGTGAGGTGCAAGCAGATTTTCATTCCAAAAATGCAGCCCAGAAAAAAAAGTTTGGGAAGCACTGCTTTAATGGGTCCCTCTCTAATTGATCCCTGTCCCAATAGTCTTTCTTGATCTGTAAAGCGCTCTAATTAGTAGAATCAGACTTTGATCCAAGTTCTTAAACCTGATTCAAGTCATACAATCAACTGCATAATAATAATAATTATTGAATGTTTCCAAGTAATCAAACAGTTGGCCTTCATAAGTCATTGATGCGATCATTTTTTTCTTTTTTTTAATCATTTCACCTCAAGCAAGGTGATAAAGCTACTAAGACACAAGGGGTTACTGAGAGTGAAGGAAACTGAGAAAATGTTAATAAGGAGAAAGGACAATGGAATAAACAGAATTCAAGGAGACAGAAGATGATAATTGACATTGCATTTAAATTCTGAGGAACAGAGTTGAAAAGAAAACAAGCCAGAAAAGAGTTCCACAGGCAAGAAGTGAAAGAGAAGAAACTATTAAAATAGAACTTATGGTTACATTCAGCAATTTCAACAGGAAAATGATGAGACCTAACTGCCAATCTAGTACTGCACTTAAATTTGTGAAGTTGAGCTATTAAAGAGGAAAGCTCATCAGAACAATTGCCATAAAATATTTATAGAAAAGGGGCACAGAGAAACTATATTAAGATCATGGGAAACCAACTGAAGCCAAGATGCCAGGTAAGGACTGATAAGATTGCAGATTCATTTTTGAATTTTGTCAAGAATCTGACATGAAGAGGAATGATTATATTGAATTAATTGCTATGTCTGCTGCTAGGAAAATTGGTTCACTGTGTCATGCAAGACAATTTTTCTCACCAGAATCCATCTTGCATGTTTATAAATCTGTCATTCGTCTGTGTATTGAATATTTCTGTCATATCTAATCTAGTGATCCTGCTATATATCTTGAGAGTCTCGACAAAATCCAGAAAGATTCTTCAATATCCTGACCTGGCATCTTCACTTCAGTCACTTTTCCACCAACGTGAAATAAATTCCCTCTGTCTTTTCTATAAATATTTTCATGGAGATTGTTCTAATGAGCTTTCCTCCTTGGTACCTCAACCACATTAAGTGTACTACTACATTGGCAACTTGGTGACACCATTTTATTATTGAAATAGCTCATAGATTTAACCATCATTTCTATTCTAATAGTTTCTGTTTTCGCACTTCCTTTACCTCTGGAACTCTCTTCTGATTTCTTGCTTTCTTGCCACAATCTTCAAAAATTTAAATGCAATCTCAATCACTGTCTTCTGTCTTCCTGATCCCTGTTCTTTTATTGTCTTTTCCCCTCACTAACGTGTTTTCATTTTCTTTCACCCTCAGTAATCCCTCTGCCTCTTAGTGGCTTTATCACCTTGCTTGGGATGAAATGATTAAAAAAATATCTTAACCTCTTCACGTCTAAAGTTTACTGTTATCTTTCCTATATATCATCATAAGCTGTGCTTCTTACCTCCTCATCTTATACAGCAACATCATTCAGTAACCCTCTGAGTGGCTCTTGGGCCTTGTAGTGGGTGAACATTTAGTAAAAAAAATCTCTTTTTACTTCTTTATTTCTATAAATTATACAAAATAACTGAAGCTGGCCTCCAATCTGTCTCTCTTATTTCTTTTTTCTTTTGTTTGGGAGATAATAGATAAAGGGTCTCAACTTAAAAACTCTTTCTATTGATCATTCTTTGATAGTTTAAAATCTTAGCAGGATTTACAGCACCTATTTCTTTTTGGCAGAGTTTATTTCAACAGGCTATGTTTAAGTTTTATATTGTTAAAGAATTATTGAAAGAGTGTAAATAAATTGTTTTTTTATTTTGCTGTTTTCTATTGTTGAATTATGAGGAAATATTTTCCTGCTAGTGACTTTTTGAGATCACATTCCTTGAATTTCTGATTTGCTTTGTGAAGCCTTGAAAAATATCTTTTCTAAATCTGCTACAGGTCCACAATTATTGGTTCATACATACTGAAAAGACAGACAGAATGGTGGAGGAAGGGTTCCGTTTAAACATCAAATATTCACTACAGTTGTTGGCCAAAGCGATCATTGGAGACGGCAAGACAGGACTGAACCCACTTTTTAAAGTTCAAGTACTACTCACAAGAGACAAGGTAAGACACACATTAATAGCCCTCGGACAAACACAATCAGTAAAAGTGTATACATCACACACACATGCACACATATTTGCTATGACCCTTTTTATGAGATATAAAATCACAATAGCTTAACACTTTCACTGCGGTATTGTTGCCTGGCTGTGCTGGCCTGTTTTGTCTGTTTGCTGAGTCTTTAGATGTTAACAGTGATTTCTTGCGTTACTGTCATTTTAGATTCAACCTGATATTCTGCAGTAAATGACACCCCAACACAATATATATTAAAAATGTCACAGAAAAAGTCAATATTATACACGACACTGGTTTGAAAATAGTTCCCAAGCACTGTTTAGTTTACAACACAATCACAAGGTACTGATATTTGACAATGTCTTGAAAACCTATATATACATCAACAACAGACAATATAAGTTATGTAAGTTATGAAAATGTATATATTGTTGGGATTTAAAATTCAACTGTTATGGGAAGAGGAAGGTAGAAGAACTATAATGGCAACTATTAACATCTTACTTATTATAAAACGCAGATTGTGTGTGTGTCTGTAACGTTTATATATTGGATCGAATTTCCTACATTTTTTAGCCGATTTCAACAAAACTTCACAGGACTACATAAAATTACCTTGTGGTGATTCTAACGGGGCCGAAAATGGGAAAAACGCAATTGATTTTTTAACAAAATCAATTTGAAAACACGATTAAGACACATCGTGAGAATGAAAGGGGGACAACTCACCCACGAAAATGTAAACAAAAGAGCATAGCATGATGAAAAAAAAGCCGAACTTGACGAAAACAAAATTTTATCGTCTAATGTTCATATTATTGTTAAAGAGGAAAGATCAAAGTATTTTTGGAGTATTTTTTTACATTTTTTAATCGTTCCTAGCACGTCTGAAATTTTCGTTAAAAACATTGTTTTTTTTTGGTCATAAAAAAGGACAGATAATCAATCATTTTCAATCATTTTTTTTCGATTTGATAAATAGATTAAAATCTGAATTTGATATTCTTTTAAAAATCAATTATCATTTTTTTCAAAACTGATTTTAATAAAAACAGAAATTATACTGCTTATTTAAAATATTTTGAACCAAGCTTAACTTAGCTTCTGCTTGAAAAAATGTAATTTGAAAATAAAACAAAACGATTGACAAAAAGGGCACATTCATGACGTTTAGATAACTTACGGAGGATAATTCTTTCTACGGATGGAAGGAAGTGAAATTATTTAAGTGAACAAATTATTTACCTCGTTACTTTTAAGGAAAACTTTCAGCGCTCTAATTTTTTTTTTTTTTTTTTTTTTGTACTTAGCTTTCATTTTTACGTTTATGATGCTTTATGGAAAATATAAAGAAATTAAAAAATAAGACTGTTAGTGAGATTAAATTTCATAAGAAAAAGGTATCTAATTAATTTAGGTACCTTTCTTATGAAATTTTATCAGAAGTGTACATAAAATACTATAATTTTATGTACATTTATTACATTTTACTGTGCCATTTGTATTTCCATTCATTTTATTATTAATTTTGATATTTCATTTATGGAAAAATGTCATAACTGAGATTAATATAAAAATAAGATCATATAAAATAAAGTTTAGCAGTAGTTAAATTTCATAAGATGATACTGTTACTTGTAGGTACACTTCTCAGTTGAAATTGAAAACTCAAATTAACTTCTCCATACGTGTTTCAAAAAGTAAAGGGCTTAACAGCGGAGAACAATGCTGAACTCAAATAATGCAACTAAATTGTATTCTGGTTGGTCTTCCGTACTTGATAATTACTGTCCGACTATAAACACAAAAATTACATTTCTTAATTACCATGGCTAATCTGACTGGTCCAAATTATACAATTTTCAAAGCGCTAGACAATGACAATCTCACACGGACATTTTGAAAGGTTGATGTTGCTTTTAACTAATGTTAAAATATTTTTAAAAATTCAATTTAAAAATTTTTTTAAATTAAAGAAATAAGAAATAATTGTATTAAAAATTCAATTTTCATTGAAAAAATTTTTTGCTTTCAGAAAATATTGTCCATATTCATAAAAACAAATTAAAACAAAAAAGCATTTGAAACTAAATAATATATTTGTTTTATTGAGTTTTGTATGTTACAATTCATAGCTGATTTTCAGGTACGTTGGCCAAATAAAAAAACAAAAACAAAACATGATTTGCATTCTTCAAAGCCTTGTGCTTTTAACTATTGTAATCACTAAAACCGATGGTCTCGAATTTCTAGAGTTTTTCATAAAATTAGTTATGGGGGTGATAATCAATATAAAAAAAAATATTTCTGCCATGACTTTAATAAAAAAAAACATATTTATAATAATTTCGATCATCTGTGAATAGTTTCTGAAAGTTTCATTAACATCAGACAATTATTTTTATTTTTGCAAGATTTTCCAAATTAATGTGTGTAAATACAAAAAAACGCGCTAAAAATTATCTATGTTATTTACTACACCTTGTTGCGACAAAGAGAAACAAGGTTTTTTAAATCAAAATTTAGAATATTCTAAAAAGATGGAAAAATTTTTAAATATAATTAAAAAAAAATTTAGTCTATCCTCTTCATAAAAACATAAGCATTTTGACGATAAAATTTTGTTTTCATAAACTTTGGCGTCTTTTTCATCAGACTATGCTCTATGTTTTAGCGATTCTGTGGAGTGACTTAGGTTAAAAAACCCAGGTTGTTTGTGTGTGTGTGTGTGTTCTTTTATATATGGGATCAGATTTCTTACATTTTTCAGCCGATAAAACAAACATCCACTTTTTTTGGAGCAGGTAGTGTTTCTTGCACACTTTTTTCTTTATTTATACATTCAGAATGCTTTAAAAATTCCATTTACAAGACAATTGTTTATAATAAAATTCTAATCCTATTCAATCGGGGGACTCATCATAACGATTGAAAACAATGTTTTTGTTTGGGTTTGACCAATTCGTAAAAAAAAAAAAACTAAGACATGTGTGTCCGTCAACCTAAACAGTAATCTAACAATCTCTACTGATTGTATGAATCGAAAAATCGGATAATTCTTTATCTTTAGCAAAGATAATTCCACGTACTTTAGGGCCGTCTTTACAATTCCCTTTGCAATTTGTTACAAGGCAGATCAATAAGGCATTGGTTCTATTTGAAATTAATTCAATATTCAAAAGAAAGTATTAAGAAATAATTTAAAAATGCTGACGTAAGAAATCTGATAGACAGAAAACAACAATATTTCGATGATGATAATTATTAAGGAAAGAACACAGTACTTATAATAAATTAATAAACCCAAATAAAGTTAATATTTTTTGTATTAGAAACAACGAGTGGAAAATATATTCAAATCAGAACTCTAATTATGAATCACCACAAGCAAAATATGCAATTTTTTTTTACTGTATTCAATAAGTAAAAATCATAAATTGTAAAAGATTACAGAGAAAGGCTACCTACATTTTTTCAACCGATTTCAACAAAACTTCACTTTTTTTTTTGCAGGTAGTGTTTCTTATTGTCTTGCACATTTTTTTTTTATTTTTTACATTCAGAATGCTTTAAAAATTCCATTTACAAGACAATTGTTTATAATAAAATTCTATTCACCAATCGATAGACTCATAACGATTGTAAACAATGTTTTTGTTTGAATTTGGGTTTGACCAATTCGTAAAAAAAAAAATAATTAAGAAGCATGCGTGTCCGTCAACCTTAAACAATAATCTTTGTCAATTTTATTTTTCAGTCTTTATAATGGTCGATACTTGATCTATCTCTTACTGTTACATCCCCGGGCAACGCTGGGCTCTACTGCTAGTTTGAACTAAAACTCAGTGCAGAGAGAAAGAAATGATAATGAATTCTTACTTGTAACTGGTGTAATTTCACAGTGGTAATCATTTGTGTTAAATTGCAACAAAAAAAAAACACTATATGTTGCCTATAAGTAATTCTCCTTGTAGAAGTAATGATAGAAAATAAAGAGTTAGGACTCTTATTAACAATTTCAGTAAGATGTTCAGTCAGCAAAAGAGCAAGGAGGAAAAAAAAGAAGGAAAATACAACCTTTAGTATTTTTATATATATCTCTTTAAATACATATGCAAATTTTGACTCCTTTCCAATCAGATGGGGTTGACTGGAACTCCTTTCTATAAATTTTCTTTGAAGACGAAATAATATCTTTAGTTTTAGTTTTTGTCACAAGATAACAATTGAATTCTCTCATTTCTCCCTCTCCACAAGAATTTTGCCAAGGTAAATACACAAAGTTTCCACAATATATGTCAACAGCAGTCAATGGAAGTTATATAAAGAGATATAAGTCTATCTTGAAAATGTATATATATATATATGTCAGCAGGCACTAGAAGTTATATCAAGATGTATGAATACATCTTATATACATATATATATGCTGACAACTGGGAATGGAAATTTTGTAATGACATATCTCTTATAAATGTATATATACAATCGATGGCAGGCAATGTGAGTTTTGTAAAGATGTATATATTGAAAGCGTATACATATGATGACAGTAGATAATGGAAGTCTCATAAAGATGTCTGCCAACAGAAGTGGAAGTTTTAATTATTTCTGAAGCTTTTAAGACTTTCAAAAATGTCAAGTTGACCTTCAATTTGTGTCTGAATTTCTGAAATAATGAGTTATATTTATTTATGTTATTTTACATTTGGACTATTCTCCTCATCTTTGTTTTTGTTATCACAACTTTTCTGTTTTTGTGCCCTCTCATTTTCATTGGGTGGATATTGATCCAGGTAACCTACAAGAAATTCCAAACTAAACCCTTTATTTAATTGGAAAACTTGGATCTTCAGGTCTGCAAAAAAACAGAATTTCAAAAGGATGTTTTTCCCTTGACACCACTATTATTTTAACTACCTTCTCTCCTTTCCAATGTTTACTGTTTTATCAACCAGTTCATTTTTTCTTTTTTTTATTAAATATTATTTAAGGAAGTGGAAGTTTTAATTATTTCTGAAACTTGACAATATTGGCAAAAAATAGCTATTTCATTTCTTTGATTCAGTAAATTTTTATTTTTTATAAATCTAGTAATATATAGTTTGTCATGTATGCACAAAGGACATGGGTCATTTAATGACCTACATATTCTAGCTTTTCTTATTAATTTCCATTTTACTGTAGGTGTTTTATTGGTTTCTTTTAAATGCCTGAAATCTGATTTCGGTATTTATTTATCCTAAATGAATTTTGATGTGGATTGAATCTTTTCTTGAACTGATGTCTTGTACATCCAATGTAGACTTTTACATTGTCAGGATCCTTAATAGATGAGATGTTGCATTGGTATACTAATGATTCCGTGTGACATTTATTTTGTAAAGGACAGTTATTAGGATTTCTGCAGTTACATAATTTTTGTTTATCTTCATCTCTTTTTATTTTTATATTGTCTAACTTTCTTTGGTTTTGGTCTCAGTGTTTATTCATGATATTAACATTATGTTTCTTAATAATTTTCTCTAAGTTTTCAGTGCAGCTGTAACTTAATTTTAGGGTATTTTTATTGAAAATAGTACTGTCTTTACTATCTTTAGGAAAATGTTTAATGATTAACGCAAGGAATTTTTGTCCTAATTTATTCTTTACAATTTGGTTGTATGGGGGTGTATACCAAATTATTTTTCTGCTTCTGCTTTGTTGAAAAATGCACACCCACCCTACCTAGACTTAACATCTTTTCAAAAGTAACTCATATTTGATACAATAGTTGTTAATAAAAATGAACATGCTACCAGCCCTGTCTAAATGATTGAATTTCTCTGTGTCCTTGGAAACAAATATGAATGTATGTGCTTTTAAGACTCAGTAAATTTCAAAATAAGTTATTCCAAAATTGGCTTGAAAATGAAACAGAACTAGTGCTTTTAATTTAATTATATAATTGAATTTGAAGTTTTTAGTTTCTGTTTTTGAAACATGGTAATTCCTGTGTAGCAATGAAACCATATTTTTAAATCAGTTAATTTATAATAATATATATATTTTTCTGTATAATAAAACTAAATGACTTTATTATTCCTCTGTAGATTCAGTTTTCTCCACTGACCACCCAACTTGCTGAAATGGTAAATAATGTGGGAGTTGACATGATAAAGTCCATTGCTAACCTGCCACGGCTGACTGACAAGCTGCCTCAGAACAAAAGCTCCAAAACGGTACTGTTAATAATGTTTTGTTTCTGCCCCCTTTTAACCTGAAGCCTAACTTTTCAGGACAAACCCTGCTTCTATGTTTTATTCTTTCTTCTTACTCTGGAGTAAAGTAAAATGATTGCAACCTTTTATATTTGATTCTTATGGCTGATACATTGCAGTCTTAAAAGAAATGTGTTAATGACTTAATTACCTCCCCTTTGGTTCTAATGCTTATATAAAGGTGTAATGTCAAAGATAGCTTTACTTGATTTTTTTTATTCTGGAAATCATGGAGGACTAAAGAGATAACATAAGGAAATCAAGTGATGAGGATTAAAACTGTTAACAGACCTTATATATCAATTTGCAGGGAAGTTCTACTGTTTGCTTTCTGGAGTGATATGCAAATTAGTATAATTTGCATATGAGCAGGTAGCTCATAAATGGACACCAACGAGAACGGAAGTGGAATAAGAACTTAGTGGATACACGACATAACAATGGCGTCGCCGATAGGATACTCTTTGGTCCTTGAAGACCCAGAGTACGTAGACACGTGGATTCGTTGCTTTGCTGCTAATGCTAGATGTAAAAAGTTGAAAGACAACAAAAACAGAGGAGGGGAAAATGAAATCACCGACTTGTTCATGGCTACCGCTGGTTGTGAAGCGATTATGAAGGTTGCTACAATGGTTTACCCTCGAGAACTAGAAGAAATGACTTTCGAAGAAATAAGTCAGGTTATTAAAGGAAACATGAGGCCAAAAAAAAAAGACTGGTGATTGCAGAAAGGACCAAGTTTATGGCAATGAAGCAGGAAGTGGATGAACCGATAGTAAAATATTTACACCGGTTAAGAAGTGCGAGTAAATACTGTGAATTCGAAAAACTAGGAACAGGCGAGCAGACAACGGAAGAAGAATTAATCAACTAAGATTAATTGAAGGTATGCATAATTCGGCACATAGATATAAGTTAATGGAACAGTTACAACTTACAAACATGCCTTTGAATATGTGTATAGAATTTATACAACAGCAGGAATTAATACATACCTACAACCAAAATAAAAATAAATCCTACGAAGAAACAATGGCTGAAACATATACGGTACAAACAAAAAAAAAAAAATTTGTGCGTACTGTGGAAAAATTCATGAAATGAAAAAAAAAATGCCCAGCCTTTGGAAAGACGTGTTCAAAGTGTTTAAAAAAAATCACTTCAAAGAAGTATGTAAAACGAAAAATGTGGAAAAGAGTAGAGGATGAAAATAGACAGATTTTTTAATGTAAAAAGGATAATATACAAAATACTGGATCTAAGAACGGAGATACAAAAATAAAAGTGAAAATCAACGACTGTATTGTCGAAATGCAAATAGACACAGGTAGTGACGTCACGATAGTACCCAGAAATTTGTGGGAAAAAAATGGGAAAACCGTTTTTAAAAAACCAACGTACAACTACGTCAGTTTGATGGCTCGATTATAGCAATTATGGGTTACTTTGAATGTTCAATAGAATTAAAAGAAAAATATGAAATAGTACCCATTATAGTTACAAATTGCCGAAAAACGCATGGACTACTGGGGAATGACGTGTTAAAAATAAATTCAACGAAGTTGATTAATGAGATAGAAATAGAAAAAACAGGAAAATTAAAAAACTATGAAGCTAGCCTGAAATTAAAAGAAGATGTTTCCCCCTCCTACTACGAAGCGAGAAAAATACCAGTGCATTTATTACCATTGGTAATAGCTAAATTGCGAAAGCTAATAAAGGAAGACTTATTAGAACCTGCCCCTCCAGGAGGAAGTAAATGGGCATCACCCATCGTGGTATTGAAAAAAAAAAGATGGTGACCTGAGAATTTGTGGAGATTATAAAATAGGGGTGAACCATAAAGTTTGTGCTGACTCGTACCCTATTCCAAATGTGGAAGTAGCTTTACATAAGCTTGCTGGAATGAAAGTATTTTCGAAGATAGACCTAAAATCAGCTTACCACCAAATACCGATAAATGAAAATTTTAAAGAAGTGACGACTATAAACACACCTATAGGCCTGTTAAGGTGAAAAAGAATGCCGTATGGCATAAAAACAACAAGTGCAATTTTTCAAAAAGCTATTGAAAAAAGTAATAGGAAATGTTGAAAATACCATCTGTTATCAAGACGATATATGTTTGGAGATTTAAATGAAGATGATTTAAAGAAAAAAAACTGAAAATATACTGAACCGGCTGAGAGACGCTGGTATGACAATAAATACAAAAAAAGTGTGTAACCAACAGTAATGAAATATCATTTTTGGGTTACTCAATATCAAAAGGAAGGATCTCTCCAGATAAAGTACTAATAGAAAAATTCTAAAAGTTGCTACACCAAAAAATAAAAAAAGAATTGAGTCCTTCTTAGGTTTGGTAAATTTTTTATAGAAAATATGTACCAAAATATAATGAGTTGACAGAGCCATTTGCTAAGTTAAGAAAAAAAAAAATGTGGAATTCATTTGGTTAGAACACCAACAGAAAGCCTTTGAAAACTTAAAACAGATTCTGGCAAAAAAAGCCAATAGTACAAATTTTTGACCCTAAGAAGGACATAACTCTAACTACTGACGCTAGTGAGCAGTCCATATCTGGTATTTTGTCACAAGATGGGCATCCCATAATGTACTTATCGAGGAGATTAACAACAACTGAACACAATTATTCGAATATAGAAAGGGAGGCACTAGCCATAGTGTGGACAACGCATAGAGCAAGACAGTTTTGATGGGGAAAAAATTCTTGTTGAAAAGTGATCATAGACCACTGGAATTTATTTTCAACCCAAGAAAAGAGCTACCGAAAGTTACAACGTCCAGAATATTACGTTGGGCGATTTGACATTGAATATGTTAAAGGGAATACGATACCGCACGTTGATGCCTTATCTAGATTGAGGTTTTATAGAGAGAAGGACAAAAACGATGAGGAATTTGAAGACACATTCTTGCACCTTGTAGAAACCGATGTAATATCTGTAGATAAAATGGCTACTGAAACTACAAATGACCCAGTGTTAAATAGAATAATGTCGAGGATAAAAACAGAATCGCTGGGGAAATTGTTCAATGGCTGAAAGACCATTCAAAGAAATTAGACATAGAATGACTATAGAAAACGGGATAATATGTAATGGAGACTTGGTAGTTCCCCAGAAACACAGAGGAGACAGGTTATAAAAAAAGTGTACACGATGACGTACATTGTGGAGTGGCAGCTACGCAAAGAAGATTAAAATTGGAAGCCTGGTGGCGGGGTACTCAAGAGACGTAGAAGACTACGTAAAAAGATGCAAAAAATGCACAGAACTCAGGAATTTTAAGCAAAAGAAAATACATGTATGGCCCCGAGAAGTAGAACCATGGAGCAGAGTACACATGGACCATGCCTATGTCAATGGGATAGGACTATTATTAATATTAGTAGACGCATATTCAGGTTGGCCTGAAGTGGTGAGAGTACCTGATAAAAAAAAGTACCACCGTAAAACAAATATTAAGAGTAATATTTTCGAGGAATGGGACACCGAGAACATTGGTGACTGATAACGCACCAGAATTTGTGGATGCTGATTTGCATGAATGGCTAAGAAAAATAGGATGCAGACCTTACAAGACCCCTCCCTACCACCCTCAAAGTAATGGGGCAGCGGAAAGGATGGTCCAGACGGTAAAGAAGGGCATAAAAGCATGCTTGCAACAGAAGGAGGAAATCGATGCTTTCCTACCAAGATTACTATTAAGTTACAGAACAATTCCACATGCAGGCAGGCCGGAAAAGTCCATCTGCCTTAATGGGCAGACAATTAAGGTCCCTTTGACTATGTCATATGCCACAAATCAAAAGATGTGGTACAAAAGAAATAGGAATATGCAACCAGAGTCAGCCGAATTTATTATGCAGAAAGGACATAATACTGCAATATTAAATAAAGAAAATGGGAACAGTGTTCTAGCTCATGCTGACCAAATAAGATCCCAAGGAGAAGAATCTGATGAGGAAATGCCTTCAGAGATGCCCATAATTGATGTATCAGAAGAGTTAATGCAGAATGAAACTGCGCAGGAAGAAGTAGAGAGGGATGAGTTAGAAGAGGAAGACCAGAGTATGCAAGAGGAACAATTCGATTATAGGGAAAGACGTGATAGATCTAGATCTCCAAGGGAAAGGAGAGGGATAAAGGAAGATGTTCAGGAGGGCACAAGAAGAAGTACAAGAAGTACTCATGCATAAGGCCCCTCCGTTATAGGGAGATGTAGTGATATGCAAATTAGTATAATTTGCATATGAGCAGGTAGCTCATAAATGGACACCAACGAGAACGGAAGTGGAATAAGAACTTAGTGGATACACGACATAACACTTTCTCTATTTTTGACCTTTTGGTTGCTTCATAACTGGATAATATTGTTTTGTTTTTTTTATACATAGAAATAATTTGGTTTGTTCTGAGGTGAAAGTCTCAACATATGCTTGTGTTGTTAAAATAACCAAATGAAAATGTTTTCTCACTCTAATACATCAGTATTCTTAAAGAGCTAAAAAAAATTCCGCTGTATTTGGAATTCAGTTAAATACTAACTTTCAGTTGGTCTTAACAGCTTAAGGACATTGTTTGTTTTGTTTTGTTTTGTTTTTTTTTGGTATTTTGCTTAAGTCATTAATTCTAGTGTAATAAGTGAAAACATTTAAGAAAAAAAAACAAAACAAAAAGAAAAAATGTCTAGTATCAAGAACCCACCTATTTTCCATCCTGAATGATGATTATTTAAGTTGGAAGAATGATGCCAACATCTGGAAAATGTTACTGATATTTCAAAAGACAAGCTTAGAGTTGCAGTATATCTCTCATTAAAAGAAAAAGCAAGAGAAGCTGTATGAGAGTCAAAACCAGAAGATATTGGAAGGGCTGGTCATTATAAATTGATTATAAGCAAATTGGATAGAGGATATTTACAAGATGGAGGCACATTGGCATATTGTGCATTCAAAGATTTTTATGAATATAAACAGAGTGCGGGTGAGAATTTTTCAATCTTTGTAACTGAACATGGGCAGAGATATGAGAAAATCAAAAGGCATGAAATGAAAATCCCTGAAGGTATTAGAGCTTTCTTTTTGTCAATCTTACTGATGAATCTGAAAAATTAGCCAGAACAACAGTAAATTACACCTATACAGACGTGTGAGATAAAGTAAAGAATAATATTTGGTGGCCCTGGGACGTTAACTGAAAAGGATAGAGTACCTGGAGTCAAGGAAGATGTGTCATATGGTGTCATAGTTTCAGCAACAGAGGAAGCAACACAAGGGATAATTGTTATGAAATGAACTCTTCTTTGGTGTTTTGTATGCAAATGAAGATACATTTTCTTTTATGAATTCTGCTGTATTTTGGGGAGGTTGCGAATTATGTGGAGAGACACTGATAGTGTCATTCTGTTCAGTTTCTTTTGTTGAATAAAGCCTTTCTTAAAGTTATCGCTGTCTCATCTTCCTCTTGTTTTGAATTGCTTTTAAATTCATAACAATAATGGAGGATCAAGAAGAAGATGTTTGTCAGGCAGATAAAGTCAAAGAGTAAATGCGAATGGTATCAGACTTATTCTTCTTGGGAAACATTAATGTTATGGTGAAACACACCTATTCTATAGTTAATAGATTCTCCCACCTAATATAAGTAGGAGTAATAATAGAAACGACGGTCAGTCGATGTCGGACGACAGTTAGTCGAATACAAAAGTATCCGTGACCACAACAAGATTTCTCTGCGTAATACCTATTATATCAAGTTCCTAACATTTTGTACGTTGAACCTATTTTAGGACCAATTTAGTATAAATACAAGCCTCCACTGCGAAATCACTCCACAACAATTAATGAGATGCTATTTCTATCAATCAATTAAACATTTTCTAAAAGATTGCCTTCATAATCAAAACTCTGAGGAAGTTCATATAAACATTCATGCTCAGCTTTTCAGTTCTAAGCTGGACTCATTTCAATGTAAACTGATTCTTGAGAATTTGGATAAAGTGGTTGCTCAAAAACAATTACTGGCACAATTTGGATTGATCTGTCCCCCAGATGAATTTATGGAAGTGAAAAAGGTTCCCAACCAGTCAGTATTTAGATTTGGTGATGGTTTTGAAACCAAAAGTTTCAAACGTATTCCTCTGCCATTTTTGATAGGAGTAGGAAAAATATTGATGGATATCGAGATGATAAAAAATGAAATACCTTTGTTGATAAGCAAAGGTGCCATGAAACAGGTAGGAATTTTCTTAGATTTTGCAAAAGATATGGTGAATGTAAATAGACATGACATTAATTTACAATGTACATTAATGGGACATTACTGTGTTCCTGTAACTAAAACCTGACTAGATTCACCAAAGTGAAATGGCTTTAGCACTGAACAAAAACAAAGAAAAGCTCTTTAACTGCACAAGAAGTTTTCACATGCCAAAAAAGGCAAGCTTTTAAAAACTCCTTATGGATAGTGAATGCCAAGATAGAGAATTCAGACAAATGGTTGAAGATGAGTATGCACTCTATTGCAAATATAACAAGGCTTCACTTAGACCAATTGTCAGCTTGTTTCTAGCATCAAGGTTCAATAAGTGTGTGTATGCATGGACTTGAAGGAAATTCAACATGGAAAAATGTGGATACTTCACTTAATTAATGCTCCAACCAGGTATTCTGCTGCTTGTATTATAAATTCAAAGTGCAAAGAAATGTTAGCCAAATATTTAGAATCTGGATAGCCTACTTTGGAGATCCACAAAAATTTTTCAGTGAAAATGGTGGTAAAATTTAAAATCATGTTATGCGAGAAATGAATGTAAAACCTGGAGTGGAAATATTAACTCTACAGCAGCAGCAAAATCCCCATTCAGTAATGAAATCATAGAATGCCACAATCCCAGAAGACAGAAAAAAAAAATTTAGATAACACTAAATTGGAGAGTGGAAATGATACTGGAGAATCGAATGACAATAGAACAATGGATGATTTATGTTGCCTATTTGAAGAGAGTTTTCATGATAATGGTTCAGTCAGCATTGATCAATCAATGGCATCAGGTGATGCTGAACCAGGGAGTTCTTCAATCTCTAATCAGAAAATATTATTGGAGAGTGATAAATTACCATGACTAAAACCAAAATCTCATACTCATGTACAGCTGAAACTGAGTGTTAATTCTAATCCTTCCAAGGATTGAACACTTTATCCTTGGCCAACAAATATTGTTGCAATACCCTGCCCTCCTTCTCATTAAAAATGAGCCCACCCTTTTCCATTAAAGCTTCTAACAATTTGTTCAGGAGGGGGGGGGGAATTTCATTTACCTGTGGACTCTATACTGAGCAATTTCAGAGCTTAAATAGACTCTATCCATTTTCAAGCTGCCACCCAAGGCAAGAGAGCCCTCATCTACACTTCATATTTAACTCAGAAATAATGAAAGATAGATTCATGCCTTTTCCAAGGGCATTAATGCAAAATGAACAGAACAAAATCAATGGGAATTTCAACTTGTCTTGCCATTTTCAATTTCCACACTAACAACCATTATTTGTGCAGCCTAATACACTCATTGTCAAATGCACATTTCTCATATTAATGGACCAAACACAGATTGATTAAACTTTGGAGTTTCCAACTTTTTTGCATATTTGATTTAAATTTTACATGGAAAACTGGGTTTGGAGAAGCGGATTACGACCAATGAAATGTCACAAAAATGAGCAACATAAAACTCACAAGGAATATTAAGGTGCTCTATCCAAATCACCCAGAAGAAAAAGCTTACTGATGTTGGAAGTAGTTGATATTTGAAATTAGACAAAGAAGATCAAAGAAAGGTTATCAGGTATCCAACCTGTTGTTAATCTGTGTCATCATGTAACGGATGAAAGTAACATTCCTAATGAAGTTATCAGTTCATACAATAAAAAGGATATTACAAGGGATATTACATAGAAAGAATCTTTTAATTGTATTACAAAAAAATCTCTTAACAAAAAAGCCTGAATAAAATGATACAACTGAGCAAAAGAACATCTACTTTGGGATAATGAAAAATGGACAATAGTGATATTTAGTAAGAAAAGCTAAACTGAACTATTTTATTCTAATTCAACAGACTATATTGAAAGACCAGTTCATACAAGAAACAATCCAAGATATAAATTGAGGAGGCTTTAACATTTGTGATCAGTGTCACATAGTTTGGGGTTACATCAAAAGTAACTGTAAAGGAAAAAGTCACTAGAATCTAGAACAGCAAGAAAGACATTATGAAGATGTTGGCTGTTACTAAATATAGCCAAATATATTTCCACATAAGAGAGTACTTTATCATACATGCAGCAAACAAGGTTCTCATTAATGACCCATTGCTGTGTTGCAAAATTGGTCCTCAGCTAAACTGCTGCAAAGTTGCATTAATAATTGATTAATGAACTGGCAAGTCACACTGATTTGTTTGATATTTGTGTTGACTTATATTATCATCAGGCTCTTTTATCTGACGGATGTTTTACTTATGCTAACCAATTTTAAATATTAGACATTAATCTTTTTAAGTGTAGATTTTGTCTGAGACAATTTTGCATTGAAATAATTTAAAGATTTTATGTTAATCTTTCTTCAGCCAATCCACAAAGAAATTATGAAAAATGAAGAGATCAAAAAGCTGCAGGCTTCCATTAATGCAGAGATGAAAGCAAATTCGGTAAAATTGAGTGATTATCTGAAAACTTGGGACCAGTCAAGAGTTTTATGGGAAATAAACAAAGAGCAATTCATTCAAAGATACAGAATGTCAAATCCCTCAGTTTCAACATTTGATGCTGATATTGGAAGGTAAGGCGAAAAAGATGAAGAATGTGATATTGGAAGGTAAGGCGAAAAAGATGGAGAATGTGATATTGGAAGGTAAGACGGAAAAGATGGAGATTGTGATACTGGAAGGTATGGTGGAAAAGATGGAGAATGTGATATTGGAAAGTAAGGCGAAAATGATGGAGAATGTGATATTGGAAGGTAAGACGGAAAAGATGGAGATTGTGATACTGGAAGGTATGGTGGAAAAGATGGAGAATGTGATATTGGAAAGTAAGGCGAAAAAGATGGAGAATGTGATATTGGAAGGTAAGGCGGAAAAGATGGAGAATGTGATATTGCAAAGTAAGACGGAAAAGATGGAGAATGTGATATTGGAAGGTAAGGCGGAAAAGATGGAGAATGTGATATTGGAAGGTAAGGCGGAAAAGATGGAGATTGTGATATTGGAAGGTAAGGCGGAAAAGATGGAGATTGTGATATTGGAAGGTATGGTGGAAAAGACGGAGAATGTTGAAATATTTTTCCTGTAAGGCAGAAACTATTATGAAAATATTTGCCTTAATGTTTTGGATTGAAAAATGTAGAAAATAATTAAACTTTTCATTTGTTTTATCTTCATCAAATTGATGTTATACTTGAAATCGATGTCAGTTTTTGGATTAATCATTCACACTCAAGTGAATATTGGTGAAAGTTAAAACTTTGCATTTATTCTGACAAACATCCCTATCTTAGTTGTTTGTTAATTAAGATGGATGTAGTGTAATGGATAATGGTTCGGAATGAGAAATCTGAGAATCGACTTCAGTCAGATTTGATTTCATAAGTGAATGTAAATTTGCTTATGCATAAATACCCTTGCGAAAGGTATGAATCCATCTCCTTTGGCTATGGATTAAATAGTAGGACTTGTATCTTGAAAATCATTGTTATTCTAAAAAAAATGTTAATATAATGTTTACTCAAAAAAAAAAAAAGAATTGTTCTTGCACTACAAAATGTTTTGGAGCTGTTTATAATAATCCAGAAAGGGTTGATAAGCCATAAAAAACTCCAACAAATCAATCAATCTATGAACAATTCATTAATGGTGGAGGTTTGGGGTGGGGATGATGTAATGATCACTGATGTGGAAAACTGAATTAGTAGAGTGTCTGTTCTGACAGAAGTCACTTCATTTTACACTAATGACCTTGGGGAGAAGCTATGAATCCATTTGTCCTTGCTCTCTCATTACCAGATATTCTGAGAAAATGGGTGGGTACTTGATCAAACCAATCTCTGATAATTATTTTACAAACCCAACCTCTTGTAGTCACCCATGGCGGATTAATGAGATATTAAGGGGTCATTTTTCTTACTATTACTATTTCAAGTGATTAACAAGTAGCTTTGATGATGGATTAACACAGGTTTCCATCTATTAATCAACATCCAGATTAATGAAATCATCGTATAAAGAAAGATTATGTTTTTAATCTTTTGGCCTTTAATCCTAAGCTTTTCCCATCAAATGAGCAATTGCTTTCAATCACACATCAGTAGCCAGTAACCATTTTCTCTTAATGTATTTCTTTCTTAATCACAATCACAAGTCCAGTAACTCAGTGGAGTTGTAGGTGTGTATTGGGCAAGATAATCTGACGGAGCCCAACTCTCTGCCAGGTGGCTTGAATTCAGAGTTGTCATTCACTTAGACCAGTTGCTACCCAAGGCTATAGAACCCAGTTTGTTTTGCTATTTACTCAGAGCTTGAGTGGGGGGGGGAGAAGAGATGGATTCATCCCTTTCCCAAGGTTATTAGCACATGTAATGAACTTGACTGGAATTCAAACTCAGCTCTCAATCTGAGCTACACTCCATTACACCATCAAGCATTTTTCTTAATATTCCAGTGTAAAAAAAAAAAAAAAAGAAAATTATTTTCTACAACAATCAGTTTGAAATAAGATTCTTTCAAATATGTTTTTCCCTTCTTGTTCAGGTACACAGAAAGAGCCAATGATGTCCAGACCAAAGAAACCATTTTGAACATTGACTTTGTTCTTTTGGATTGTGCACCACTCAAATATGCCATTCAGGGCCATTGTCAAGAATGGCAAAATCAGTTGACGTCTCTGCTTAAAGAATTGGCCATCACTGAACTGACCAGTCTGTGTAATTACATGAAAAAAAATGCAGAGAGGTGATTCGACATAATTTTCTTTTACTTTTCCATTTTCACTTTGTTCTTTTCAATGAAATATCGAGTAATTTAATGCTGAAATTAAAAGATTTTATTTCCAGCTACATGCAACTGATTCAAGTTCCAGAAGATTTGTTTCTGGAAAGCAGCAAAAAAAAAAAAACTGTTTTGGTTTGCTTAATGGCATATCGACCCCCTTATGGGTCATTTCAATGTTGAAATCTGATTTACTTGCAAATGTTTGATTACAGTCATAACTATTAATATGTTCATCATTTTCCTTCAATGCTATTTTGTCAGATGCACAGACGTAATTCCATCTTTGTTTTTTTTATCAATGCTTGAGTGCAATTAACATCTCATCTCAGATATGCTCTCAATGTAGTGAACGAGATGAGACCAAGAGTCCAAGTTGACAGTGAATAAAATATTTCAGTTTCTCTTACTTCATATTTACAAATGTAACAACTGTTCTGGGACAAAGTTCATCTACTAAATGTAACAACTATTTTGGAATGGGCAGAGTAGTGAATGAATGAAAGTGAAGATAGAGGAGGAGTTAATGCTCTTGTGTGTTTTAATGTCTGCTTCAGTGAAATGGGAAATCTTGTCAATTTCCAATCTTTTCATTTGTATCCTCTTCCTTCTTTAAATAAATACCAACATTCATACTTATGAATATTATTGCGATATTTGGTTAAAGTTGCTAAGCTCAAATATCTAACAAGGCAACAGTCGAATTTGATGTCATGGAAAACTCACAAGGAGTTAATTTGGGCATTAACTGAATTCATAAGAAAACTTTGAAATTTGTGAATCCCATTTTTGTCAGATGCTAAGACGTAAAAATGTAATTAACACCTCATCACAGAGACATGGTCAATGTAATGACCAAGATGAGAATAGTTAGAAAAAAAAAATGTCTATTGTTTTAAGGTCTGATAGCTTTTTGGCATGTGACTATGGATGTTTACAAAACCCTCTCCACCCCAACTGGCAATCTTTCTAAGTTTCTATATATCTAATTTCTTTTCTTTTCTCCAGTTTTAGTCTTCATAATCCAAACAATTTCAATTCCTTTGCTGTTAACAATTGAAAGTATTGTTAAGCTCAATTGGGCTGATGTCAATTTTAATTTTAATCTCATCCTCATTCCTGTGAATAACATCAACTTTGTTGTTTTGCAATATTTTCAATCTAGAAATAAAGAAAAAATAATTTTCTTATGAATTTTAAAAATCAGAAATATTAAAATTATACTAACTTTTCATATTTGGCATATATATATATATATATATATATATATATATATATATCATTAAAAATTGTTTTAATAGAAAGATTTTTAGAAATTTCAACCAAAAGTAGCTTTGGTTGTGTAGAGTGAGTGGCCATATTTAAATGTAAAATAAATGGCAGAACTGCCCAACAAACAGAATTGACAAAGTTTGTAATAAGCAATAAACAAGATAAAGGAAAAGAAAAGAACAGGGCCAAAAATAGTATAAAGCAAGCAAACAATATATGCAAGGCAAATTAAACAGTAATAAGGCAAAGTAACACTAATATGGCAAAAAGTTCACAAACTAAGAATTGAGGTTGGCACACAAGAGCAAATTTGGATAAACAAACAATAGCATTCTGATTTCAAGACAAACCTGGACTGTGTCAGATTAAACCAACAAGTGGATTATCTTATTGGCTAGGAAGCAATCCTAGCATGCATTTGTGTGCTTCTGCCTATAAAATGGGAAGGAGAAAGTTTTTTGCAATCATTCCCCACTTGGATAGGAACCAACAGGCTATTTCAATAAGGAAATCTCTAATATTACCATTAATTCTGTTAACCTGCAAAGATCTAATAATCTGTTCCTTTAAGAGTAGGGATGAAATATCACACAAATGATAAAGTGCTCTATGTGAATTCTACTTTATCAATGTTATACTCTGCTTCAAATTAGATAAGAAAATTTGGTCTGTGTGCTGAGATGCATCCCATTCAACTCAAAACAAATCCCCCTCAAAAAAAAAAAATATATATATATATATATATATATATATATATATATATATAAAAATACAATATAAAAGAAGCCAATCACGAATATTGACAAAGTAAAAACATGAAAAAAATGGTGAGTCACAATCTACCACATTTGCTTTTCAGAACACTGCTCACAACCCTATAGACAGTTGTGGTGAATGGGCAAACTGTCAATGTCACCACTTTTGAAATCAGTCAACCAACCCAATACACACATCAACTCCAAGCCCTACCAACTCTTCACTTCTTCCAATTCGCTCCTTTGCCAACAAAGGGACATTCCACCTTGATCTTCTGTATCTGCAATACAAAGAATTTTATCTTAACAATTCCTGTCTTCTTTTTGCCTCAATGTTAATACTAGTTGTTTTGTTTGTTCTCTCGTGCTACTATACACACATTTTATAACATGACTTTCACTTGTCACAGAGTGAAATTCATGAGCACTAGGATAAACTTTGGATCAATCCTTTTTTTTTTTTTATCAAATGTTTCAAATTTTTATTGAAGGAGATTTTGTCATTTCAGAGTGAGTCTCCCTCCACAAACACTGGATGAACTGAAGGAGAGCTTGCAGCTATGGGATGAACTCAATAAACAACAAACAAAGATTGAAAAACGCTTCCCTCCGCTGCTTGAACAGTTTGCCATTTTAGAAAAATATGAAGTTGAGATCAATCAGGAAGTAAGGCTCAACATTTTCATTCATTTGACCTGTTTTTTTCTCTTTCTGTCAACCTTTTATTTTTGTTTATTCCAAAATTATTCTGCTTTATTTCAGTCAATGTACAGGGGGTCCCTAAATAATTAACATCATTCAAAATGTGAACTACATGTCCCAGGTAAATGAAATTAAATAGGCTTCATGTTGAACAATAAAAGATTTATTTATCAAAATTCAAACAAGATATTCAAATTAGCATAGATTTTATAACCAGTTTCCTAAAACTTCACAAATGTTCAATATGTGCACTACCAGTGACACATGACACATCTAAAGTCAGTAGTCCAGCTCCTGCTAAACATGCTGTAGCATGTCTTGTGTAGCATTCTCCAGTGCCTCTGTGATTCTCTGCTTAAGTTTGTCTAGGCTTGTAGGAAGAGGTGGGATATAGACCTGCCCTTTCATATAACCCCATAGAAAAACAAGATCCATCTTCCTGGCAGATTCTCAATGAGATAAATCTGCAAAGTCAACTTAGTTTTAACACATTTTGTTAAAATTTGAGATCAACTGAGCAAGAATAGGCTATATTATTCAGCTACAAAATGATATCAATTTTTTTTGGGTGGGGTGGGGTGGGGTGGGGGGGAACATCCCTGTTTTTATAGACTTTCCACAGATGTAGATTCTTTGAATAACTTACTATTTTTATTTTCATTTGTGGTTTCTTCAGCAAAAAGAATTCACAGATTTAAATTTCTAACCTAAGAAATCTTTTACACAGACTGGAAAGGACACAAGAAGAAAATCTATCCTAAAGGCAAAGTTTTTGTATAGATATGGAAGACCCTAATAACCATTATTGAACTTTTTAGCTATCCTTACTTAAGGATTTTATTTTGCACTAAATAATAAATTGTTCTTTTGGAGATGGTGACAAATAGATCAGACACAGTTTTCACCCATGAAAGAACGCATCTACAGAAAAAAGATAAAAACAATGAATCTTTCTGTTTTTTTAATCATTTCACCCCAAGCAAGGCAATAAAGCCACTAGGACGCAGGAGGTTACTGAGTGTGAAAGAATATGAGAAAAATTAGACACCGACAATTGACATTGCACTTAAATTTTTGAAGATGAAAGTTGACAGTGAAGCAAGAAACTGGAAGAGAATTCTACAAGTGAGAAATGCAATAGAAGAAACTGTTAGCATAGAACTTACGGTTCCATCTAGCCATTTCAACTGTAAAATGATGAGACCTAGCTACCAATCTAGTACTGCACTTAAATTCATAAAGTCCAGATAAAATAGTGGAAAGTTCATGAGAACAATCACCATGAAAAAGGCACAGGGAAGCTACATTATGGCCATGGGAAAGTGAGATACCAGGTCAATAAAATTGCAGATTCTTCTTTGAATTTTATCAAGAATCATTAAATATGTAGCAAGAGCACCAGACCAGATGATACTCATCTGAATACTTTCTTTGAAACAGGTTTATTTCCAGTTATCACCTTTTTTAACCTCTTGTGTTCTGCTGTCATCCACAAACCTAACAGTCTTGCATATGAATTGTATATTACAATATCAGTGTCCACTCTCTAAAAGCCATTGCATGTACAGATGTTGTGTCTCTGTCTTCAAGCAGAGTGTGACTCTGTTGTGGCTCCGTCTGCAGTAAAAAAAAACAAAAAAATTACTGTGAGATCCCAGGTCCTGGGAACAGCTGCCCCACCCTCATTGCACTAGAGAGGGGGGGGGATTGTTAGTCATACCAATGCAAGTGCAACTGATGGTTGCGAAAGCTGGGCAATATTTGTAACTAGCCTGAGTGTACACATTCAAGTTCCCCATGTTAAAATCAACCTTGTGTCACATATCATCTCAGTAGGGAGACCAGGATAAATAAAATCACATGCACACGGATGTGCATTTGATGTTACGATGACAAAAAAATACTATGTTATTCAATGACAAATAAAACACAAGGATAAACTATCAACAGTACTTTAGTAGAGACTTGGTACAACCAGTATTTAGCCACTGACCACTTTTCCACAGCCAAAGGGGATTAGAAAATTTGTTGAAAAAGCAGAAAAGAAGGGGAAATTAGAAGAACACATTTCACCAGAGGAATATTGTCTGTTGTGAAGTTTTTAAAAATTAAACCTTAATTGTTCTCACCAAGTATCTAAATTTAAATAGATAAGTCATCATTTATAGCTGTAAATCTCAATCATTTACAATCCTGACTTGGCATCTTGATTTCAGTCACTTTCTCACCAACATGACATGTCTTCTCCCTGTCTTATCTACAAATATTTTCATGGCAACTGCTTTCACAAGACTTTTTTCCTTTGTGTCTTGACTACATGAATTTAAGTGTGCTACTAGATTGGCATCTAGGTCCCACCCATTTACTGTTGAAATAGTTAAATGCAACTGCCACTTCTACTCCAACAGTTTCTTTTCTTGCACTTCCCATCTGTGGAATTCCCTTCCATTTACTTACTTCCCTGATAACTATAATCTTCAAAAATTTAAATACAATGTCAATTGCCATCTATCTTCTTAAATCCTGTTTGTCTTTTGTCCTTTTCTCAATCCTTCCTATACTCAGTCTTTTCTCTCACTTTCAAATCCCTTTGTTCTAATGGCATTTTCACTTTGCTTGGGGTGAAATGATTAGCAAAACAAAAAAGTAAAAAACAAACTGTAAATCTCAATGTCTAAACTGTTCTGTGGTCTCTTCCTTGAAGTTGCAGAAATGCAGCATCAAATTCTACAGGTTCTGTAAATTATTCTTTTCTTTTGTGCAAAATAATAAAAGATTCAAGTAAAGTTTTTAATTTAATCAAGAAGATCATTATTTTACCAAGACACTCAGACCTTTTTTGTTTTAATCCAAATTCATATTCTGTATCCATCTCTTAAGCGGCTTCTTTTTTTCAAGAATCAATTAAAATGGTAATCTTGTCTTTCAATAGTTTTATTCTCACTTTCAGGTGAAAGAAATGCTCAGCACTCTCTCTGTTGAGTGGGATAAATTCAAAGATGTTCTAAATATATCTGATTCTATGTTGAAGAAATCAAAGGTAAGTCATTGTTCATTTTTTACTTATCTCTCCCATTCAGGAATTTCTGTCTTCCTTCAAAACATTCCATCTATCCCTATTCAAGGTTTTGGCTCAGTGGCTTACCAAATTTCTGTTTGGTGTTTCTGCATCAAGATTAGAGAATTTCTATAAAAAGACAAAATTATTAAGAAACATATTCTGTATGTCCAACAACATGAGATGAAACTTGGAAGCTATTACAAACAATTCTTGTTTTTTTTTTCTTTCTTTCTTTTTTTTCAAATCCAGCTGTAAATTAAACTCATTTTAACAAAACAAATGGAACTAATTTAACAAAATAAATAACCTCGTTTTTGTAATACAATCTCTTCAAAATCAAATGCCAAATCTCTTAGACTTTGCAGTTGGTTATTATTGTTAAATAAAACTTTTACTCAAATCAATAGCAATTGGTAAATACATTGACATATCATCCCCTGTTAATGGAACTCTTATATATAAGATGCAGACTAGCTTCTTAATGTCACCATGTAACTATAAATAATCCTTTGTGGCTGACTACAGTTAACACAGTAATATATTAATAAAGTAGTACATTAAAGCTTATTTAACCAAATAAGTGTTTCTTACTTTCATTACAGTTTAATGTTCTATTTTATTAGTATATTACAATGTTAACCATAGTCAGCCACAAATAATTATTGATAGTTGCATGGCAACATTAAGAATCCAGTTCACATAGTGACATTAAGAGCGGTGTCTGCCTTGGTGTTTCATAGCAGATTCATCTAATTCTTTAAAGAGAGCTGAGGGTTGTTCATTAATGACAGGTACTTCACTTTCAGTAAAGGTTTTGCACCTAATGGTAGCAGAACTTCTAACCCTAAATCTTCACTGAAAGTTAAGATTCTGTCCTTAAAGAACAACCCTCATTTCTTTTTAGATGACTCTGCTATGACATCAAATGAGAACTTGGATCACCAAACATGCTGTATATCATCCAGAATCAGAAAGTTCCCTCAATGTCTTGACTTGTAAAAAATGCAAGAGGTGAATGATATATTATTGCCCCCTAATTGAACTCTTGCATATAAGAAAACGAAGACTAAGTTCTTAATGTCACCATGCAATTATAAATAATTATCTGTGGCCAACTACGGTTAACACAATAATATAACAATAAATTAGTACATTAAAGCTTATTTAAACTGATAAGTGTTTCTTTCTTTCATTACATACATTCTTCTCTCTGCACTATGGGTTTATACCTACCTACTTATCTATCTCATTGACCAGAGTTAACAACCTCTCACCACAGTTAACTGGGAGCTCTAATCTTTTCCCCAGGCTGTCTATTATGTGCCTCATCAGGGTTAAATACAGTTTGCTTTCTCCTAGACTGGTTATCAACCATGGCTAGAAAGCCTGATCTACCCCAGTATTTGACCCATAACTGTGGAAAGTAAAAAATGGTTTCTTACCTTTCCTAAGGGTGTTTGTGCAAAAGTAAATGTAACAAACTCAACCAGAATTCAAACTTGGTTTTCCTGGTTCTGGGTTGATAACCATTGCATCATGTGCACATCCAGGATGTAATGCGTTTATATAAGATTATAAAAACATAAAAGAGAGGCTAGGTGAAATATCTTAGGAAGCTATCCACCCATCTCTTGTATAATTTAATGATTTGCGGCATTAAATAACAACTATAGTGTAGTTAGTGAGCCATAAAATCCCCAAACAAATCAAAATCAAACTTCTTTCATAAGAAATTAAATACTATAAAAAATTTATTTTTTTAAATTGTTTCATACAAAATGACCACTATATAGTAGTTACTGTGCCATAAAATTATATTTATAATCTGATTGAAAGTACTTGCTTGACTGCCAATTATTGTAAAGAAAGTAAAGAAAGATCAACAATCATTTGTTTTGCTTAAGTGATACAAATTATTGAAGAATTTTGATACCAGTTATTGAAGAATTTGGTTTAAAGTTCATTTCTGTTGATTCCTTCCATCAAACAAACATTTCTCTCCAATCCATGTTATATCTTAAATGTCTATTAATGTGTGTTTGTAGCCTAATGGCAGAGTAAGAGGGGCATGAAATAAAATAAGGTTCTGTAAGTAAAAAGATACTTATATCTCTTATAGCCAAGGCTAATTTTGGACACAACTTTAAGAACATGGTCACAGCAGTCTTCTCTAAACACTGAGAACTCTGTACAGATTTTCCACATCTGTTTTCTTGAATATGCAAATCTATTTCAGAGCTTTAAACCCAAATTCTTTCTCTCTCTTTTTATCTCAAATCTAAATTTATGGGTCATAGATTTTTGCTTATCTCTAAGTTTAGTTTGTAGTGAGTGCAAACTAATAATAACTTCTCTTCTCATCCACTTCCCTTCAAATTTGGAGGAAGAAGAGGCAAAGGAATTTGCTTGCCTATATGAAATTGTTTTTGGACCAATGAAAACCTTCCCTTCACAGAAATTAGCCAGTCAACTGAGAAGAAAAAGAAAAGAAACTAGTGAGGTTACACAAAATTCTTTTTGATATAAAATGTGGAGGAAAATTAAATTAAAAAGAGAAGAGTCTGTGAAGTCACATAAAAAGTTTTGTTTCTGTTCACATGTCCAGCATTGAAGTTTTTGCTGATGTGAAATTACATGTCACTTATATTATCAGCCTCTAACCAAGCATGTGGCTCTTCAAAGAATTTTCTCCCAACAATCCAAGAAAACTAAGTATTTCAAACTATCT
Organism: Acanthosepion pharaonis; assembly: GCA_903632075.3. Lineage (NCBI taxonomy): Eukaryota > Metazoa > Mollusca > Cephalopoda > Sepiida > Sepiidae > Acanthosepion > Acanthosepion pharaonis. The sequence goes on along the minus strand of CAHIKZ030003556.1, from coordinate 275,471 downwards.
CTTTTTATCTACTTTTGAATGTATTCAACCATATATCCCTTCAGTAAGCAACAAACTCTCTTACCTTTTTTTTTTTAAATATTTTTTAATATTATTTTATGTCAGATCACTTAATCTATTGCATGAACATTTCTTCATGACAACATGTTAAAACTACGTACTTTAAGAATTTGGATTTATTTTCCTGAAACGAGCTTCTGACATTACTCCAGGCATGTAAATTCATAAATAAATTCTGTATCTTGTCTTGTCAAAATTACCTGGGTGTTTCCTCATTATTATCATCCTTCATTAATCTTCCTGGCTTGGGTAAATCAGCCGTTCATTTTAAGCTTCTTGCCACTATAAGTTTATACTTTTTCTAAAGCAGTTCCTAAGAAATTTAGAGAAACATGAACTTCTACTTAGATGATTGTAGACACTTTTACTGAAGACATACAGGAAAAAAAACCCAAACCTTGGTGGAGTCCTACAATAGGCAATGTGACCAGAAATAATCATTTTTTTTTCTATTTATTTTCTTTCATACTCCTATAGATTAAGAATTCCAGATCACAAATATGAAAAGAAAAACTATTATTAAATCTGATAAAAGTTAATAGGGAGGGGGTCCAATTGGCTGTTGTAAGTTAACCCCCATCCCCTTAGAGAAACCAAAAGAAAATATGCTCATCTGATATGGTTTCTTAAAATGTAAAAAATTGAAAGAATTGATAGTAGTCCATAAAAAAGGAATTCCAGATGACGAATTTCAAAGGAAAATGTGTATTTTTTTACATTTTAAGAAATCATGTTCTATGAGCATATGAACCAAACCTATTCATTTTTTTAAAATTTAATAAAATTTATAACATTTATATATATTCATGGAGTGCTTAAATCTATTGTAATATGAAAAAAAAAAATGATTATTTCTAGTTACAGGACCTTTGGACAACTTGAGCAAAAAAAAACTGTGCCATTATATAAAAAAAAACTTTCACTTCTTAGATCCACATTCCAAAATACACAATTTTCAATCTGTCTTCATCAATTAATATCCAAATATAAAAACAAATTATTTTCTTAATAAATAACCTTTTGACATAGTTTCTAAAACTTTCCTTTCTTAAAAGATTTTCAATTTTTCTGGAACCATTTTTCTTTATACTTTTTAGGTTTTCTTCTTAAAAGTCTTTCAATTTTTTCTTACATTCTTGGAATTTTTTCAGGAACACTTCAAGAGTGGACTTTTGTTGCAAGCTGATGTTTTCAAGAAACAGGTAGCTAGTCTTATAGAAGAATTCCAATTGCATGGACCATTTCATTCTGATATCCCAAGTGCCGAAGCAATGGAAACTATCAACAGATTTCGGGATAACCTGTTGCAGTTGAAAAAACAGGAACAAGTTTTGCGCAGTGGACTTGGCATGTTTAAAATTGACCAGCCAACATCGAAAGAAATCATTCAACTTGAAAAGGTCAGTTGCTATTCCTGATTTCAAGTACCCTATATACTCATGTATAAGTCTACTTCATGTACAGAGGTAAATTGTCACTATTTTATATTTTTAATTTTGTGCATGCGCATTACTTGTTTTTGATTTTGTCAAATGCACAGAATAGTGGAGTCAGTTGGGCACCATCGGTGAGAAAAAGAGCACCATGACACAATTCACTCCACCAGAAGTTTTCTAACAGCATCCTGTATTGCTTGTCATTCACACCAGAAGTTCCAATACAAACATTTCAGAGTGTTTGGTTGCCGATCTGAAGACAGTGCAGAGGATTCGGAAAAAGTTGGATGAGTAATGGTGATCACAAAGGTACGGCAGTTTTGAAAACTCATTCTGATTGTTCTGATAAGAAAAGAACTCCAGATTTTGTTGGTGAGGACCTCAGGCTCAACACAGAGGCCTATATCAAGTGCCTTGAGGAGGTAGTGCTGCCCTGGTTCAAGAGGGTGGCTGCTGGAAAGCCCTATGTCTGGCAACAGAACTCTGTACCATGGCACACAAGCAGGAGAAGCCAGTCATGACTACCAGGAGACTACCAGGAGATTCCAAAGTCGTCCAGAGGCCATGGTTGAAGCCAGTGGTGATTTTATTGAATAAATTTACTTTTTAGTATTTCAAGATATTTTGGTGCAATTTTGGTAAGTATATCTGTTAAAATGAGATGTCAGTGTTATTTTCAGTTTTGCATCATTTAGATGACAACTTATCCATTGCACCCTGTATAGTGCTACCACTGATTATTTTTTGTGAAAAACCTGATCATTTTAATATAGCTTGTGTACAATGCAACTCCAGCTTCTGAGCAATACTAGTGGGCCTACCGTAGTCAAATATTGCAGTACTGGGAAACATCCTAGACATATTTTATAGCAAATAAATCATCTTCATTTTTCTTGTACAAAGGTACCCCAAAATAGTGAGAAAAACCACTTACCATAAAGTATTTGATACAAAGACTTAAATACCAATATAATAAATTATAACCATGGAATATTAATGAGAAAAACCACTTTCTATAAAGTATTTGATACAAAGACTTAAATACCAATATAATAAATTATAACCATGGAATATTAGTGTTTAAGCCTTTTATATTATATTCTTACTCTGTCCTGGACATTGAGTTCTACCTGGATTCTATCCTCTTAGAAATTTATGTATATATATATATATATATATATATATATTTTATTGACCACTAATATTATCTATCTATCTATATATATATATATATATATATATATATATATATATATATTTTATTGACCACTAATATTATCTATCTATTATATATATATATATATATATATATATATATATATATATATGAGCTTAGAAGATGCCCTATTGGGTGGCATTTAAGCTAGCTACTGCAGAGGGCTCTTGATTGGGCCTTCATCACAATAGATAGGGAGGAGTAGATGTGATAGGCAACAATAAACTACAGAAGAACTCAAAATTGTCGCTGCATTTAAGTATTGAATTAATATTTAAGCTTACCTTTTAAAAGTTCAATCACTTAAAGATGATTTGATATACATTGGTCCTTACTTTCTATACAAACAATTATTTTTATTTCAAGGGTGTCTTTTGCTGGATTTCGCAATTAATTTTGATTATTCCCAAATTTATTTCCAAGTTATAAAAATTATCATACAAAAAAATTGTTAAAAAAAATCTTGTAAAAACATCTCCCAAAACAATTGCAGTACTGAAAACTTGAGAATCCAAAATTTCAGGATTGCAGGTCTGATTCTGGCCCAAAATGTTTTAAATTTGCTCACAGAGTTGACCTGATTCCAAAATGGTATGATATGTTGGGTTAATGCCTCCAGGAGTAAAATTGAAAATACGGACAATTTTATTTTGAAACACTAGTTTGAGAACAGTAATTTTTTCATTTGAATATGAGCTATTGAAAGTTAGAGAGTTGTGTTCCTTTAATTGTTTTTATCAGTAGAAGCCAAGATGGTGGAACCTAAAAACAATCGCAGTAATGAAAGCTTTGGGCTCCAAAATTTCAGGATTGCTGGTTCAGATCTGGCCTGGAATGTTTTTAATTTGTTCACAGAGTCAGCCTGACTCCAAAATGATCTGATATGTTGGGCATATGGCCTCGAGGATTAAAGTGGAAGAAGTGTGACAGTAATTTTTTTCAGTTTCTTTTACAAAAATTTAATTTTTGTTAGTTTGACTATCACATAAGAATATTTTTCTCGATGTCATAATCCTTAAGATATAAACAATCATGACTCTCTACATCTTTCTTTTCTTTAATATGTCTTAACCGACATGACTTTTTGTGATAATTCCACATTTTGGAATTCTGATTTTCTTCTAGACTAGCTGCCAGACAAAGCTAGAAGGCTTTGTCTACTGTTATTTAACATATAGCTGATGGGAGAAGAGACAAATTTCTACCTTTCTCAAGGGCAGTAGTGCAAAGTGAATACAATGGCCTTGGCATGGAATTTGAATTAGGCTTGCTATTAAGAGAATCTGATTTTATGAATGAAACTAATAAAAGTTTTGGTTTATTTAGATCAAAGACTTCAAAGAACTCTTTGATATGTTGAGATGATCTTACAAAATGAAGGGCTTCATCCAGGTATTCATATTCGTTGGTTTGCTCCAAATTATGCGCATTGGCTGGCAAAGTCAGTCATTGTAGAAATCTGCTTCAGAGTAGTCCGTTTATTACCATTCAATGACCAGATATGTAAACTATTTCACAAAAATACAGCAACTTCTGACTAAAGTTATTTTGAAGTATTTCTAACTTCTTGCCAGTAAGCCTTTACATTTTTTCCTTTTTAGCCACAGACCATAATCACTAAAATTATAATAAAACCTTTTTTGTTTACTATAAAACTTAGTTGGTCTTTTGCCGTTCCCTTTCCTTTATTTTATCATATTTCTTTAGTTGCACACATGACACTCAACAATAACCCATTACACTACCTTCACGTCTCTTCATACATATGAAAAGGAATTTCAGAAACAATATAGTTTTCCATTTTTTTTTACTACATAGAGTGTGTGTGTGTGTATATATATATATATATATATATATATATATATATATATAATCGACTCTCCCATCGTATTCGACATATGAGGGTCAAGCAGCTCAGTTCCTAGGAACTGACAGCCCGACACCAGCGCATGAGATTTGATTATAGTGGTGAAGGTTTCGTGCAGGAGCATCCACAATTTTTGAAGAGCTGAATACAGACATCTGGTGCACTACGTGCCACAAGGTCCCCAAATGAACCTCCGCAGTTTTGAATTCAGAGTTGTCCTCCTAGACCAGTTTCCATCCAAGGCTATAGAACCCAGTCTGTCCTGCTACTTACCCATAGCTGGACGGAGAAACAGAGGATTCATACCTTTCCCAAGGGTATTAGCACGTAAGTGAATGGAATGGATTCGACTGGAATTCAAACTCAGCTATCCAATTCCTCAATTCAAGCTGATATTCATTACTTCATCATGCCTATATATATATATAAGTACCTCACATATATATAAAAATTGCATACATATATATACATATATAAAAAGTGAACATTGAAGTCAGCACTCAGAGGCAAAAGGCTGTTTCATGCTAGACACAATCGTCAGGCCACGAATGTTGGATTTTTCATCAACTATTTATATATATGGATCAGTGGTGCATTGTGGGTAATCTGTTCTGGCGGTTATTTTTTAGAAGTGGCTTGTTTATTTATTGATTTGTTTGGGTTAATTTTTTTTTTTTTTTTTTTCATTTTCAATTTGTATTATTTATTCTTTTCAGTTTTTGATGTTTTATTAACATAGTAAAAAAATTTGTAGGCGGATTTGCTTAGGTCACTTATTTAGTAGTTTGTTTTGGTTTGGGAAGATAATTAAAGCTATTTATTTGTCCAATGTTTAGATTGCTTACCATAGTCTATTCTGTTATTTTGGCCGGGGAAAGTTTTTAATTTATTTATTTGTTTAGATTGATTATTTTTATTTGTTTTTACTTATTTATGCTTATTTTTATTTGTTCTAACAACTATTTTAGCAGTGGTGATTTGTTACTTTGTTCATTTATTTATTTATTTATTTGGATTGATTTTTATTTGTTTTTTATTTATTTATTTTTTATTTTGTGGATTTTTATTTACTCTATTTGGTTTTCAATTGACGTAGTAATGTTTTTTTATCGTTATATAGAAAGTTATAGCTATTTTTACATCCAAATTTTTGGATTGGCTGTTGTAGTCTATTCTAATTTTATTTTGGCAGGATTAGTTTGTTTATTTGTTTATTATTTTTTACTTTTTTTATTTATTTGGGTTAATTGTTTTTACTTGTTTTTATGTATTTTATTTTTTATTTTTATTCATTCTATCTCATCTGTTCTAACGGGGGTGGTTTGTTAATTTGTATATTTTTTGTATGGGTTAATTTTTTTTATTGTTTTTTTTTTGTTTATTTGTATTTATTCATTTCAGTTTTTGATTTTTAAGTAATGTACTAAAAATTTCTTTTCATGTCTGCATTTTGAGATGAGTCAGATCATTTATTTAGTAATTTATTTTTGTCTGGGAAGGTAATATAGCTATTTTTTCCTCCAAGCAAAGTATGCAGGTTTTTTCATTGATTGTTGTAGGCTGATGATCTTTTCTTTATTTTCCATGATATTTTTGGTGTGATTTGTGTTTTGTTTTTAATTTCTCAGATATACTTAGAAAGCATTGTGCTGTTTGCGTATTTACTATTGGAGAAAGATAATTTGTGTGCATAGTTTCTTTGTTTCCAGGGTCCTTCAGTTACTCCTATATATACTTTTTCTTCATTATTTGGTGATATTATCGTGCCTTGGTGTATTGTGTTGTTTTGTAAGCAATTGCAATCCAACGTTCATGGCCTAACAATTGCATCTTGCATGAAACAGCCTGTCACCTCTGAGTGTTGACTTCAATGTTCCCTTTTATATTTATATTTACATAGGCTCTATCTCTGATATTGAGCACTTTATCCCATAAATATAGCACACCTTAAAACTATATTTCCTCATATATATATATATATATATACTGTGTATATTTAGGCAGCATTTTTTCATTAATGCATGTTCCATTAAATAATGTAGACAAGTTTTGTCTATTTATTTTAAGCAAATTCCTTTCATATTGTCTGATAAGCTTAATAACATTATCATTAAAAGACGAAAAAAATCACAATATTGATACATGTTTTTTAATCTTATCTAAGCTTTTGGCTTACATCAGTACATTACAATATATTAAACAATACACAGACATATCAACAATGATGGTCTATTTTGTTTGTATTTGATAGTCTATATTATTAAAACTTGTCTATATTATTTAATGTAACTGTGGGGAAAATTGTGAAAATGGCTTACCTCGGAAACGCGTTCGAATCTGCGCAGTATGCAAACTCTGGTCCTTCCAACGGTAAAAGAAAACCAAAATGGTGGCGCCCCCGTTTTATGCCGGGCGGTCTCGGTTAGTTAACTCGAAATCTCGTTGTCTCGTCATTCGCATGCAAATCGTGGTCGGTCCGCGGCTGTATAAAGCAGGCTCGTTTTTGCTGTTGCAGATCAGAGGGCTTTCAGCTCGTGAGAAGGTTGGACGTGTGACGCCGGTTTTCTTTGTGCCTACCTGCTATCATCAGTTGAATTGTTGCGTTACACACCACAGTAACATATATATATATATATATATATATATTATACATATATATATATAATATTATACATATATATATATATAGAAAATAGGAAAGAACTCGTTAGGTAAATAATCCAAAGTTCTTTAGTATTTTTTTTATTATTTATTTTTTTTTTATGTAGCGTTGGAATATTATTTTTAAATAAATAATTATATATATATATATATATATATATATATATATATATATATATATATATATATATATATATATATATATATATATATATATATATATATATATATATATATATATATATATATATATATATATATATTTATATTATATATATAATATTAGAGGTACTGGTCTAAAATTGAAACAATTGAATGCTACATAGGATATTTTACTCAGAATAATATTAAGAAGCTAATTCTCTTGATTTTATGAGGTTTTTTTTTTTGTTTATTTTGTTTACCCCTTGCAATGGCATCTAAAAGTGTTTCAAGTGTCAATGATGACACCTGAACACCTGACCAGCTCCCTCCACATATCTCTGTTGCATGCCAATACCTGGGCTGAAAGTCAGAGAGACATTCATTCATACACAGTCTGTCTTGGTCCATTTCACCCACCCTCATCAATACAAGAGTCGATCACTAATTAGATGCACATAAACTGAATTTTGATCTGAAAGTTTCACTCTATATGATTCGATCTAATTAAGATTTACAATTGAATTAAGTGCATTGACAAAGGAGATTATGCAGAAAATTTGTTGTGTAAAATAAATGTTTTTTTTTTACTATTAGGCTACAGACTTATTGATGCATCTAAATACATTAAGAAAAAAGTTTTTTTGCAATTGACTGGTACAATTATAGTCAGGCAAGTCTTTATGATAAACAACAACAAAAAGAAGAAAATATTGAAATTCTAGGTCAGTAATATTTTGAAGAACTCAAAGACAATTGATAGTGGATTCTAATTTTACTTGGTTTGACAGATGTTAAGGAATTCATGTTGCTATGAAAACGTACATCAATTGGATTCTTTTTACGTCTTTCAGGATGTGGAATTGATTGAAATGATTTGGTCAATGACCAGAGATTGGGATAACAGCTGGAACCAATGGAAAGGCTGCAGATTCCTTGATATTCAAACAGAAGAAATGGAAACACATTCCCTGAATATTTCCAGAAAATTGAACAAATTGAGTCGTGACTTAAAGGTAAAGAAATATGAACCAAGATTTTTTTCTTTATATCTTTCTAAATTCTTGTAAATTTTTTTGAGAGAAAAAAAAACAAATTTAAAGTTGTGCAAAAAAAATATGTAAGCTTTTATTTATATATAATGTATATTTGGGCAGCAACGTTTTGTTAAATATGACAGAGAAGGAAAATTTTATTAATTTGTTATTTTCCAGCGTTTTTACATTTTTCTTTTTGTTTGGGGTGAGGGAGTAAAAATAAATAAATAATATATATATATATATATATATATATATATATATATATATATATATATCTGTATGTATTGCAAAGCTCAAAAAATTTTTTACAGATTTTAAGTTCAACTGAAAAATGTAAATATTGCTTAAAAGTAATATAATAATTTCATATAATTCACAATTACTATTTCTTTTAATTCATTTACTATATATATTATAATTATTATATTTAGTTGAATTTATATATGTATTGTTTATTATTATTTCTTTCAATTTTTCCAGTTACCAGGTTTTTCTGTATTAGTATTTGTTTTTACAACTAACTTGAAGATTGTTTGTCTTATTTTTACTTTGTTTTTGCTTACATAAAGTTATCAATTTTGCATTTTCCTAGGCCTCATAAATCTTTCAGATTTTTCAGATCAGATTTAAATTTTATCCCCATTTCCTCATTGAAAGAAAATGTCTGTTTGTAATTATTTCCTGCTTCTATATTCACCTGGAAAAGGAAATCTGTTACAGAAAAAAAAAAAAATGGAGAAAAATGTGTTTGCATTTTCCTCTGATTTGATTTGGCAAAAGAAATAATCTTTTTTTCTTTTTGACCCCAAATTTTTCTCTTAGGATAAACAATGGTCTGTGCTGGAAACAAGCAAAAACAGAGTTGATACATTCAAGAGAACAATGCCATTAATCCAAGACCTGAGAAATCCAGCAATGCGTGAACGACATTGGGACCAAATCCAGGTAAGAACACATCTGCTTGTTTCCAAGATGGGAAACTCTTTGTTGCCAGCCAAACAAAATGATGATCTTCATAAAGAAACCATAAACAGGTTCCGCAATTTCAAATTACAGGCTTCACATTCAAACACAGTTTTAGATTTAATTAAAAAGTAAGATTCTTATTTTTTTTTTTTTTTTGAAGGAGCAGAGATCTGTTCATAAAATATTATTTTTTTTTCTTTAATCATTTCATCCTAAGCAAGGAAATAAAGCCACTAAGATGCATGGGGTTACTGAAAGTGTGAAAGAATCTGTAAATAATTGTGAAGAAGAGAGATGTTAGAAAAATGAATGCAATTAACACAAACCAAAATAATGAAGAATTTTTAAGAAAAGCTTCCTTCATGTAATTAATATCTGTGATTAATGACTGAATTCTGATTAGTAAATAAAACTGGTGAGAATTTTTTCAAGTTCAACTTAAAAATTTGTATTAGAGAAAATGATGCCCAAAAATGCTAATGAAATCATGACACAAATGGCTAAATAGAAAAGACTTCTTTTGGCTATTCCATTATATGACACTCTTGTCTCCTTTCTACCACTGTCCTGTCTCCTTAGTTCTTCTTGTCTCTTTTCTGTCTTCATTTCTTTCTCTTTCTCCTTTCTGTTACTGTCCTGTCTTTTTCTCCCTTCTACAGTTATCCAATTTCATTTTGGATGCCTGTCTCCTTTCATTCTCTTTCTTGGCTACTGTCTCCATTTGGTCACTTTCTGTGTCTCTTGTTTCCTTTCTTCCTCCTTTTCATTTCTGTCCTGTTTTCTCCAAGTGTTAAATATGAAAAATAGACTCACTCTCATTATTCTCCCAGTAATAAAGCCATCTTGCACTTCTCACCAGTAGAACCCTCTTCAAGCTTCTTGCTTTTCTGGTCAACTTCAAAAAATCATCTTCTGTCTCCTGAAATTCTGTTCTCTTGTCTTTTCTCTTCGGTAACATTTTCTCGGTTTCCTTCACTCTACTGTCTCTCATCTTCACTAACCCCTTGAATCTTAGTAGCTTTATTACCTTGCTTGGGAGTGGAATAATTAAAAAAGAAAAACAGATCTAATGTTACAACATTTATCTGCACAGGTTGGCACAAGGGCACCAGTAACTCCAGTATTGGAGCAATTATCAACTCGTCTTTCAACACCAGATTCAAATACCCTCTGCAGCTGCTTAAACCTAAGAAATTATATTTGATTCTGTGGTTTTGATTGTTATCCAAAAAAGAAAAGCCCATTTGTTGGAAGTGGAAAAAGTTTGGACATTTTAAAAAAACAATGTCATTCCATCAAACCTGCTGAAATTCTTATTTCAATTAATAATAATCATTTTTCCTAACAACTCTTCAAACAGAAGTCCCAACTTCATCCTTCCTTTCATTGGAGGGGGGAGTCAGAAAATGTTTGTTCAGGACACTTATACAATTCCAATATTGATTGATAGTGACAGCACTGATAAGTGATTTATTATTAATAAGTTCATAAAGTTTTGTTGAATCTAAAGGTAATTCCTTCAAGTGATAATAATATATGATAGTGGCAATATACTGGGAGAAGAAAGATCTATTTTCATGACACCACTTAAGAAGCCACATGCAAATGAATGAGCTTCATTAGACAATCAGCCTAATGAGCCATTTAGCAAAAATGATCAGATCTGAATTCTGATGAATAAAGTATGTAGCAGAATTAGACCAAAAATAGAATACAGTTTTGTTAAAGACACTGGAACAAGGAATGCAATATTTATGCTCAGAATGACATAAGAAAGAGTAATACAAATGCAAATATGTTTGATAAAGAACATCACAATGACTTCTTTGAACTGCTAGGTAAGCTTGATTTATTTGTGAAGGATATTAGAATAATTTGTAACTTATACTGGATGCAGAGTTCCTGCATGTGGATAGCAAATGAATTCATTAAATACACCAAAATAGAAAGGAGCCTAAGACAAGGATGGGTCTTCTTGCCAGACTTATTCAACCTTTACAGTGAAGCAATCCTGAGAAAACAAAAAGTCCTACTAGGATTTATTATTGGCAAGGGCAATCTTAACAACATACGTTGTTAGCAGACACAGAAAGGAAACTGCAAGAACTCTGAGAGAGAGAGTGGTAAAAGAAAGTGAGAAAAAAAGAACTAAATATGTGAAGTCAATGTCACAGGAAAACTATTAAGCACTCGATATAAACCTCATAACATGAGCTGATGTTTTGCATTAAATGTAAAGACAATCAGCTCATCCAGAAAAATTTTCTTTACATGTAACTTTGTCTGGAGATTGAAAAGTTGATCTTGATCTATTTTGGTAAATTTGGAATATGTGTGTACAATTTCATTGAAATCGGTCGAGAAATGTAGACGTGCATAAATAGCATGCACACACACAGAAAGATAGACACATTGACATCTTCTGTTTTATAGATATAGATTCTACAATATTCTGTCTACCATAATATTCTTCTATCTACAAATTTCTCTTATCTATAATATTCTGTCTCCCTATATTATACTTCTATTCTATAATATTCTCTTCTCTATAGTATTCTTCCATTCTTTATTATTTATGAATGTATCCAAAATGAGGGAAATGAACATATAGTGAAATAATTTGAAGCCTTCATAGGAAGACATTCTGTAATAGCTGTTTTTTCTACTTATAAATCTATATTGATGCTTATTTAGAGGACTTAACGATATTGTAATTTCTTTATACAAATGGAAATTATGGTAAATCATTTCCATCTTAGTATTTTTTGGCAATTGTTTTTCTTGATTTTAATTTTTTTTATATGAATCTAGAATTCCTTTGTTTCCTTTTGTTTTGCAGACAGAGATTCAACGTCATTTTGAATACATGTCAGAAGATTTCACTTTGGAAAAAATTATAGATTATGGATTTGATCAACATGCAGAATTTATTAATACAGTTTCAGGTGCAGCCAAAAAGGAACTGTCTATTGAACAGGTATGTTGTTGTTGTTGTTGATGTTAAAGTGTTTTTGAAAAAATTGTTCTTTAAACAAAAATGTTTCAACAAAGTTCTCCTTTCTAGATGAAAATAAAATAAAAATGTTTTGATAAAAGGAGAACCAAAAATGTTTATTTCAAAAGAAATAAGTCAAGATATATGGGATCAAACTGCATGGTCATCTGGTTCTGTCAATTTTAATGGAGAAGTGTCAAAAGAAAAAAAATCAAATTTAGCAAAATGAAAATTGAATTTTAAAATTAGGTTAATTGAAGCTCAATACTGTTTTTGCAGAAATATATAGAATCAAGGACAAAAATCAAAAAAAGATTACATTGATGAAGTTTGTATTCATTTTGTGTAGCCAGCACATTTATTTTGGTTTATGTATTTTGATCTAATTCTAATCAATTTGATTAAAGTCTGGAAGAATTTATTCAGCCTTCAGTTGACAAATCATTTGTTTCTTCCTGGATTGAAATAAAATATTCCAACCCTTTTGAAATCATTTCTTTTATTTCTTTTTTAGGGCTTGCAAGCAATAAAAAAAACCTGGGAATATACTGAAGTTGAAATGGCGCCTTTCAAGTCCCTGTTCAAGATTAAGTAAGGATTCAGAACATCTTGAAATATAATGCCAGTCAGATTAAGAAATAATCTTTCAGTGAATGCATTGGTCATTTTTGGTTTTTAGAGTTTGTCTCATCTTTTTTTTTTAAAATGTGTTGCCTTTGTCCGAGCAGAGAAAAGGGGATGAAAGGACTGGGAGAGGGGTGGGTTTATTGATTGATTTCTTTGCATTGACTCTGACCACAGATCAACAGAGAAATACAACTTGATGAATTGGTGAGTTGCACATTCCAAATGCATAGGAAAGTAAATCATGTGAGGAAGCAACATAACCTTGAGGATAAATGACAAGAACCAATCAAAATGGAATGTTTCTCAAGAAACATTCCATTCCCATTAGCCATAAAACCGAATATAATATTATCATTGTTAAGTGTGAGAATCAAAGTCTCATACTTGATTATTGACCTTCTCATCAATAGATGGACTAATATGTACATATATATATATATATATATATATATATATATATATAGAGTAATGGTTAGTAGTTCAGATTGCTGAATCGGTGAGCCAAGTTCAAATTCCAGTCGAGTTCATTAAATTCACTTACATACTTGGGAAAGGTATGAATTCATCTCCTCTCCTCCAAGCTATGGGTTGACTAGCAAGACAGACTGGGTCTTATAGCCTTGGGTGGTGAACTGTCTAGGAGAAAGACAACTCTGAATTCAAAACCTGCATAGGTTCATTTGAGGACCTTGGGCATACTGTGCACCAGTTCTCTGTATTCAGCTCCTTCAAAATGTGTGATTGGTTCTGCACAAACCTTCACCCTTCAAGTGATATGTGTAGATTGTCTGGTTGTTCAGATCTAAGAACTAAGTTGTCTGACCCTCATATATCAAAAACAACTGGCAAGTCCAGTATATAAAACATATTTCCTTGTGTATAATACAACCACGTGTTTCTGAAGCTAAAAACAAGGAATAAATGACATCCTTGATTATATGTTTCCATAGTACAGCCATCCCTAGAAAACTTTTTTCTGAAAAGTTGTGTCATATTATCCATTAAAATCTCAATGTCATATCGACATAAATTATCCATTAAAATCTCAATGTCATATCCACATAAATTATCCATTAAAATTTCAATATCATATCCACATAAATTATCATAATATTTTGCAATTTAAAATTACAAGTGCTATTTATGTAGAAATATAATTATTTTGGTTTTGTTTATGTATCTATTTTGTATTGTTTATTTTTTCTCAAATTGTTTGAAGTTATCAAACTTAATATTTTGTTTTAACAAACAGAAAAAATGAAACAACAATCTCATAGCCTAGGAACTATCATCCCATTTTTCAAGCAGAAAAATCTTTTAAAAGTAAATAATTTGTACAATAGTCAGGCATTTGTTGTAATATTAATATTATCAAAACACGATACATCTTATGCATTCTCTTTCGTAATTTTCTTAATCAATTTCAGCGAATTTCCTGTCATTGAGACAAAAAGATGTTCAATTACACTGATTCCCAAAGAACAAATATTAACTACATACCAAATACCTTTTGTAAACAATTGTTATCAACACCTGTTAATTAACATCAAGTCAGTATGGTTGTCATATGTAAATGTAACAGGACTTATTTCGGTATCAATACGATTATCATTATAATGACTAATAAGAACTTGAGACTAAATTAAAATTATTATTTATCCATTTTGGGATTTTTGTCCATTAGTATCATCCTAAGGAAGAGTGTGGCTTTGGTACTTTCTTCAAACTTGATCTTTTTCTCACAAGGATGTAAGAGATTCTCTCTCCTTTCCCACTTTTCCACTGGTTGTTCCGCATGCGCACAGCCTAAGCACACCTGAGTTGACTACCTGTTTTCATGCCAGAGGTGGGCACTTACATACAGTGAGGCACAAATCTGCACTTGGTGTCTATGAGGCTACCTTCTCGGTCAACCGCCTAATGCACATGTCTACTCTGATGCTTGGGTGTGACACTGAGGACAAAATCTACTTCTATATCTCCTAAGGTGAGGTAAACATATCTGCTAGGGTTACCACAAACCAATTTATCTTAAAGCCTTCTTATTGAAATTAAATTCAATTGAAACCATCTACTAATTTCATGGTGGGAATTACCTACTCCACTGAAATTAAAATGAATCAACATTGAAATATTAACAGAACCAATTTTGAATCTTTTTCAAACAAATATTGATGAACTTCAAACCCTATTTTTTTTTTTTTTTTAGAGTTGCCTTCGGCCTTTTTGCTTTAAAATGCTTCTTCATGTTTGAGGTACTACTTAGATGTTTGGTGAACTTAGAAAATAGTTTCCTGAAAGAAATAGGAAATAAGGTCCTCTATTTCTTGGTGAAATGATTTTTAGAGATGTGTAAAAATGTCTGGAGGGACATGGGAAACACTGGGTAACTTAACAGATGAATAGGTTAATCAAGCTAGTCAAATTCCCCAAAACTTTTGGGTCACATCTGAAATAAAACTGGATTAATAAATCCATAACCCATGATAATTATTAGAGTTTTGATTTGAAATACTTATTCATTACATTATATATATTCATTATATATATTCATTATATATATTCATTACATTATATATATTCATTACATATATATATTCATTATATATATTCATTATATATATTCATTACATTATATATATTCATTACATTATATATATTCATTACATTATATATATTCATTATATATATTCTTTATATATATCCATTACATTATATATATTCATTACATTATATATATTCATTACATATATTCATTATATATTCATTACATTATATATATTCATTATATATATTCATTATATATATTCATTAT
This sequence comes from Acanthosepion pharaonis, assembly GCA_903632075.3. Classification (NCBI taxonomy): domain Eukaryota; kingdom Metazoa; phylum Mollusca; class Cephalopoda; order Sepiida; family Sepiidae; genus Acanthosepion; species Acanthosepion pharaonis. The sequence continues at coordinate 259,647 of CAHIKZ030003556.1, read as the reverse complement.
ATATATTCATTACATTATATATATTCATTATATATATTCATTGCATTATATATTTAATTAAAGACCACATTAAAAAAATTGGAAAGAAATTTTTCCATGACCTTTTAATGAATTATGCAAATTCAAATGTGTATGTTGGCAGCATTATTATTTTATTTGCATATATATATATATATATATATATATATATATATATATAAAGTAATGTACAAAGTAAGCAACTGTTAATGGAATATGCTATTAAGGCCAACCAGAGAAAAAGAGCTGAATGCCATATTTAATGGCAGTGTATTAATAGAATTTCTAAATAACTTCTCAATGGCCAACCACAAATAAAAGTCTAATGCATTTTCACACCAATATCAGATAGTCAGGTACTGTTTTCTTTGAAGATGGGCAATTGATACCCTCCTCAGTTGGCCCAAGATGTTACAATGAGGGTAGCTCAGTTTTAGTTGGTTTGTATATAATAGGCACACACTAACTAAACTCATCAAGGGTGGAATGCCAATGTGGCCAAGATAGAAATACCAAAAATCACAATTACTTGGGGGAAAAAAAAAGCAAATAAAAAAACACCCCCAAAAGTGTGATTAGAAAGTGCTCAATAATATAGGAAACAGATTAGGGCCTCACCAAAGAGCATAACTCTAAATGCAATTAACTCAAAGTCGTTCATATCAGAGCATATAATTTAAGTAATGTACAAAGTAAGCAATTTATAAGGGAGTACTTTACCAAAGCAGTGGGGGAGTGCTCAATGCCATATGGCAGAGCAGTAGATTGTTGGCCCTGAGATCTTGAGCTGCACCATGCAAATAGATAAATAGATAAGTGAAGCATGAATAATTCCATTCAGTAAATGGTTTCTTCAAAGAAAATAACAATTTACATTGAATTCAAATTATTTTAGGGGAACAGATGATGTATTTGCTGGTCTGGATGATAATCAGGTGCAGTTGTCAACAATGAAGGCTTCGCGTTTTGTCAAGGCGTTCGAGCAAGAAGTTGATTACTGGGAGCGTACGTTGTCTCACATTCTGGAGGTAATGGAACTTATGCTGGTTGTACAACGACAGTGGATGTATTTGGAGGTAAGTTTCTCTTGACAACTGATCACTAAGTCTTAGCAGGTTTTATTCCACTTAACAGGGGTCCACTACTGACACATGTTCCTTGCATTTGAATATTTCATTAGTCCACTTATCTAACACATATCTCTTGCAATACAAAAATTACTGACAATGGGGACCTCAATTTACAGTGGCTAAATAATCAGGCATATGATTGTCTGTAATACTTGATTCAAGGAAATGAAGACCTATAGTAGCATGGGACTTTGGGGTTAGAATGAACGGCTGATTTACCCAAGCCAAGAAGATTAATGAAGGATGATAATAATGAGGAAACACACTGGGAATTTTAACAAAATAGATAAGGAATTTATTTATGAATTTAATTTAATTTTATTGAAATTATGTTAGTAGCCCATTTCAGGATCAGGAATTTTGAAAGTCTGTAGTTTTAATGTATTGTCATGAAGAGGAAATGTTCATACAACAGATTAAATGATCTGACACAAAATAATATTCAAAAATGCTTAAAACAAAAGTAAGAGAGTTTGTTGTTCACAGAATGGATATATGGTTACATACATTCAAAAGTAAACAAAGAGAGTTTGAAATACTTAGCTTTCTCGGATTATTGAAATACAGTTCTTTGAAGTACCAAGTGCTTGGATAAGGCTGATAATATAATTGGCAAGTAACACTGACAAAAATCTGAACACTAGACTTGTGAACAAAAATTCATGTAGAATTTGTTAACAGAATGTAAAAATTAGGAAAACACATTTAACTTGAAAAACATTTTGTTTTGTTTACCTCACAACTTTTCATTCATTAAAAACAATTTTTTTTTGTTTTGATTGCAGAATATATTTCTTGGAGAAGACATTCGCAAACAACTTCCAAAAGAGTCTGAGGAATTTGATGAAGTAAATTCCATGTGGAAAATCATTATGACAAGATTAAACAAAGATAGGAATGCTTTACGAGGCACTCATCATCCAGGTACTACTCACACTTGAAGAAAACACAAACAAAAACAAACATTATCATGTTTCCTAAGTTCTTCATTTCAGAATTGATTGAGTTGTGAATACTTCAATATTCAGCCAAGGAAAAACAAATTTCTACGATCAGGTGTTTTATTTACATTAGTAAAGATTGAATCAATGTGCATGTCAAACTAAATGGCTGGTGCTGACCTTTATATGTTGATGAGGAAGTGATTAAAATAAAATTGACCTGACCAAGAAATCATTAAAAAAAAGCAAAACATTTGGTCATATTTGAGAAATAGGTCAGTTCTCAATACAAAAACTCTAATTGTAAAAAACCATTCAAGATTATCAAAATCTTTTACATCTAACTTAAGTAAACATTCATAAATAAAAATGACTATTGCTTAAGACACCATATTCTTGAATGCATATATATATATATATATATATATATATATATATATATAATTTCACATTATTACACGTTACTGACACATGACTTGCTGCATTTCTCCACATTTGATTTAGCTTTCAAAAAATAATTATACAATCTACTTCTTAAAAGACAATTTTGCTTTCTCCCAGACACCCCCAAATGATTGCTCATATGATTCAAAAGTTTGAACTATGACCAATTTATTCATACACAACAGCAATTGTGAAAGGATATTCATACATTAGAAAAAAAGGATCATTAAATTTAATAGACGTAAGATGACTATTCTCCTTAATACATTTTTAAAAAATGAGTGTGTAAATATATGTCTAGGTAAGTACATATAAATGTATACATAGTGATAATAAATATAGAGATTTAAAAAAAAAAGTACATTTTAATTGGTTCTAAATAGAAACATGTTAAGAATTTCAAATTTGATATTCACAATTAGATTTTGTTGCTAGGACGAGAAATATGAGATCAGGTAATAATTTCATAGATTTATCAAACAGCTGGCCCTGATGTCCATTTTATGCAAAACTCTGGAGTCAGTCAATTAAGATAAGTCAACTGAATCTTTCTTAATTGATTTTATATATATATATATATATATATATATATATATATATATATATATATATATATATATATATATATGTGTGTGTGTGTGTGTGTGAAAAGTGTATATAAATAAATATATATATGTATAATTATTTATATATTTATTTATATTTATATACACTTTTCACATATATAAAGCGTGAAACAAACTCACATCTATCAACCAACTATCCATATATAATATATATATATATATATATATATATATATATATATATATATATATGTGTGTGTGTACACACACATAGATATATACTGACTCCCCAGTCATCTTCAACATATGAGGGTCAAGCAGCTCAGTTCTTAGACTCAACAGCCAGACTACTCACATATATCATTTGATTATAGTGATGAAGGCTCTTGCAGAACCAGCCACATTTTTTGGATGAGCTGAATACAGAGAACTAGTGCACAGTATGCCACAAGGTCCACAAACAACATTATGCAGCTTTTTAATTCAGAGTTGTCCTTCTCCTAGACTGGTTACCATCCAAGGCTATATAATGCTGTCTGTCCTGCTATTTACCCATAGATGCGGGGTAGAGAAGAGTTTATACCTTTCCCAAAAGGTATTAGCACATAAGTGAATGTAATGAATTCAAACTTGGTTCTCTGATTCCTCAATCTGAGCCACAACTCATTACTCTACCGTGCCTCCAAATATATATATATATATATATATATATATATGACAAAGTCATACTGATTCTAGTCCCCCCCCTAGTGGTAATTTGCTGAATTACCATCTCTATGTTTTCTGCTTTGAATAGTGTTTCATTTGCTTTGTTGTTATTTCTAAACATCTAACAAGAAGAGAAGAGGCAACAATGGAAAAGATTTATGGAACCAAGAATTTAAAAAATAAATTTCAAAACATCCTCCATCCATTGACGCTTAATTTTTGTCAATACTTTTTATCCTTCTTTCAAATTTTGTCTTTTCATTTAAATGAATGTCTTCCAATGTCTCTTTCCATTTTGTTCAAGATGATAATCGTGGATGAAGTGTGGTTGACTTAAATTGATTTCATTGATGTGGAATTGACAGAAATTAAACAATGAGAAAGAAAGGCTATAATGTCAATAAATGATTTTAAATCACACATCTAAGAAGCTGTGGCTTATCATTAAATGGCACATTTATCTTGCTTGTCATTTTCAGCAAATTCTCCACTCAAACCTTTTTATAAAGATTTTCAAATTGTCTTTCTTTCTATCTTTCTCTTGTTCAGATTAAGCAAAACAAAAACGCTGACCAGTTTTGATCGTCTGTGAAAATTACAAATCTAATTTTCAAATTGTTTACAAGATATCGTTAATTAGAAATTGTTAACCTTCTTTGTTTCATCAAGTTCAGTATGTGAATGAGAATCTAAAGTTCAAACAATTATAAAATATGATACAGATCTTATTAGGGATATTTTTATCATAGATCTAGGCATATATTCACAGATATAATCATAATTTTGTCAATATAGATATAGTCATGAATTTCATCTTTTAAAAAAAAGTGTGCACTTTAGACATAGGTGCAGGATTTCAGTAAAATGTACTTGGCAACATAAAAAAAATAATTCTTTTGTACATGAAATTCATAGAAAATCATTGGAGATTTCTAACTGATATTCATTCATTTCCATTTTCTTATTGACTCTTTTGTTTTCATGAATATTTTCTGTCTTCATAGAATATTTTGAGAACTGAATATTTGAGACACATTTTCTTGTCTTTAGGGTTGTATGAACAATTGAACAGCATGAATGTGAATCTAGAAGAAATTCAAAAATCCTTGGACATGTACTTAGAAACAAAACGGCAGATCTTCCCACGATTCTACTTCCTTTCCAATGACGACTTGCTGGAGATTCTGGGCCAAACAAGAAACCCGGAAGCTGTCCAGCCACACCTTAAAAAATGCTTTGACAACATCAAATCTTTGAAAATCAGCAAGGTCAGTCTTCTTTTTAACCATCATAACTCCAGTTGCATTATGGGAAATATTTAATCCCATACTTTTCACTCATTCAGTTGATTTATTAAAATCTATTTCAGCATTAATTTCTTTTTTTTTTAATCATTTCACTCCAAGCAAGTTGATAAAACCACTAAGACATAAGGGGGTTACTGAGTGTGAAAGAAACTGAGAAAAATGTTATTGAGGAGAGAGGACAAAAAAGACCAGAGTTCAAAGAGGTAGAAAATGACGATTGACATTGCATTTCGATTTTTGAAGATCGTTGTTGACAGGAAAGCAAAAAGCCAAACGTAAATTCTCCAACCAAGAAGTGCGAAAGAAGAAACCACTGTCAACCACTAAAGATCCCTTCTTTTGTGAAAATGTACAAGTGTTATCTGATAAAATTTCTCTCACTTTAATTCAATTTTATCATGCATTCCTCATACCCCAAAGAGGATTGAAATTCTGACAGAACACCTGAGTCTATGTTAGCTTGTGTGGTTATAACTATAGAATCTTTCAGAAAGTAATGGTTAATGAGTCAATCTTACAGACACTTGTCAGTGATTTCACTGATCCTGAATAGTGGTTGGGATCAACTTTGTAAATATCTTCATTCATAGAAATTTAGATTTCCCTCATGATAATCTCTATGATTACGGTTTTCTCTGACACAATTATTTCATTTTTTTTCTCTTGTGGCATTACTGGAAGATTGTTGGTTTCCAAAATTCCTGGAGATATCAAGTTGATATCATTGCTCCAAAAATGTTGTTGGTCTCTGCTTGGCAAAGTCCTTAGGATGACAAGCTGATGTCATCATTATAAAATGAGACCAAATGCAAAGAATTGAGACTAGAACTTAAATTTGGATTCCAAATTTGGTATTTTAAGAACTTTATTAAAACCAACATTTTGTTTTTTTTTTAACTTCCATTGTTTATTTGTATTGGAACTGTTTGCATTATTGTAGCATAAAGATAATATACAAAGAAAAATATACAAAGAATAATTCCAATGTTAGTCATGACAATGAATATTAGAAGAATGTAAGTCTTGAAGAAATGCTTTGTAGATTGACTGTGACTCCATATTTGTCAGGGTCCATGCCATCTAACTTGTCACAAGTCTAGGTCAGTTATTGCAAGAAAAACCATGTGTGTTGTCATTTTAGCTTTTTTAAGTGACAACAATGGTTTCTCTATTGGAAAATTATCAACATGGATGGACGTGAAGAGAAAAATCTGCAAATTTATGTAAAAAAAAAAGAAGTCAAGTTCATGTTTCAATCACTTTTGATGTTCATTGATTGAAATAAATTAAACAGCATTTAGCATAGAAATCCGAGAAATCACTCTGGCTTTGCTGTTTTAACATACAGCAAAAAAGATCTTTAACAACAATGGTTTTCTTTTTTCTTTTCTTTTTTAGCCTACAGGCCATCGATGGGAAGCATCTGGAATGTCTTCTTCTGATGGTGAATTTGTTGAGTTCCGACCCAACATGATCTTAGAGGGTCCAGTTGAGGTAAGTAGCGAATGACATCTAACTGTCCAGAAACAAACACATCTGAAACAAACCATGGCATTACATGGTAATGCCAAGTTAATGCCTTCTAAATGTGATTGTGTAAAGCAGTATAAAAGGAAAGGATTTAAACTCTCTTTCCCTCCTTTTCTCTCTTCTGTCACAGGATGCCATAAGGACAAAGCATGTCTTGTTTCCAGTCTAAGACTCAGTCCCTGGGTGAACCAAGTTTTAATCTCAACAAGCAGTATGGCACAATCACACACACACACACTAGAGTTAATTACATAAATATATATTTCTCTCCTCTTCTGAGCTGTATATATATCTCTATCTATAAAAGAAAGGATGTGTTTGTGTGTGTAATGAATGCATGGGCGCAATTTTCGATGGATTTGCACCAAAATTTACATGCACATGCTCCAAGTTAGCAGGAAGGCCAAGACTGACTTTGCATTTCCCAACTCCCATCGATAGTGGAAATAATCGATTTTTTCATGCTTCTATGGCAGTTTTCATGTAGTTTGCGGCCATTTTGTACTGGCCAGAGTGAGAGCCTATAGCTGGCTGCCACGAATAGGCAGGAAGATTCTATTGGCCAGTGTGAGAGCCAACAGCTGACTGAGACAAATGTTAATTAGCATGCTAGCATGCAAAAAAAATTGATAGCTGCATTCGTCACAAGTGGGAAAAATTTAAATCTGCATGGCACTTTACTCCAATTGACTCATTCACTTGCTTAAACTCAATGTTGATTCTGATTCCGCAGAACTGGGTTGGGTGTGAAAAAGTATTTGCTGTTAACATTCTTTTTTCATTCGGTTTTTCCAGTTACAAGTTCTTTTTTAAAGCTGATCATTTTGTGTTCATTTTGTTTAGTTCTTTTTTCGTAACAGAATTAATCTTTAGTATAGAGCTTAGAAAAAATTTGCAATGTGAGATAGGCAAGAAGTAAGGCATGTAGCAACATCAGCACGGCAAAGGGCGCTCCTTTAAAGGCAAGGAAGGGCAAAAATATTTTAAGTCAAGTGATAGTGATAGCTGTATGAGTCATACAATTTTTGAATCAAGCACGGGCAACACCGGGCCATGCTGCTAGTATATATATAAAATTCATGTTTGTGTTGAAAGCACTTATTTTGAAAATGTTTTAAATATTCAACTGAATATCATTAAAATTCTTAACTGCTTTCTATAACAAGTGGTAATCTCACTCCAAGCAAGGTGATAAAGTCACTAAGACGCAAGGGGTTATTGAAAAGAAAAGACAATAAAAAGACCAGGATTCAAAGAGACAGATGATAAGGATTAATATTGCATTTCAATTTTTAAAGATTGTGGCTGACAAGAAAGCCAGAAGGTGTTGGAAGGGGGGGGGTCCATAAGGCAAGGGAAGAAACTATTCTTAGAAAAGAACTTAAGGTTACACTTACAATCGTTACAAAACCTTAAGGCATCCTTTTTGAAAAGGTTTCTTCCAAATTCTTGTTACCAAGTTTCATCTTTAGTTATCAAATATCTTGTATTTTGCACATCAAGCTGTTCTCTTACACACATTTTAAAAATGCATCAGTTTTACATTTTACTTTGATTTCATCAAATCTCTGTTTGGTGATAAAATGGAGGGAATTTTTTTGTTTGTACATTGTCTTCCCTACACTATTATGTGTTTTACTTGACACTCATTGACAACAGACTTCATTTTGATATACAGTATCATCTCGAACCCCAATTATTCCATGCAACATTTACTTTGTTGGGATGGGCACTGTGCGAGTCTCTGGATGAGATAAAAGTTTTTGATGAAAAGTCCTCCAACGATTGTTATATTTTATCCCTTCAGCTGAAGAGATAATCAAACAAAACACTCTGTTGGAAATAAAAAAAAAAAAGAATCAATTAAGTCCGAATTCTAGAATTGTTTAATTTTATTGATGAACCCAGTAATTTAAAAAATGATCTTTAATTTATATTTTTGTTCAAATATTGGAAATGTAAACTCTTAAAATTTCATTAACATCAAACAGGCTTGGCTTTGTGATGTGGAAAGGACGATGCGTCACAATCTGAAGGAAATTCTGGTGAATACTCGAAATGGCTTGAAAAAGAACTTGAGTAAAAGAGACAAGTGGATCAAAGAATGGCCGGGTCAGGTAAAGGAATCAAGACTTTTGCTTTTCTTTTTTTATGAATTTAGTGTTCTCTCTCTCTCTCTGATTGAGTGTGCCAAGAATACACACACACTTATGTAATAACAAAGATCATTTACACCTAACAAAACACATCAACCATCAAATTAAGGAAGGCCAACAAGTTCAAGACAGATTTTGCGAATAAACTGCTCAATATTAAAAAAAATGGAGGAACAATGATGAATGGATAAATAAAAGTTCAAATAACTTTTTACTTGAAGTTTTGCAGCGACAAGTTTTTATAAGTTCTACTTGTCAGGAGAAATCTATTGAATTTCTTCTATGAATTCCAAAATTCAATAATATTTGGGGTACAAAACTGATGATAGAAGATATAGATTTGTTGAAGTCTCAATGAGAGATATGTGTTCCTTTAATAGATAATTAAAACCTTGCTCTCCCATGTTCTACATGGCTTTTTGTGGAGTGAGTAACCATGGTCAAATGCAAAAGAAATAACTGAATTGTCCAACAAACAGAATTTACAATAAAAAGAAAAAAAAGGGGCAGAAATGAAATAATATCAAGCAAACAAGCAAACAATATATGCAAAGCAAATTAACAGTAAGAAGGCAAAAAATTCACAAACTAAGAATTTGTGTCAACACACACAAGGAAGTTTGGACAAGCAAATACAGCAGTCTGTCTTCTAGACAAGGCAGATCTGGACTGAGTCATATCAAACTGGTCTGTTTTATTGGCTAAGAAAAATATCCCAGCATGCATTTGTGGACTTCTGCCTATAAAAGGGTAGGGAGGGAATGTTTTGCAGTCATTCCCTATTGAGATGACTCGGCTCCTGGCTCGCTTGCGAGCTACCTGGACCGAGTGTTAGTTAGGAGAGTCGACGTAGGGCTCTTAGAGTGTCCAAGTTTCCATTATATAGTTTACTCGGATCATAGGCTTGTCCGGGTCCGTGTAAACTTAGATAAGCCTAAGGTTAGATTGGCAGGTTACTGGAAATTTAACTGTTCACTTTTTGTGAGCAGGATTTCCGGGACCAGCTGCTACTAATGATTCAGAGGGAATTGACGGGGCGGTTGTGGGTAACGCCTGGTGGGGAAAATTAAAATCAAAAATTAGAACGTTTGCTGCCGATTTTAGTCGTCGACTCAATCTAGATAGATGAGCGCGCAAACGGCTTTAGAAGATAAAGTTGATCGGGCTGTTAAATCCCGTGTTAGTGGGGACATAGTCTTAGCTAAGGCAGAGTTGGCCTCCTTGCTTACCAAGAAGGATCAAGCTCTGGTAGTTAGGGCTAGGTTAAAAAGAATGTCTTCTGAGGCGGCGAATATGGCCGCTGAATTGCGTGCAGAGGAGAATAGGAACGCGGATAAGCGACATATAGCGTGCGTCACATTGTCGGATAAGCGGACCGTGACTACAAAAAGCGCGGGCATATCACGAGGCCTTTCGGCTTTACTTTCAGGATCTTTTTCACCAGGGAGCCCGGTCTGAGCTCTGCTCAGTTCGATGCCTATTTGGCTGACTTTCCCTGCCTTGAGGCAGCTGAAGCGCTAGGTGCGAGGGTCCCATAACAGAGTCGGAAATCTGGGAAGCGCTGAAGCAGGTTGGCCTGGATAAGTCTCCGGGACTAGATGGTCTTCCCTACGAAGTGTACTTGAGGCTGTCGCCCATTTTTGTTCCTTTGCTGCAGCTGATTTTCAACCACTGGATGAGGCAGGGGTCTTTACCTCGACGCTTCACCAGGGGGTGTGATCAAGTTGTTGCGTAAGGACAAGAATGGTGGGGATGGGTTAGGGAACTTTCGCCCTTTGACGATGTTAAATACTGACTTAAAGATTTTGGCGAAGATCTTAGCCAACCGTTTGCAGCTTGTCCTGTCTCGTCTGATTGGCCCCGAACAGACTTGTGCTGTGAAGGGCAGGACGATTCAGGATAACCTTCATATGGTACGCTTGATCTTAGAGCAAGTCGACAGTGAAGCCGCGCTGATCAATTTAGATCAGTCCAAGGCCTTCGATAGGGTTGACCATCGGTTTCTGGAGGCTGTCCTGTCGGGGGCGGTTTTGAGCCGACTTTCGCTCCTGGATCCGACTCTTGTATCGTCCCCCCGTGCGCTGGTGGAAGTGAATGGGGTAAGGTCGGAGCCTTTCGTATTGTCTCGCTCCATTCGTCAAGGTTGTCCGCTATCGCCCTTGCTTTACGTTCTTGCGTTGGAACCATTCCTTCGCAAGTTAAAGGCGAATCCGGTCCTGCGCGAATTTCCCTGCCTGGCGCTACCACCTCGCCAGGTATTCTGCCTATGCTGACGACGTTTCGGCTCTTGTGTCGAGCAGAGCCGAGATTGACGAAGTCAGCAAAGAAATCAGTGGGTATGAGATGGTAACAGGGCCAGGATCAACCGCGATAAGTCTGTGGGCTTGCGGTTGGGTGCGTGGAAGGAGTCTCTTCCCGGACCTTTCCTCTGGACGGATGGGCGATCAAGATACTCGCGTCTGGTTCGGGTCCTGATCTCCAGTTGGAAATGAACTGGTCGGGGAAGGCCGAGGTCGCGGTTAATCTGTGGTCTCAGAGGAGACTTTCCCTGAAGGGAAGGGCGAAGTATGTTTTCACATCTATCCGATCCTCCTCTACCGACTCTCTGTGCTTCCACTCCCGTATGCCCGGCTAATGTCATTAGTCCGGACCTTGTTCTCTTTCTTATGGAAGGGCAAGACCCCCATGGTATCTCGCGAGGTCTGTTGCCTCCATCCCTCTGAGGGCGGTCTGGGGATGCCTAGCATTGAGATCCGTCAATATATGCTTCGCATTACTTTTCTGGACCGAATGTGTCGGGGTCGAATGAGGAGGGTGCCTTTTTGGAAAGAAGACGTCCAGAAACATTTTCCGTCCCTGAAAAGTGTGCACTCGTGCGAAGAAGAGGCCAGCCGTACTCCACGTGCCGAAAGTGCCCTTTTTATCGTGAATGTCGCCGCTGAAGCTCCTCTTACAGGGCTTCGGATGGTCTCTCCAACGCCCAGGCGTTGTCTCGCAAGGCATTATATCAAGTTTTAGTTAGGGGTCCGTACAAGATGAGCTGATTGGCGAGCTCGGTCTTACGGGCAGGAGGCTCGCTCGATATGGCCTTTGGGCGCCCGGGTTGAAATGCCTCAATAACGATGAGGCATCACTCACCTGGCTGTTGTGCCCTGGGTCGGCAAGGTTTGTTGGCTTGGAGAAATATCCAAACTCGTCGTGGTTCGCAGCTATTGGTCACGCCTTTTTCAGTGCGGGCGGGTGAGTGCCGTTAATGCAGGTTTGTTGAAGGCCTCATGGTTCGCATGCTGCAAAAGCCTGGAAGCCAGTTCTGTTTGTAGCAATGTGGTGCCGCAGATGACGAAGGCTGAACACTATGTGTTCTGTTGCTTACTAGGGGTTATGAGAATCGTGATTTGGACGACGCTCAGAAGGGATTCCATGAGGGCGAGAAGTTCACTTCTTCCCAACTGATCTTGTTCTTTAAGCATCAGCTTAAAGTCAAGATCAGGACGGAAAAGCGGCTCACCCTCATCGGAATTCAGCAAAAGGTGGGTGATTCTTGCGAATGTGCCGTAAAGGGGCTGACCTTGAGTGGCATTTGGATGCCGGTTAGGCATTAAGGATATTGTTTTTCCTGGGTTAAACATAGGTAACCCATCCCTGAGTTAGGTTAGATTAGGTTTTTGGATTTTTTTTTTTTTTTTTTTTTTTTTTCTTCTGGTAAACTTAGCTAGGGGTGTATTTGCTCATTGGCCCTTTTTTATTTCCGTCCCTTTTTTTTTTCCTTTGGTTTAACTCCCCACCCCCTCCCTCGTTTTTTAGGTGGTCAGTGATGTCAGTTCTCTGGTAGATGCGGGCGCCTTTCGTTTCGTGTGTGTGTTTTTTTCGTATTTGTTGTTGTGTATGAATGAGTGTGTGCCTGTGTGAATGCTTGGGAAGAATGAGTGTGGCCTTATTTTCATAAGTTCCGCATCGATTTCGTCCAGTTAACTGATATTTCTGCCACATTCAAGAGTTTGTGGGGGTTTTATTACTAATACAAATTTTATTTGGTTTCTTGTAAATATATTTTGTCATTTTGTATATATTCATTGGGGTTCATTTTTAAAAGTTGTTGTTTTTATGCCCCTCCCCCCACGGACAATACTTTGTACATAAGGGGATTATTTAGGTTTTTTCATGGAGTCAATGAGGCATTTTGGTGTTTGTTGTAAGAAAGGTATGGATAAATGTGTTGTTTTGGTGAAAGGATTATTGTTCTGTTTGATAGGGTCAATGATTGTGGCTAGCTAAGTTTTAGTCTAAGACAAGTGATGACCGTCCTTTACCCCAACCCCCTTTTCGGCCTTGTGCCACATTTGTACATATGTTCAATAAATAATCATTCCCTATTGAGATTGATATCAACACTTCTAGCTTAAGCTAATCTGCTTTTTAGCTGTTTAGTCTTAAGCAAGGGATTTTTGCTTGAATGAAAAGCTCAAAGTCTTGCTTGATAAAGGCATCTAATGACTATCTTTGATTCTACATTAAACCCTGTTGTCTGTACATCATTGACAATATCCTTTGCTATTAATATATATATATATATATATATATATATATATATGTCATTCACAGATAGTACTCCTCAGTGTGACTAGACATCTAAATGCCTCAAGCCAGGGCCGAAAACCAACTGATTTGGTGTCAGTCAGAGTCTCTACCTCTTAGCCATCATCACTCGCCAGAGAGAAACAGTTAATTCTAGAGTATTGTTTTTACAAATGTAAACAAACGCCAGTCAGTCAGAGTGCTCCAATTCATTTCACTGAAGAGCTTTGCATTATATATATATATGTATATATATATATATTTAATGTACATCCAAATTTAATCATAGAGAAAATTTACTTCCTGTTTTCCACCATCTTGTTTGAAGTACATCCATTCGGCATATATACACCAATTTCACCAAGAGTACTGCTCATAATGGGTAACAGTAAAAATCCATACTACATTTGATCTTCACACACACACTGTTCAAATTCCTTAATCCTTTGGCTTGCACTTTTTGTGTGTTGTTTGTGGAATACATATTCTCATTCTTTATCATTTTCTTACCTTCTTTTCTATTTTACCATTTTTTTTCTATATTGTCTCTCTTTAATGGAATGTTTTGTTCACAGTTCAATATAAGACTCATCCAAGATTTCCAAGTTACACATGTTAGGATCAATAAATGTTCAAAGACTCAAACAAATTCCTGCATTAATTCCACCCCCCCACCTCAACTCTTTGTTTAATTTTTGGCTTTGATAATAAATCTTCAGAGATTTCTGCTTTCATTTCAGTGAATAAAATTCGTTATTGTTTGAATTTTTAGAAGTGATCCCTTTTTTCAAGAATTAAAATCTGTACTTGTTATTAATGGCACCTTTTTTTGTAGATTAGGAAATAGGAAAAGAGCAGAAATATTTAAAAAAACAAAAAAGAGAATTTACAATATATATATTTGGGCTTTTTTCTTTATTTCTTTTTTCTTAAATATTTGGTTAGAATCTAGAAAATGGAAATTGAAAGTTTGGAAAAAAGTAAGCAGATACCCATAAGCAGAAACCTGGTATAAGAATAGGATGAGGTCAGGAATAACAGAATTAGAAATGGTGGAAAGGTGGGGGGGGGATTGACTTCAGATCCACCAACACAAGATGAACTGTAACATTGAATAATTTTATAAAACAAGAAGAATTTGTTTGTCTTTATTTATTTTGTTTATTTACAGAAATGTTACAATTTTTTTCTTCTCAGCTTACAATAACAGCCAGTCAAATTCAATGGACGACAGATGTCACAAAAGCCCTGGGCCAAGTAAAGGATAGAGGAGATAAAAAGTCTTTGAAAGTTCTTAAAAAGAAGCAGGTTTGTTAATTCAGTGAAAACTTTTCATCATGATCCCAAATTGTGTAATTTGTAGAATAAATGAAAATAAAGAAAAACTGAAAACTTTCTTATTAGAATGAATCCCTTCATCTTGAATCTTTTCATCTTAAAAACTTTCTTGTTTTTTTTTTTTAATCATTTCACTCCAACCAAGGTGATAATGCTACTATTATGCAGAGGTGTGGGGGGGGGTTGCAGGGAGGGAAAGAGACGACTGAGAATAGGGAGAATTGAGGGAAAGACAAAAGATGAATGGGATTCAAGAAAACAGAAGATGTTGCATTTAAATTTTTGAAGATTGTAGTAATCAGGGAAGCAAGTAAATGGAAGGGGGTTCCACAGGCAGGGAGTGCAGATAAAGAAACAGTTGGAGTAGAAGTGTTAGTTGCATTTATCTATTTCAACAGTAAATGGGTTGGACCTAAATGCCAATCTAGTAGCACACTTAAATTCATGTAGTTGGGGCACCAGGGGGAAAAAAAAGGCTCATCAGAGCGCAGTTGCTATGGAAATATTTGTGGAAAAGACAAAGGGAAACCACACTACATTCGTGAGAAAGAGACTGAAGTCGAGATGACAGATCAGGATTGATTACTGTTATGGCCCAGGGTCCGTGTACCCCGGGTGATAGTCCAAGGTAGAACCAATAAAGAAGAACTCGAACGCATATATGGAATAACACAGATATATTACAAACAGGAATATATACAGAGAAGTAGAAAGTGTTAGTACGAACAATCAGGTTTAGTAGTAATTGTCTGAACGTGACTCTGTTTCGGACTGCCTCTGACTCCCTGCTTCCTCTTGAGGCGCAGTATTTATTACGTATGGAATAGTCTATTATGTTATTATGGGTAAGGTCCTATAACAATTACATTGCAGATCTTTCTTTGGATTTTGTCAAGAATCTCGAGATGTACAGCAAGGGTACCAGACTAGATATGGCAGCATGCTGTGTAAATCAGTGTTTTTATCTTCAGTTCATAGATTTGCTGATTTTACCTTTGAACTATGTGAAGAAAACTACCTTTACAGACAGAAACTTTAAACAGGTTTCTAACTGAAGGATAAATTTGAATACCTGCATGGCAGGTGGGTGGGGGGCACTAGAAATTTCTAGTGGCCACATTTTTATTTACGTGTGGCTCTTTATCTCTGTGCCCTCTGACCTTCAATTAGTGTATGCCAATCCATGTAACTGACTGGGAATTTCAGACTGAACTTTTTATTTAATCCACATGGATAGATTCACTGCCCATGTCTGGGGATATCTCATCTAGTTCTTATTTTAGTACCAGCTCTGTTATTGCACTGGGTCCAAGTACACATTGCCTGGCCCAGAGATTGAACTCACAATTATTATCTCATGAAATTCAAAAACCAACACTTTAATCCACTAAACTATTTTCTTGTGGGACAATTCTGTGTGGAGAACTTGGAGCCTTAAACCTATGGGTTACCCCAACTTGGCTTTGCCAGGTTCACCAAGACACTGTTAGATGGTAGTGTTAAACAGCTATAAAAGGGTAACACTTCTTTGTCTTTTCTTTCTTTCTTTTAGCATGTAGTAAAAGTAACAACAGCACAGGACTTGTTCCCAGAAATGGGGATATCTTTCTTCTAAGTGACTGAACTCTTTCACACACACACACATATACACACACAATTCCTAATTGCTAAATATTTATGTCTTCTGAGCTATATTTGCATGAATACAACAGTTGTTTTCATTCCTTTGTTAATCAGTCTATTGTTATATAAAAATACATAAACACTTGTTGAAATTTATTCCATTTCCATCCCCTACACAAAAAGTGCCAACCCATCATTTACAGGTGTAAATTTTGTGTGCCACTGTTTTTAGTCCAACTAGAACATACAGCAGCAAACCTAACCTGCCTGCTGATGAGTGATGCTGCTGCTTGTCATGCTTGACTGCTGCACTTAACCAAAGCTTTTCTCCTTTGTTACAACTGCTGCTGAAAACCTGCTGTCATATGTCTATATTTATTAGCGACTCCCATATTATATTTATTTTTATGCCAGGCCTATATAGCCTAGATTATGTGTTGATTCTTTCAGATGTCTAACTCTCCAGTGTTCTTCCTTGTCCAGTATTTTCACCTCATTTCACAGGGGCTGATGACCACCATTTTCCCTCCATACACGATTTGAGTTCAATCCCAGAATGCAGCCTTTAGTCAGAGAACTGTTTATTCAAACAAAAGTTATTAAATGGAACTTGCTTGTATGACTTGAGGCATGATTCATTCAACCAAAATAAAACTGATAAATCTAAAAATTATTATCTCCTTTGGTGGTGTTAATGGTATGAGGATTTAGATTTGTTAAAAAAGTCATTTGTTTGTTATTAAAAGATTGTAATTCTTCAACTGAACTAGGAAGACATATGATGTATATACTTCTTTAATTAGGTTATCAATTTACAGTGATGGTCTTGCTCAAAAACAAAAACATTCCATCATTGCCAATCGAACCCTGAACTACCACTAGTTACAAAGAATGGATGTCCCCTCAGGGAGTTTACATGCCTTGAGAGATTATTTGGCCACAAACTCACACCCGAGCTCAAGTGGAACTCATAAATATGATCCCTTGCTTAAGATGCAGGGAAAAAATGATCAGTTCTCTGTACTGCACCAGTAAGTATCTGATTCCTGGTGCTCTCTTCTACTTTTACAAGAGTCAGTTCAGGCCTAAAATGAAATACTGCTGTTATATTTAGACTGGAGCTACCCAGCCTTCATTTTCCAATTTCAATAAAGTACAAAAACTTCTCAGGGTCCTTGTGGGTGACAAATTATTTTTCCCCCCTCCAACCGTCTCTTTTATGGGCTGGATGTGACAAACCTCTCACTGCTCTATC
The DNA here is from genome assembly GCA_903632075.3 of Acanthosepion pharaonis. Classification (NCBI taxonomy): domain Eukaryota; kingdom Metazoa; phylum Mollusca; class Cephalopoda; order Sepiida; family Sepiidae; genus Acanthosepion; species Acanthosepion pharaonis. Next base: position 242,056 of record CAHIKZ030003556.1, on the reverse strand, counting down.
ACTACTTCCATGGAAAGTGCTCGGATGAACTGCATTCCTTGGTTTCACCAGGTCTAGACTTCACAACCAGGACCCGCCATGCCACTCAGATTGTAGCAAAAAAGCCACATTCCCTTCATATTCCATTGGCAAGAAGTAAGTTCCACTCAAACAGCTTCTTCCCACAAACCACAGCTCTGTGGAACTGACTCCCAAGAGGATGTTTCCTTTATCACTACAATCTTAACCTATTCAAGTCCAGGGTTAACAATTATCTTCCTCTCCTATCCACATAAACTGCCACTTACTGTAATTCTCCCTCTCGAGTGGCCTCCAGGGTCTTGTACAAGGTGAAGCTCACTGAAAGAAAAAATCATATCACTTTCTTGAATTTTGATCAATTAAAGACATTGATCTAATCTGAGGAGCCAATCCTCAGCACTCTGTTCTCTCTTATACCAAAAATCATAAAATGCTAAATTGGCAGATTATATGACATATACAAATTCATTTGAGGATTGACTGCTGGTATTTCAAACATGATAACCAGGTTTTTTGCAAATCACTGCCAGACCCAGTTAAAATCCTATTTTGTTGGGCTTCAGATTCATAATCAAGTGCATAAGAGAAGCTGTTACACATATATTTACATGTTTTTTTTATAGTAATGTTTACGCTATACAAGGCCCATGAGCCACTCGAGATAGTGTTACAGATTAAGTGGCACAGTTCATGGAGATATGTGGTAATGATAATGGTTAACCTTTGACTTAAGATTGTAGTGATCAGAAAAGCATCATCTTGGGAGTCAGTTCCACAATATAGCATTTTGTGGGAAGAAGCTGCTCAAGTGAAATTTGCATTTCACCAATGAAATACGAAGAGAATGCAGTTGGTTTACTACACTGTAAATGGCGTGGTGAGTCTTAACCATGAAAGAACTGGTGAAATCAAGGAGTGTAGTTCATCTGAACACTTTCCATGGAAATAGTGATAGAGTAGTGAGAGGCTTCCAATGTATTGTTTGCGAGAAAGAGGTTGAAGGCTGGAAAATAATTTGTCACCCACAAGGATGTGGAGATGCTTTTGAACTCTATTGAGACAGGGAAAACTGGGCAGCTGCTGCCTAGATATTTGTAGCAGGTCTCCATTTATGGCCTGATTTGGATTTTTTAATGGTAGGAGATAGCATGAGAAATCAGCCATACAGGAACTATTTTCCCAGCATCTTTAGCAATCGATTATTGCATGCACAAGTTCCAGTCTGGTTTTGGCTGATGTCCCTATAGGCGCTCTAGGCACGGGGCCTCACTGATGGAACACAATTCATCATGATCGATAAAAATTCAGGGTCTGCCCGGTGATGATGGAACGTCACTAGTTTAGTTTTCGAGACATCACATGTGACCAGCCAGTTTTCCTCCCCCACTGAGCTAAGTCAGAGGAAAGATCAGCTGCCAGGTGCTAGTCATCTGGAGTTTTGGAAATGTACCCCTATATTGCTGTATTATCAGCATAGACATTCATAAAAGATCTTAGGCAGATCATTTATGTAAAGTAGAAAAAAAGTTGAACAGAGAAGTGAGCCTTGCAGGATGTCTGTGCTGATTGCTTGAGCCACAGACAACTGGCCGTTAACAACCACCTTCAGTGACCTACCTGGTAGGAAGATGTATTTTTAACATTTTTTCACTATGACAAATTGATATATTAAAATACTGTTAAAAATAAATTAAAAATATAAAGAATCTAATTTTATTTTTTATTTCCAAATATGTCTCAAGAATTTCTTCTTGCTAAATCCTGAATTCCTGATAATAATGAATAGCAAGATGGCTTCTTTGTTAATGAATCCATTTTTAAATTGTAATATAGCTAAATGCTCTCCTATGGAGCATAAAATCAAATCTCATCACAGTCAATTTGTCAAGAAATTGATTTCTTGAAAATATAATTATGGGGAGATGATCCCAATGTGTGGCGCCATTTGGAAGTGATAGAAAACCATAGCATGACTCAACCCAAGCCTTATGAGTGGAATTGGTTAGTGGAAACTGTTTTAGAGCCAATGAGAGATAGAAGCCCTTCAGCCTTGGTTGGCAAAGGTGTCTTCATAAAAAAACACCTGTCCCCCAACAGTCCAACCATATATGAGGATGTGTCAGCCTAAAGAAACGCACATTCACTGAAATTCTTAACTCTTTAATTCTTTTTCTTTTCAGGTGATTATGCTAAACAAATATTCCGAAGCAATCCGAGGTAACCTAACCAAAATCCAAAGATTAAAAGTTGTAGCTTTGGTGACAATTGAAGTTCATGGTAGAGATATTATTGAAAAATTGATCAAGTCGGGCTGTAATGACGTGACAGCGTTTGAGTGGTTAAGTCAACTCAGACTCTACTGGGACAAGGTAAGCCAATTTACTACCCACAGCTTGTGAGACTGACAGGATTTATTTGTGCAATAAAATTCTTTATTTACTAAAACCCAATCTGGCACAAGGCTACATTTTTAAAATATCCATTGAAGAATGAATTTACTAGCAATTGCTTGTGAGATCTTCTTGCTGTTTTCTTGATGAATTTACATTCATTAAAGTCTGTCACCAGGCCATACCTCCCAAGCAACTAATAAAGGTCTATGTAATTATCAATGACTTACAATACCTGCATTTTATTAATTTAGCAAAAATAATTCTGTTTTGGAAGCATTGGTAATCGCAGTGAATGGACAATTTTCCATTGATCCAAGAAAGCAATCGGTTTTTAAAGAAAAATAAGTGATGTTTATTTATCTATTCAGTCACACTTTTCGTTATGTTATTCTAGTGTCTATTAATATATGATCTCAGCTGGTTGATAATTTTCCCTTTTTCAGAAAATCAAAAACAAGGATTATCACTGCAAAATACATACACACATATTATTCCTTATCACTTATAGTAATAAAGAATAAATGTCAGATTATAAAATCCTTTTGGAAATAACAGAAGGAAAATGAAGCTAGCAGATATAGATTAAAAAAAAACTCCCAAATAAGAGATGTGCTTCCCTTAAGTAGGTAACTGAGTCTTGGTAATAGCATGCTGTGGCTATAGCAGTGGTTTCCATGATGGTATTATTATAATAAGAAGAGAATGCCTTCTTTTAAGGACATAACTGAGCCTTACTTTATTATGACACTTTCTTGTGGCCAAATTAATAATGTTAGGCTGTGTCCATAGGAGAGGGTTTCTCTATGGTAAAAGGGAATACTGGTTCAATTCCTGATGAGGGGCACATTTTTCTTTAGTAGGAATTCTTGATCTCTGTTGGTTGATGTTCATTTCACTGTTTAAGAAAATAAAAACCAGGGATGTTATCTCAGTAAAAATAAGAAATAATTCTTGTATTAAAAGAAATCCATTTAAAAATGACTATATTAGTATATTTAATGATTCTTTCTGGTACTCCTCTTGGAAAATGAGCAAACAGAATGGCACAATCAAAATGGTTGAACACTGACAGCCAACTAAAATTGTTCATCCCTGACATAATGCCCTCCACAATCCACCAGGTCATGAATTGCCTCCAAGCTGAATCACATCCATTCAAGGCACTCTACAGAATAAAAGGCTTTCATGCCCAAGCTCATTCAGACACACAACCCAAAGCTGCATTTATGGCAAGTTACAAACCATGCAATGTCTTGCCATGTATGTGGAAATGAATGTACAAGACTGCATGAAAGAAGTTAAAAGTTTCTGAGCTTGTAATATTGATATATGATTGTCTGAATTACATTTTCACACTCTTCTTTATACATGTATACATTTATATATGTCTCAGTCTATTGATGTACTATCTTTGTTTATATTCAAACAAACAACTAATACTTTATACTTATTAAAATGAACATTTTATTTATTATAATCACTATTTGTTTATTCTTTAATTTAATTACTATTCATTTCTTGTCTTTTTTTTTTAAAAATGGCTATGTCATTTGTTGAGTTTATTTTATTACAAATATTTACTACATTAATTATCTGGCAGGAATGACCAAACAAAGTTTATTTATTCATTTTAAAATTTTTTAAGGAAGAGGATATTTGTAAGTGTGTAGAAATTTTTCCTAGTTGTGGGTGTATGCTTGCAGTGAGAGTGCAATGAATAAAACCCAAGGCTCAAAATAACTGTTCAACAGCTTTTATTTCTGGTTGAAAGAGAGTGCAAAATAATAGTATTTTGCATGAAAAAAAAAAAAGGGTTTTCTACTTAACAAAGTTCTTGAGCAGATGTCTAATAGAGAAAGATTTATCGAGGATGAACAAAAAGTCTGAGTGTGAAACTGCTAGCACCGGTACGAGTCTTCTGCAGCAAGGGCTGTGTGTAGTTTTTTTTCTTTGGGTAGGTGTCTCAAAGGGAAATTTTTTGAGAGGAATGAGAAATCTGAAGTCAAACTGCCAGGACAGGGCCACATGTTTTCTGCAGCAAGAGTTGAGTAGCTGGTTAAGCTTCAAGCTGGCCGTGAAGGTAGAGGCTGCTGAAATGAAGAAGTGTGAAAGAGACTGATTAGGGCTCTGTTAGCATTTTAGTGACTTCTGGGACATCCAGTTATACTCTGCTGATTACTTCCATTGTTGCTACTGCTGAACTGAGCAAAGTAAGGAAGCCCTCACATGCCACAATAGCCAACAAGTGAGATGGTTTCTATAAGAGAAGTCTTTTGAATCCTAACATTTACTTTGTAATATTTGTTCTGTAGAATTGATTTATTATTAAATAACATTTAAACAATTCTTTTAACAACAGAAATAATAATAACAGTAATAATTTTATAGATATATTTGATTATTTTCTGTTATTCCTTATACATATTACTTATTTTTATTATTTATTGATTATTTCTATTATTTCTCATTTAAATAGTTGTAGTAAATATAATAATAATAATAATTGGTATCTACATACAGTGTCAAAAGAATGTGTGTATATGTATATATATATATATATATATATATTTAGGCAGCATATCTTCATTGAAGCATGTTTAATTAAATAATATAGACATATTATATATATATATATAGACATTTATTTTCATAATAATCCTTTCCAGTTCTCTAATCAGTTTCTTGATGTTTAAAATGAAATTCATCAAGGAAGGTGCTGTTGTTTTTTTCCTACCCCCCAAGTACTTTCGATCTCCTCTAAGATCATCCTCAGGGGTGAATTACAAAGACAAACTTATTGTAGCTGTGATTATCAAAAAAACATGCATAAACACACTCATATAATTATTTTAAAATTTTAAATTTATCCAATGTAGCTGCAGAATTTTTTGTAAAACAAGCATTCCAATTTAATGGGGCTGATCAGAAATTAGTACAAATTCAAAATGACATTAAATGTTCATTAAATGCATTTCAACATGTTGCTGCTACAGTCATAATAAATTTTGTTGAGTGTTGGTTGGTTGAATTTGATATAGAGGGTCATGAGAATTTAAAGATTTTGTTTATTATTTTAGTATATTGATGTCGTCAACAAGTATTTTCCTATATTATGAAGGTGGACAGAAATATGTTTATATATATATATATATATATATATATATATATATAACATATTCCTATCCGCTACATGTGGCCTGCCTGTATACTTTAGTTCCAGAGGGGAACTAAGTAGATATATGTATATATCCATCCCCTTAGTTCATTTCCTCTGGCACTAAAGTATCTAGGCAAGCTACATGTATTAGTTCCAAGACTCTCACCAGTAACTACAGCTAGTATTGACTGGCTACAGGTTAAATCTACATGGGAGGAACTACCTGGTATTATATCTAGAACAGTGATGATCTGACATTGGTGTGCAATGACTCTACAACCACACACACTGTCATGGGACTGCTGCTGCTGCTGCTGCTGCTGCTGCTGCTGCTGATGATGATGATGATGATGATGATGATGATGATGCTGCTGCTGATGATGATGATGATGATGATGATGATGCTGCTGCTGATGATGATGATGATGATGATATTGTTTTGGGTTTGTTTGTTTTTTTCGGTTTCATCATTTTCTATGTTTTCATTGGAAAACTTCTTTTGTTTTCAAGGAAGAAGGCGACTGCTTCATACGTCAGACCAACACACAATTCCAGTACGGTTACGAATATTTGGGCAACTCTGGCCGTCTTGTGATCACGCCCCTCACTGACCGATGTTACATGACACTGACCACCGCTTTACACTTACACCGAGGAGGAAGTCCAAAAGGCCCTGCAGGGACAGGCAAGACTGAAACCACCAAAGATCTGGGCAAAGCTTTGGGCAGCTATGTGATCGTGGTTAACTGTTCCGAGGGTCTTGACTACAAATCTATGGGCAGAATGTTCTCTGGACTTGCACAGGTGAGCAGGAAAAAAAAATCATATATTCGCATCTTTTATTTCAGAATACAATTCCCACATTTGAAAATCTCGTAACCAACTATAGCTTGACTACCATTTATAAGAACCGCTTAGGAAAATAAAAGCGATTTATTTGCTGCTTACAAACTTTTTTTTAATCAAACAATTGAATTGAATTTCCTAAGCAACAACAAAATTAACATCATGCTCGAATAAAGAAGGATAAAAATAATAAAAAAAAAAATTATGTTATTTATGAAATTTGTAGCAACAGGTTAGAATTAATTAATCAATTAACTCCTGGAAAAAGAACTTATAGGTAGAATTATTGGAAAGAATATAAGAAATGTAGATGTAGCATTTTTAACTTAATTACTGATAATTACATATGAATTACTGATAATTACATATAAGCATGCCAAGTTATTTTATTGTGTGTCATGTAGAAAAGTGTACATTCAAGAAATAGAAGTTTGTGTGAAAATTATAGAACAAGACAACGACATAATTGGAGAATAAAGTGTAATTATTAAGACAGATGAAACAAAATTCCAAAAGAGAACATATAATAGGGGTAGATGTGTAAGGACAAGCATTTTGCTGCTTTTCTTCTTCTTTTTCTTCTTAAGGTTGAGTACCATGTCATACTTCTAGCCCCCCCCTCCCCCACTGAAGCATACCTGTTCGCTTGTTTCCCTGAAGTGACCTGCTCCTGCAAATTTCATAAATAACATCATTTTATTTTATTATTTTTAACCATTTTTTGTTCAAAGGTGAAATTAATTTTGCAATTGTTGCTTAGTATTTATCTTTTTCAGCACACCTACATCACTTCCAAATCTGACACAAGGTCAAGGTTTAAAGTGGGTTTAATGGCAATACTGTGGATAAAATTGCCCAAGCTCTCTAGGCACATCCCCTTTTGGGAATGCCTCAGGTGCCAGGCAATAAACCCAGACTCCTTCTGAAGGAGAGGTACTGTTGGGGGAAGACCCCCTGGGGCTTGGGCTTACTATTTTTGATACTTCCCTGGCATGTGCCAGGGAAGTATTGTTGTTTAGTAAATTTAATTCAATTGCCTTGTTTTTGTTTTTAAAAAAAAATGACTAAGTGCTCAGTAAATTACAATTCGTTTTCTTAAATGGGCCCCGGTAAATGGTTGTCAAGCCCAGGTATTTGCTTAATGAGACTAACTTTAATGCACAGACACTTTCATGAGTCATCTGTTAGTCCTTACATATAAACTACTGCAGTGAGTATATATATATATATATATATTCCTCTTACCTGTGACAATTTCCTAAGTATAGAGTTGGTTACTAATTCATGTTTTGGAAGATACATGTGTGAAAACATATTTTTTATCATTGTTTCTTACATGCTGTGTTTTTTTTTTGTGTTTTAAACAGACAGGTGCCTGGGGTTGCTTTGATGAATTCAATCGAATCAACATTGAAGTCTTATCAGTTGTTGCACAACAAATTCTTTCTATCCTTAGTGCACTCTTCTCAGGAAACAAACAATTTCCTTTCGAGGGAAGACTCATCAAACTTGTATGGTCGTGCGGAATCTTTATTACAATGAATCCAGGTAAAAAAAAAAAAGAACAGACATTTTTTTTTCCTCTCTTCTCATATTCATTTTGTTTTATTGGTGAAATTTTAGCTCAAAATAGAAAGGAGTGCTGAAAATTTCTTGGCCTGACACACTTCTCAAAATCTAACTGATTACTAATCAGAATTTTTTGGGAATGGTTTCTTTGTTGGGCTAAGAATTTTTCAGCATCTCCTTATAAAAACCAAAATTTGTTTTTGTAAGTTTAAACATGGTAAATGATCAATTCTTAAATCATACTTTGAAATTGTATGTAAGAGTTGAAAAGAATTTGTCATTTAGTTTCTATTCCTCACTGAATATTCCTTCTAAAATTTCTTAATTCTTTATTCAGACATATGTGTGCCTTTCTCTATAAAATGTGAGAAATGAGTCTTTAAAAAACAGAAACAACTCCCATTAACCTCTTTTAAGTTTAGGCTTCCATAAGATCAGGTTTATGTGAGATGTTATTCATTCGAGTGTAATTTCTTCAATATAAAATGTTTATAACCTGAGAAATTCGCAATCAATGAGGATCACTTGTCTGATTTTTATCCAAAGGATTAACAGAGAAACTTCTTTTGGTTTTGCACAAGTGAAAGATTCACAAGAACTTCTAAATGCCAAAAAAACAGTTATTTCATTTCTGCTTTTCTTTTTAGGTTATGCTGGTCGTACCGAATTACCAGACAACTTAAAGTCAATGTTCCGTCCCATTGCTATGGTTGTGCCTGATTCCAATATGATTGCAGAAATTATTCTCTTTGGTGAAGGATTTGGAAATACAAAAGTAATTTAAAGCTTTTTACTTCAATTCTGCTGACTTTGAAGTCAGAAACAAAACAAAAATCTTTCATTTCATATTTCATTCCTTGTATTTTCGTTCAAAATCAATTTTTTTTCAAAATTTTATTTTTGTGTGTGTTTACATTTATATATGTTGGTGGTTTAATGGATAACAGCTCAAAATAATAAATTGGAGAATTGAGTTTGAATTCCGGTCAAGTTCACGACATTCACTTATGCATAAATACTCTTTGAAAAGCTATGAATCCATCTGTTTGTTTCTCCCTAGCTAGGGATTAAATAGTAGGACAGACAGGGCTCTTTAGCCTTGGTTGGCAACCATCCTAGGAAAGTGACAGCCAGAAATTCAAAACTTGAGGTGTGATATTTGGAAATCATGAGACTCACTATGTGTTCCAGTTCTCTGTATTCATAAAGTGTGCTTTTGATTTTCTACAAACCTTCACTATTATAATCGAATCATACATGCAGGTAGTCTGGCTGTTTGGTTTTAAGAACTGAGCTACTTGACCTTCATACTGAAGACAACAGTAGAGTTCATCATTTATTCATTCATATATAAAAAAATTTGACTCTGCTGTGACTCCATAGGTTCCTTAGGAAGTGAACAAGAGGGGTGTGTGCCTGATTATTGTGTAGAACATTGTGAAGAGAAGAGATAATTATAAAATCGGCATTTTGTCTGGGTGAAGTATCAATATGGGTAGGTTTGGTATCAATTTTTGACTGCTAAGTTAAATTTTAAATCTCTGATACGATACAGTCCATCCACCAGAGTTGTTCATTACCTAAGTTGAGGAGCTCATTGGATGAAATCTGTGTGAAAAAGAGCACCATGGCATAATTCACTCTGCAAGAAATTTGGAAATGGCATGCTATACTGCTTGGCATTTATGCTGGAAGCTCCAATATGAACATTTCAGAGTGTTTGGGTGTCAGTGCAGAGGTTTCAGAAAGAGCTGGATGAGCCTAATGGTGATTATGAAGGTACAGCAACTCAGAAAACTTACTCTGATTGTTCTGATAAGAAAAGAACTCACGATTTTGTTGGTGAGGGCTCAGACTCAACACATAGGCCTTCATCAAGTGCCTTGAGGAAGTAGTTCTGCCCTGGGTTAAGAAGGTGGGTGCTGGAAGACCCTATGTCTGGCAACAGGACCCTACACCATGCTACACAAACAGGAGAAGCCAGTCATGGCTGTCAGACAATTTCTGCACGCACAACTCTCCTTACATCTGGCCACATAACTCCTCAAACTGCAACCCTCTTGATTATTAGGTGTGGAGCACAGTTGAGTGAGAGACCAACAAAGCTTCTGATAGCACCAAAGATGAACTGAAGGCAAAGATTATGGCAGCATTCCTCAACTTAAACAAGGAGACCATCCAGAAGAGTTGCAGGAGATTCTGAAGTTGTTTGGAGGCCGTGGTAGAAGCCAATGGTGATTTTATTGAATAAATTTACTCTTTAGTATTTTAAGATATTATAGTATAATTTTGGTGAATATATCTGTTAAAATGAGATGTCAGTGTTATTTTCTTTTTTGCATATTTTAGATGAAAATTTATCCATCACAATCTGTATATTTGTATACACACACACACACACACACACACACACACACAGGCACCTGTGATTCATGTAATATAAAAGTAATGACAAAATATACAAAATACATATTACTAAAATGTCTATTAATAAAATCTGTCTATATTTCTGAGATGAGGTGTTATGTACACTATTTACATTATTCAGACTATTGTCCTCCTCATATTTATTACAATGTTTCAGCCTTTGTACACTCCGGCCTTCTTCAGGTGGTTGGAATGTCAAACTGAACCCTTTATTTCGCTCACTGTGGTAGACTATTCTAGTTCCATGTACTATGTTTAATTACTCACACTCTTTGGGTCCTCTCACTGGATCTAACTAACGCCTTTATCTACTCAAGGACACATGGCACAGTGGATAAAGGCGTTGGTTAGATCCAGTGAGAGGACCCAAAGAGTGTGAGTTCAATACCTGGTTAAGGCAGTGGAGAACTTGGAGAGGGGAATTAACTGATAACTGACATCCATTAAACATGGCACGTGGAACTAGAACAGTCTACCCCAGCGAGTGAAACAAAGGGTTCAGTTCAACATTCCAACCACTTGAAGAAGGCCGGAGCATACAACGGCCAAAACGTTATAATAAATATGCCGACAAAGATGAGGACAATAGTCCGAATAATGTAAATAGTGTGTATTCTATATATATTTCATTTAATATGATATTTTTGATAAAAGAACTTAAACATACGTACAAGTGAACAAATGACTAAAACAACCAAGTAAATATCCAATCATCCTAACTTTGAACATAAAGGAAAAGTAAATAAATGAATTAAAAAATATGTATTTTGTATTTTTTTTTTTTTGTCATTTCTTTTATATAGAATGGATGTGTATATTTCTATGTATGTCTTTATAATTACAGGAATCATACATGTGTGTATATGTATATATGTGATGTTATGTTTCTTGTATATATTTACAGGTTAGATATATACTTTGATATAGTGGAAGTTTTATATTCATGTGCATATCTATATGTATATATATGTGGATATGTTTTTATGTATGTGTCTCTGTCTGTGTTTGTGTGTGTAGAGGTATATTTATACACACAAACATATATATATATATATATATATAGAGAGAGAGAGAGATAGAAAATGTATGATAAAGTGGAATAAGTTTACTTGTGATGCATTTCATCCTTCGGGACTTCATCGGAATAAATTTGTTATGTTGGTACAACTGAACATGTGCACGACAGAAAATTTATCATTTTTTTTTTAGAATTTTTTTGTTTTTCTAAAAATGTTCTACAGGTGGAGACAAAAAATGTATATCTTATATTAATATAAATTATAGCTCTGTTATTATACATCAAGCACTATTTTATTAGCACTAGCACTTAATGTACAATATTTTATATATATATATATTACTGCACAGAAGCACTGCACCAATTTATTTTCTTGTAAAATATTCATTTATGAAAATCACCAATCACTAACCTTCCCAAAATTAAGATGCGTTCATGAGAGTGCAGTGATGTCCACTCGTGCTTTACAGTTTTCCAAATTTCAAATCTTTTCAAGCGCTAATTGCAGATAGCAGTGAACCATTGAAAAAGATTTTGAATTCAATTTTTGGAGAAAATTCTTCAAACTTGAACAAATTTGAACAAAAGCAGGTCATTGTTAAACCTAACAGGATAACCTGTTCATGACACATCTCTCGAGATGAAGTCACTTTTTCTCGATATTTTGATTGCTATTTTGGACTTTGTTTATAGGATGGCTTGATATATGCATATACATATGTATATACACACACACTCACATGTTCATTTATGTCACTGCACATGCACACACATACACCTTCTTTTTTTTTTTACTTTCTATGATTTTTCTCTTTGCCTCCATTTTGTTTCATATTTCTATTTATTGGTAATGTTAATGTTAGTCATTTGCTTATAAGGAAAATATTTGGTATTCATTGACCGAGCAGCCAGTGCTACTTTCGGTTGAAATTACAAAATCTTCTCTTAAAATGATTTTTCAGCAAAATGTTGTTCTTTTCCAGTATTAATGGTGGTTTCCTTCCTAATCTTTTGTTTGAAGTTTTGTGGAACATCAACATCTTAATTATGTTATTTTCTCTTTAAGTTACATGTGATATCCATTTTAGTTGTTGCTACTATTGGAAGTCCTCATGCAATATGGTTTCTGTTATTTGGTACAGTTCTTTGTGATTCTGTAACACCAGTCCATGAGGTTCAAAGAAGGATGGTCCTTACTAAGACCTACTGGCTTTATTCACTTGAAGCCTCGTTTAACCATCAACCTAAGAAAGAGGCTGTATACATCAGACAGTTTAGATATTTCTGAATGAGCATGGCATTCATATGAAAAGCTCAATCTGATGAGATTATTTAACAACATGAATCACGTTTTTAGGTTAATATTTTGGTTTTGTAGCAATTTGTGGTGTTGTGTGAAACTATTTCTGGTGCAGTCTATTCCATGTTCAATTTCCTTATCTCTTCTACTAAATTTGTTATAACTTATTTAAGGACTGATTACGATGATGTATCTTTCTTTAATTGACTCTCAGTCATTTTCTTCTGTTTCAATCTGCAGCATTTAGCCAAAAAAGTGTTCACTCTTTACAACTTGGCCACCCAGCAATTATCCAAACAAGACCATTATGATTTCGGTCTGCGTGCATTGGTTTCTGTGTTGAGATATGCAGGGAAAAAGAAACGTTCAAATCCGACAATGCCAGATGAAGAGGTGAGTTAGCATCTGTTTTTGTTTTCTTTCTTTCTTTCATCATTATTGTACAAGAGGAAAGATGAAAGGATTTAGAGGACAGGTGAATGTTTTACACCTGTCATGAGCACAAACTATAAAGTTGATAATGCCACTGTTGACTGTTCAATAAAATCATTAAATGTTTTATTTTAATTTGGCTGAGATTTTCTTGTTCATTACAAATCAAAAAGGACTGAAAATAAAATGTAACAAGTCTTGATGGATTATACAAAGAAGAAATCAACCAAAAGAAGTTTCAATTTTCCTCAAATTTCTTTGCCTTTTCTTTCAGATTTTGCTCCTCTCAATGAAAGACATGAATATTGCAAAATTGACCTCTGTTGATCTTCCTCTCTTCAATGGTATCATGTCTGACCTTTTCCCAGGAGTGGAAACACCAGTTATAGCTTATGACAAAGTATGTCAGACTGTTTTTTTTATATCTCTTTCATCAAAATAAATATCAGTGCAGTTAGATAGAAATTTATAGCATTTCTTCAAATTCTGTTTATGACAACTGGTTTTATATTTGTTTTTGTGCCTTTTGAAAAAGGCATGAAGTCACCTTCCCCTGCACATTTTTCTGGTACCAATTATTTTTGCTTATGTCTTCTTAGAATACCTCAAGAGAAGTTGAAGATGAGTGGAGAGTGTATGCTGAGGACACACCTTCTGTGTAATAAATGGTTCAGCTTTTCCAACATGATATTGTTAATTTTGTATTAAACTTTTTGCTATTTTTTTTCTGAAAACAATAAAATATATTATTTTGATATAACATCCTACCTCAGTCCCATACAAGTTTTTACATTTGATGTATAAAACGTCTATAGAAATGTAACAATTATTATGTGACAGTAAAACTTTGAATCCATTGCATTAATATTAGTTCCATATTTTTAGGTCAGAGTTCAGGCTGAGGTTTGACTTGAATCTGTGAAGAATATAAATTCCACATTTAGTGACAAAAGAAGGAATTTTCTACTCGTCTAGGTTAATTGACAGAAAAGGGCATTTGAAAGTCTGTTGTTCAGTAAGAGCAAAAAATGCTTTTGATGTTAAAACAAGTTCTTTATTCTTGAATAGAAGTTTGGTAAATTGACACAAGACTGAACACCTTTTGAATTGATATCAGAACCATTTTTTTACTTTTCTTGAGAGACTTGCTTAACGTTTTCTCTATAATATTTCAAAACACTAAGCCAAAGGAATGTGATTTTGTTGTCTGATTATTGATTGGTAAAAGGCTCAAAATTCCTTTCTGTAAGAAGAAACCCTTGAATTCATTGAAGATAAAAGTGGCGAGACAGCATGCCTCATAATGGTATCACAGATGTGATGGGTGTGGTACTAGTCCAGCAGAGTGTGATTTGCTGACATGAATGAAATAATGTCATTGGGTTGAAGGGTATAAATTCATGTGACCTTGGTGAAAAAGACAAGCAGTCTGTGATGTGAAACAGTATTATGATTCAATTAATAAGTAGCCATCTTATGACTGAGGAATAAAATAAGTCATCAAGTGCACATGAAGAAACTTGAAGTCCTTTCCTGAAAGGAAACATAGGTTCCATGAAATAAATAAAAAACTCCCCTTTTTAAATCTGGACCTTCATGTAACACATTATCAACATGAATGCAAAGCAAAGTTTCCAAATCACAAATGTGATAAACATATTTGGACTTTGAAAAAGTTTTTTTTTCTTTCATAGATGTTGCATTTCATTCATCATTGTATTTCATTCATCATTACTTTCTATTTTTTCTTTTTTTTGGGGGTGCAATGAATTAAGCAACTATGAATGCTTTGCTTTTAGTCATAAAAATCTTTTAAACATCCCTCAAGCAAAAAAACTTGTAAAATGTTTTTGCATCTTTCTAACTATGCAATCATCCATGGTGAACTAAACTGATGTCTGATTCTGCTAAAAAGTCAAAGTAAAAATGAATGCATTTCATTTTTACCACAACTTTTGAGCAAAGATAGAATGATTTGAGTTGTCTCAACTTTGTATTACAGTTTATCAATTGATTTTGCCTGATTGAATAACAAGTAAAGAAATGATTGGTTTGGCTGAGATTTATTAACGTGTGATTTATCCCTACATAGCTTTGACCAGTTTCAAGAAGAAGTCTATTAATGGTCACTGTCAACCAACACTTCCTGTCTTTGTCCTCTTTTTCTCTTTCTTTTTTTTTTTTTTAGACTTGAAGAAGTTAGAATTGTCGTGGTCAAGAAAGCATTCTCTCAAAAGTCTGTTTCACTAAGTGACAGTTCTGGGAAGGAAGAAGCTGTCTGAGTGTAACTTCCTCCTTACCAGTGGAATACAAAGGGAATGAAGATGAATTGATGCTGTGTACATGCTATGGCAGAGGCTCTAGAGTTGAAAGTCTGAACTAGTGAAACTAATGAATGTAGCTCCTCATCTGAACATTTGACATAGAATTAGTGATAGAGTAGCAAGAGATGAGCTACATTTCATCTGTGGGTTAAAAGGGGGGGTGCAGAGTAGAAATTATTAGACATTGGGTAACAATGAAAAGCCCCATGAAAAAAGCCACAAAATGTGTCAATGAATCATGCATTTATTTTAAGAACAGCTAGAAACAAGAAGTTAAGGTTTTTTTTAATGCTCCCTACAATAGAGATTGACAAAATATGGTTGATAAGAATAGCTAGAGTTCTTCTAATCTTATTCATTCTCACATTTGAACATGACTAACATGTGACCTTAACACTTAGTCCTTTGATTCTATTAGCCTGTGTTGTAATGGATGAGAAGATCAATAAAGTACAAAGCAATCTGTAAAAGACCCTCAGAAACAATAGGAAAAAGGACAAAAATGTAGCAGACACAAGCAGTTGTCTGAAAAATCTATGGAATGAGGCTGCATCTCAAAATATCAGGAAACAAGTAAAAAATAGTCAAAAATCTTGTTTTTATTTTGTTTAAATTCAATTTTTGTAGCCATACCTTGAGTTGCAAGAGTGTCATGTGTCAGTTCTAATTCTAATTCCAAGAATTGAAATTCTCTTTTTCAGCTGAAATCTGTCATTGAAAGTGAATTGATCAACAACAATCTCCAGCCCAATGCTCACACCATCACCAAAATTATTCAGTTGTATGAAACAAAAAACTCTCGTCATTCCACAATGATAGTAGGTCGAACGCAATCTGGGAAAACAGTCACGTGGAAAACTCTTCAAGCATCAATGAACAAATTGAGTCAAACAGATTCCACTTGTGAAGCTGTGAAGGTGAAAGAAATATCTTTTTAAATTTTTCTTTCTTTTTCATTTGTTTTCTTTGATGAAAAAAGAAAAAAAAATATCATCTGTGATAGGAAAAAAAAACTGAAATGAACAGATTTGCCCACAGCCTATGCCATAAAGAGGTCAAGATGACCTATGACCATTCTATTTAGTGCAATGGAATGATGAATCTCCAGGAATTAAGCACATCTGCTTCAATTTTTCCTGAAGACAAAAATAAGGATGATTCCTTGAAAGTAAATATATAGCTTTGGTTTAGTATCACATTTTTACAGTTCATTTAATTTAATATGAAAGAAATTTGATCTTAAGAGTGGGGGCATTGTTCACTTGACATTAGCTTCTTGGATTTCATGAAACATTAATTCAACAGAAAGCTGAAGACAATTATTCTTTTTATTTAATTTGATTAAACACACTTGACATTTTGTGTTGTAAATGATTTAATAAATTTGAACTCTGATCTGTTGTTAGAAATGTCTACAAAAGTTAAAAATAATTTCATATTTAAATTTTGATAAATAGTTTCATAAAAATGAATTTACAAAAATAATTTCATTGAATTGTTTATAAATGTTGTTGATTATTTGCCATATTTGATCTCATTCAAAGTTTTTCTATTTTGATCAATGTTTTCTATTCTGTCTCTTTTTGAGAAGACATTCTCCTTGTTGATAAATATTCAGTCTGTGACTTTTGAACATGAGTTATCCCCCCTTAATAATAACCTGTTAGGGGTTTGTCTATATAGGTGACATTGGCAGCTAGTTTACATGGCAGTTGTGGTGATGTGCAGTTGGCCAATCAGAGCTAAGCTCATTGCTATATCAGTTGGCTGCTTTATATGAAAAAGAAAATGAGGTGATTGTGTGCTGAGCTCACTGTCCTTTATAAATTTGTCTGCAGTTCAGAGCTTTTCTTTGACTGTACATATTCTGCATGACTAGCCACTCTGCCATCTTTTGTTTTATTGCTTTGCATCAGCAATAGATCAGAATCAAGATAAACTTTCCAAATTATTCGATTAATCTCACCACAGCCAGTATTTAGCCACCATTAGCTAGAGTACTGCAAATTGTAACAGTGTGTAGCCACAGAAGAATAAAAAAGCAAAAAAAAGATATTTGTCAGAATTACAGTGTTTTCATTTGCATTTTTTTCATCGAATGTTTAGAAATTGAAAATAGATAAGCCGTGATTTTGAATATTAAAATTTCTTTTTTCTTTAAATCTGTAAATTGTTTCATGTTCTGTTCTCAATTTTAAATATGCATCATGGAATTTCCATGAATCTTGCAAGTTACTAAATTATTACAATTGTTATTTTGCATAAGGAGTTTCCTCTGAATCCCAAAGCATTGTCCCTTGGGGAATTGTATGGTGAATTTGATCTGAACACAAACGAATGGTCCGATGGCGTTCTCTCTTCAGTTATGAGACAAACATGTTCAGGTAAATCTAAATATTTCGTCTTTATAAAGAATAAAAGGGCTGCAGGTTTATAAGTTGATGAGGTGAAAAACTTTCCGAGTAAATGGCTTCAACATTTTCAGAAGATATAAATTTCACCATGTGGGGGAATTTTATGTAAAGAACAACATAACAAGTAGAAAAGGAAAAAATTGATATTTTCATATATACGGGACTCCAAAACAGGAAAAAAAAATTCTATATTTGGCTGAATGTCCACATGGTTTGTTTAAAATTCATGTGTCAGTTTGCCAGGGGGAAGAATTTCCCCCATTGGAGACAAGTCACAATCTTATTACTACATCATGTAGAAAAGAATAGAGAGAAAGAGGTCTTTATATCCTTCCTTATATAGTCCTGAATAGAACATTAACTAACAGGTTCCCTGGCAGACTAGTGGAAGGTTAATCCTCACATCTTTATATGGGCTTGAAAACTGGCAGAAAACATCCTGAGGAAATGGTTGTGGAAATAGTCAAAAGAAAGGCTTTTTCTTTCAAAATAAAAAGCACAGATAAGGATTGTGATTTCAGAGATTTTTAAATAAAATCCTATTATTGGGATGATGGGAGAGGATTTGTTTATAGAAATTTTAAATTTTTCTTATGCATTCACCTATATATCAAATGTTCTTCTCTGTTCTTCCAAATCTACATTTGGTTTGAAATTGATTGATGGCAACTACATCACAAAATTTCAATTCTTATTTACAAAGTCATTTTTCTTTTGTGACCATTTTTGCTGAGAATGTTACACAAGAAAATGAGTTTGAAAAATTAACTCTTAATTTATACCCTTTTTTTTGTTTTCCTCAGATGACAAATTGGAAGAGAAATGGATCATATTTGATGGACCAGTCGATACTTTGTGGATTGAAAGTATGAACTCTGTAATGGATGACAATAAAGTTCTCACCTTAATCAATGGTGAAAGAATTGGAATGCCAGAGCAGGTTAGCAGCAAGAATGGTTTTAGAGATCTCTAAGACTGATTTGGATTTCTGCTTTTTGGGGGTTAATATCAGTATTGTCATCTGCTATCAATACTACCTTGGCTTCTGATCAAATGAACATTTTCTATTATCAGAATTGTTGGTAAATTTCCTTGACTAATTTTATCCGAGAATGGAATGGATTGTTTTATCACACCTTTGTTATGAAAAAAAAAAAACAACTAAATATTAAAATAAAAGCCTAACTCTAACCTAAAATTCCACATTTTTTTAGAATACACTATAGAGGAGGTTTTTTTATATTTAGTTTATTCTCTTCTCAATAAATGGCTTACAAACTGATTTATGTAATATTTCAATGTTTATTCACATCATCATCATCATAACCATTAGGAAATAATGATGAGAGGATGATGTAAGTAAACAATAAAATGTCTTTTCATTTTAACTTTCAGCCTTTGTTAGCTTTCTGATAACTTTTATAATCTTTTTTCTAGGAAAATCTATTTGAAAAGAGGATGATTTCTTAAATGAATTTGGCTTTAATTACAGGTGTCACTATTATTTGAAGTGGAGGATCTTGCCGAAGCATCTCCTGCAACAGTTTCTAGATGTGGCATGGTCTACAATGACTATCAAGACCTCGGTTGGCAGCCTTATGTTGAATGTTGGCTTCAAGAAAAAGATGACAAAGTAAATATTGAATAAATAAGTGAATATTTGAATGATCTTAAAATTTTCAGATAATTTTAAGATTCTAAAATTTTCTCAGCTGATTAACTTCACTCAGTTTTGCTCCTTTATGCATTTTACATGAAATGCTTGGTTTTGGGAATTTCTGTCAATGTACAATTGATAAAGCTTCAATTGATTCAGCCAACTGTTGGTGTTTAACTCTACAATTGACTCAGTCTATTTTTTGTTTTTTTTTTAAACAATGCAAGGCTTTGTTGCAAATTTGTATCAACTCACAACAAAGAAAAAGGTGAGAAAGGTCTTTAAATATAAAAATATAAAATATTTCATTTTCATGTTTTTACAACTAAATTTTTCTCAACAAGTGTTAAAATTCCTTGTTTGTAGTTACAATGAAAAGAAATATGATTTCTTTGCTTGTATGTATGGAATAGAGAGGCAAAGGGAAAGTGTAAGTGTGGTGTAGCTTAGTGAGGAAAAGTGTTGAATGTCATGTAGCTCATTGCAGAAGACAAGTGAATGAGTAAAGGAATCCCTTTTAAGTCATGAATCTGTTGCAATATATTGCTGCTCCTTCTCTTTACTGGCTTGTCTGGCCTAATGACTTTGCTTATATACTCTTCAAAGGGATCACAAAGCATTTTTTTACTGTTGGTGGGAATGCAACCCATTGGTTGAAAAATGTTAAATATTTATTTTCAAAGGATTAATTTATTAAACAGAAAGGATGCGTAAATTCTCCAACTCGGAAACCTTTTTTTTGTCATTTGATGATTGACTATTTTGTTTTTTATTTCCATCTTTGCTCCACAATTTATCTGTAAGCAAAATATGACACAAGCTGAAGAGATCATGAATGCCACAGAGATTAGTCTGGCAACTAGAAGAGTTTCCATTTCCTTTTTGTGATTTTGTCTTGATTAAAAGAAGTGTAACCCTATCAATCGTTAGATGAATATTTCAGCTGTTAACATGAAACTGAGGTGGAAGTTCAGAGAAATAAAAAATAATTATTGTTGAATGATTTTTTAAAAATCTCCTTGCAGGATCTTGTGGAAGAGTTACGTCGTTTGTTCAACAAATATCTTGTACGAATGCTGGATTTCAAGAAGAATTTTTGCAATGAATTGATTCCAATTGCAGAACTGAATGGAGTGGCATCTTTATGCAAGCTGTTTGATTGTTTCGCTACACCTGAAAATGGGGTAAGTCTCATTGCATTTTTTCTTTCTGTTTCCATTTTGCTAGAATCTAATGTAATGAAGGCTAATAATATATTGTGGTCAACAGTTAATGGAGTGACAATGATATCACATCACATGAATATTTTCCCAATTGCATTTCCCCCATTAGAGACATTATTATATTCATAATATAATGAAAGCTTAATACTTGGACAGAATGGAATAGCTGGAAGAAAAGGAATGCAAAACATTCTTTGCTCTCAGAGTGAGTTTTATACCACTAAGTCATACACAAAATTATGTACACATATTTACATTTGCCCCATACAGAGAAACTATAACACATAGCTACACCTAACTGTGATATGATGACAAAAAGGTAGGGTCTTACTTGTAATAATTCCCAATGGGATTTGGAGATGTCAGAGATTCTTCAGTGTTTCTGGAGAAGCCATATTTATGATTCCAGATTCAAACAGGCCTGATTTATTTTTTATGTCACTAGCAAGGACATTTTGCTAATAAGAAATGGTAAGTCATGGGTTTTTCCCAAACTGAGGACTGTGAGCTGGAGATAATTTCTATATCTGGTGAACATAAATTTCCAAAGGAAAACAGTGCCATGGGCTTGTAAGCTGTGCCATGTGGCAGATAGCTGGCCTGGATAGAGAGGCCTGAGCCTGTTTTAAAAAAAGTAACTGCTAGGTTTTACTCCTGAAAGCCTACTGATCACTTTTGTCAGACTATGAGCTGATCTCACTAAATCGCCTTTTGATCTCTACAAATGAATAATTTTTTAATGTCTACCCTAGTTTGTCCTGAAGAAAGTGGATCACACTTTGGTAAAATGAAATCAAAATTCAACTGACCACTTGCTTACAATTTCTTTTTTTAATCATTTCCTACAAGGCAATTAAGCCACTAAGACACAAGAAATTACTGTGAGTGAAAGTTACTAAGCAAAAAGAACAATGAAAGAACTGGATTCCAAAAGACTGTCCTTTGTCACATTTTGTCAATCATATCATTGTCGCATTTAAACTTTTGATCATAGTTAACAGAAAAGTAAGAAGTTGAAGGAGAGTTCCACAAGTGAGAAATGCAAGAGAAGAAACCATTAAAATAAAACTCATAGTTACATCCGGCAATTTTAAAACAAAATGATGAGATCTCACTGGCAATCTACTACTGCGAAAATTATGAAATTGAGGTGCCAAAGAGGAAAGCTCATCAGAACAATTACCATGAAAATATTTATAGAAAATACACAGAAAAGCTATGTTATGCTGGTGGGAAAGAGATTGAAGCAGAGATGCCAGGTCAAGACCAATAAGATTTCAGATTCTTCTTTGAACTTCATCAAGGATTTCTAGATACATGGCATAAGCTCCAAACCAGATGTTGTAATAATATTCAATGCATGGATTGAAAATAAGTTACAAAACAGATTCTGTCAAAGAAAAATATCTATCTTATGAGTTTCTTTAGTTCAGTTGGACGAATTACAGGTATTGTCAACTTGGGGTCAAAGAGTTGATGTTTTGGCTAAAGTGCATCAGGTTAAACATTCCATCCAAATAAACACGTTGCATTTACCTTACAAAAAAATCTGTAATGAAAGTCAAAAATCCTAAAAGGGAAATGCAAATAGCTTTAAACAATTTTTGATTGTTTGTTAGAAATATGAGTAAAATTTAGAACTTCAAAGTCTTTTTGTCTTAATTAATGTAATTAAGTAGGTAATTAAATAAGGTAATTAAGTAGGTATATACACAAGAGGGAATCAGTAAATCTATAGCTTGACACTAGAACTGAAATTTAACTGTATTATTTTCAATCTATGCAATCTCTAGAGAAGTATTGAATTTAAAGTTTGAGTGTTGGGTGTATTTTAGGTGTGTCTGTCTGCTTGCACTGAGTTGGAGTGACCAAAGTAAAAATTGTCTTACTTCATGGGTGGATTTTCTGCAAAACATGTGAACACTGTGAGTTGAAAAGTGGAAAAGAGTTTCTTTTTCTTCTCCAGAATTAAGTTTGGGCAAATCATAATAAGCATTGTTATAAGTTAGCCTTGAACAAAGAAAAGGTTAATTTACTTTATAGGTAAGTGGACCAGGAAGACAAACATGTCCCAGTGGGGATGCCTTTTGCTTTATTGAAACAAGAAGAAAAAAGAGAGAGGAAGGAAATGTCTTTCTTTTTATAGACTTAAACAGCACCACCTAATAGGCGTTTGATGAAACCAAGTGATGTAATCATATGAAATATGATTACCCCACTTGATCATATTTTAATCATATTTCTTATGATTACCCCAATTATATATATGAATGCCCATATTACTACAAAATAGCAATTATAAAGAATATAATACATCGTGCAGAAACTAATTCATCCACAAAACAGATTTTTTACAGTGAACTAAAAAATATAAAACAGACACTTATTAATAATAGCTTTCCAAACTATATAGTTGATGAACAAATAAGATACTTTCTTAGAAATCTCAATACTAAGCAAACTGTACATAATACTGATTCTACTGATCTCAAATATATTAATCTCCTATATCGTAATCAAATGCATACTAATTATAAACAAGATGAAAATATACTAAAAAATTTAGTAAATTCTAATATATCAACCCACAGATCCTAGCAAAAAAATTAAATTAATCATATACTACACTAAATCTAGTATATCCAACTTAATACTTTGCAATGATTCTTCTCCCCCGGTTAGCGATTTGCAAAAAACCAACATAGTTTATAAATTCAAGTGCCCTTTGGGAGAGTGTATCTCCAACGAATTAAATAATATTTATGTTGGTTACACCACAAACTCACTTTCATGACACTTGACACTACATTTTAATGAAAACTCTAACATTTTTAGGCATTTAAAACAACATGCCTGCCCGAAACACAATTCCGTAAAATACTTGTCTAAAAAACACAACTATACTTCAACCTGAAAACAATAGACAAAAACTAAAAATACTTGAAGCATTATACATCAAACAGTTGAAACCCAACCTAAACAAAATCAATTATGGCATCTCTACAAATATTCTTAAATGTCTATAATTGGTAACAGAAGCCATTGATTTATACCAACAGCTTTCCATACTTCATTCTCCAATTCACTCTCGTGTGGTCATGTGTGACATCATGAGATGCAGTGTGATTTTCGCTTCTAGCGTCTTATATGCGCGTGTTTATCGTTGCTTAGAAATCATCTATGTAAACAATGACAGACTATCATCACTCTCGTGTCTGTATATTGTTTAATATGTTGTAATTGACATCTTTGATAATGGCTTAAGTAAGCTGAAAGCTTAGATTATATTAAAAAAATATGGATCAATATTGTGAATTTCTTTCTTCGTTCAACAATAATGTTATTAAACTTATCAGATGTTACGAAAAAAATTTACATAAAATAAATAGACAACACTTGTCTATATTATTTAATGAAACATGTATAAATATATATATATATATATATATATATATATATAATCATATTTCCTTTACTCTTATCATGATGGGAAAATGTATTTCTTTTTCTCTTTTATTATTCACTATTATTATTTTATTTATTAATTTTATTTCTTTTCCCACAGAAGCATTGGATTAAGTGCATTGACAAAGAAGGATATTATGTTGAAAAATAAATATTTATTGTGTCAAATGTTTTTTTTTTCATAATTAGGCTACTGATTTATTGCTGTACTTAAAGTCTTTAATCAACTATTTTATATTTCTATCAGCAAGCAGAAAGAATTGTATGTGATGAATTAGGAACAGATATGCTAAGCATCTGGCCTAAAAAGTCTCTCTTAATTCATTTCAGCTGAAAAAAAGATAGCAATGAAAGGCTTTTCTTCTTCAACATGTAAAATGTGCCTGACATTGATTTTTTTTTTTTTTTTTCATGTTTAGGTGGATAATACCAATGACCCTGACAACTTTGGTAAGATGGTAGAACTTTGGTTCCAGTTCTGTATGATGTGGTCTATTTGTTGTTGTGTTGATGAAGACGGGCGGAGAAAGATTGACACTTATATTCGCGAAATGGAGGGCACGTTCCCAACAAAGGACACAATTTATGAGTATTACGTGGACATAAAAAACAAAAGTTGGGTCCACTGGGAAGAAAAGCTGAAAAAGGGTTGGCGTTACAATCCATCGTAAGTTGTCTAAGAATCAAACCATCCTTTTGACTTTTTATGAAATCTGATATTCTAGTCACCAAAGGAGATATGGGATTTTGTTTCTATAGAATCGTCCTATTTCTCTTCTTCCCCACTCCAAATCCTATCAAATAGATCTGAATAGAACATTCATTTAAATGCCATTCATTTATAAAATTGATCCGTATTTTTTTGGCCTTCAAAAATGCATAAAATATCTGATGTAGCACTTGTGCTGAAAAGTTTGGTGGCTGCTGGCCTAGATCATCATTTCTTTCATCTTAATTTCACTCTTCTTGCCACTTACTCAAACCCCATCAGTTTAATGTCATTGCATGAAGAATACCCTTTATTACTGATCTATGTTGTTTAGCATTCTGATAGTTTAAGTAGATGTAGTGGAAAACAACTGATATTAAGATAAAAGAAATACAAGTTTGAAATTGTTACTGATATCAACAATTTGTTATAAATATTTAAAACAAGCTTTGAATTCTATTAAAGATTTGTAAAAATCCTTTTAATTTGTTATGTCGAAGTAAGTTCTTATTCCACCTCTGTTCTAGTTTTTCCAATTATTATACTAATTTGCATCTCACTACATCTCCCTATAACGGAGGGGCCTTATGCCGCAGTACTTTTCTTCTTGTGCCCTCCCCAACATCTTCCTTTATCCCTCTCCTTTCCCTTGGAGATCTATATCTATCACGTATAATCAAATTGTTCTCTTTGCATGGTCTTCCTCTTCTAATTCATCCCTGTTTCATTCTGCATTAACTCTTCTGATACATCAATAATGATCTCTGAAGGCATTTCCTCATCCATTCTTCTCCTTGGGATCTTATTTGATAGCTAGAACACTGTTCCCATTTTTTTATTTAATATTGCAGTCCTTTCTGCACTGGGTTGCATATTCCTATTTCTTTTGTACCACATCTTTTGATTTGTGGCATATGACATAGTCAAGGGACCTTAATTGTCTGCCCATTAAGGCAGATGGACTTTCTAGCCTGCCTGCATGTGGAATTGTTCTGTAACTTAATAGTAATCTTGGTAGGAAGTTTCCTCCTTCTGTTTGCAAGCATGCTTTATGCCCTTCTTTACCGTCTGGACCATCCTTTCCGCTGCCCCATTACTTTGAGGGTGGTAGGGAGGGGTCTTGTAAGGTCTGCATCCTATTTTTCTTAAATTCATGCAAATCAGCATCCATAAATTCTGGTCATCAGTCACAATGTTCTCGGTGTCCCATTCCTCGGTTTTAGTTACTTTTTTTTATCAGGTACTCTCACCACTTCAGGCCAACCTGAATATGCGTCTACTAATATTAATAATAGTCCTATCCCATTGACATAGGCATGGTCCATGTGTACTCTGCTCCATGGTTCTACTTCTCGAATACATGTATTTTCTTTTGTTAAAATTCCTGAGTTCTGTGCATTTTTGCATCTTTTACGTAGTCTTCACGCCTCTTGAGTAGGGCTTCCAATTTTAATCTTCTTTGCGTATCTCCACTCCACAATGTACGTCATCATGTACTTTTTTATAACCTGTCTCCTCTGTGTTTCTGGGGAACTACCAAGTCTCCATTACATATTATCCCGTTTTCTATAGTCATTTTATGTCTGATTTCTTTGAATGGTCTTTCAGCCATTGAACAATTTCCCAGCAATTCTGTTTTATCCTCGACATTATTCTATTTAACACTGGGTCATTTGTAGTTTCAGTAGCCATTTTATCTACAGATATTACATCGGTTTCTACAAGAAGAATGTGTCTTCAAATTCCTTGTCGTTTTTGTCCTTCCCTCTCTATAAAACCTCAATCTAGATAAGGCATCAATGTGCGGTATCATTCCCTTTAACATATTCAATGTCAAAGTCGAACGCCATCAGTCTAATGAATATTCTGGACGTTGTAACTTTCGAAAAAATAAATTCCAGTGGTCTATGATCACTTTTCAACAAGAATTTTTTCCCATCAAAACTGTCTTGCTCTATCCGTTGTCCACACTATGGCTAGTGCCTCCCTTTCTATATTCGAATAATTGTGCCTCCTTTCTATTCAGTTGTTGTTAATCTCCTTGATAAATACATTATGGGATGCCCATCTTGTGACAAAATACCAGATATGGACTGCTCACTAGCGTCAGTAGTTAGAGTTATGTCCTTCTTAGGGTCAAAAATTTGTACTATTGGCTTTTTGCCAGAATCTGTTTTAAGTTTTTAAAGGCTTTCTGTTGGTGTTCTAACAAATGAATTCCACATTTTTTTTTTTCTTAACTTAGCAAATGGCTCTGTCAACTCATTATATTTTGGTACATATTTTCTATAAAAATTTACCAAACCTAAGAAGGACTCCAATTCTTTTTTTTTATTTTTGGTGTAGCAACTTTTAGAATTTTCTCTATTAGTACTTTATCTGGAGAGATCCTTCCTTTGATATTGAGTAACCCAAAATGATATTTCATTACTGTTGGTTACATTTATTGTCATACCAGCGTCTCTCAGCCGGTTCAGTATATTTTCAGTTTTTTTCTTTAAATCATCTTCATTTAAATCTCCAACACATATATCGTCTTGATAACAGATGGTATTTTCAATATTTCCTATTACTTTTTCAATAGCTTTTTGAAAAATTGCACTTGTTGCTTTTATGCCATACGGCATTCTTTTCCACCTAACAGGCCTATAGGTGTGTTTTATAGTCGTCACTTCTTTAAAATTTTCATTTATCGGTATTTGGTGGTAAGCTGATTTTAGGTCTATCTTCGAAAATACTTTCATTCCAGCAAGCTTATGTAAAGCTACTTCCACATTTGGAATAGGGTACAGTCAAAGCACCAAACTTTATGGTTCACCCTATTTTATAATCTCCACAAATTCTCAGGTCACCATCTTTTTTTTCAATACCGATGGGTGATGCCCATTTACTTCCTCCTGAGGGGCAGGTTCTAATAAGTCTTCCTTTATTAGCTTTCGCAATTTAGCTATTACCAATGGTAATAAATGCACTGGTATTTTTCTCTCGTAGTAGGAGGAGGAAACATCTTCTTTTAATTTCAGGCTAGCTTCATAGTTTTTTTTAATTTTCCTTTTTTTCTATTTCTATCTCATTAATCAACTTCGTTGAATTTATTTTAACACGTCATTCCCCAGTAGTCCATGCGTTTTCGGCAATTTGTAACTTAATGGGTACTATTTCATATTTTTCTTTTAATTCTATTGAACCTTCAAAGTAACCCATAATTGGAGCCATCAAACTGACGTAGTTGTACATTGGTTTTTTTAAAAAACGGTTTTCCCATTTTTCCCACAAATTTCTGGGTAATCGTGTCACTACCTGTGTCAGTTTCACAATACAGTCGTTGATTTTCACTTTTATTTTTGTATTCCGTTCTTAAATCCAGTATTTTGTATATTATCCTTTTTTATATTAAAAATCTGATTTTCATCCTCTACTCTTTCCACATTTTTCGTTTTACATACTTCTTTGAGTGATTTTTTTAAACACTTTTGAACACGTCTTTCCAAAAGGCTGGGCATTTTTCTTTTTTTCATTTCATGAATTTTTCCACAGTACGCACAATTTTTTTTTTTGTTTGTACTGTTCATTAATTCCTGCTGTTGTATAAATTCTATACACATATTCAAAGGCATGTTTGTAAGGTAACTGTTCCATTAACTTATATCTATGTGCGAATTATGCATACCTTCAATTAATCTTAGTTGATTAATTCTTCTTCCGTTGTCTGCTCGCCTGTTCCTAGTTTTTCGAATTCACAGTATTTACTAAAATGATCCAAAGGAATCACCAGTCTTTTCTTTGGCCTCATGTGATGCTTTTTCTTCGGTCACTTCCTGTCCAAGACCTTCATAATCGGAAAGGGAACAAGTCGGTGATTTCATTTTCCCCCCTGTTTTTGTTGTCTTTCAAAATCTAGCATTAGCAGCAAAGCAACGAATCCACGTGACGCATTTGGGTCTTCAAAGACCAAAGAGTATCCCATCACCATTATGTCGTTATCCCTTAAGTTCTTATTCCACTCCGTTGATGATTACTTATACTAATTTGTATCACTAAAATTTCCTATTCCACCTGTCTGGTTGATGATGGCAGACTGGGTCTATGGAGATTTGTAGCTGGCTGCCCATACACCATTGCTAGGAGATTCCAAAGGAGAAGATAAACCATTAAAGTTTAGCACTGGCACAATTGCAGGATAAAGTTTAATATCAGTGCAACTGCAGGAGTTGCCAGAAGGTAATGCAGTACAGAGGTTCCACTCCAGATTTATGAAAGGTTTACTTGTTAGCCTTCTCTTAAGGATTTGAATTCAGATTTCCCTTCTCCTAGATTGGCTGCCACCAAGCCAAAAGAGCTCAGTCTACTCCATAACTGGGGAGGGCATTAGTGAGTAATGAATGAAAAAGACTCACTCAGAATTTGAACTTGGCACACCAATTTCCACTTTTAGTTAAATATATTATAAGAAGTCTTATCTTTCACAGAGTAAGAGACAAATGCAGATAGGTGGGAAAGATAACTTTTAGCTTGAACATTAAGATTGAAGAACATCCTCTTGGGAGTTGGATCCACAGAGCAGTGGTTCATGGGAAGAAGCTGCTCAAGTGGAACTTATTTTCTCATCAATGTAATATGGAGGTAAGGAGGGTGGTTTGTTACAATCTGAGTGGCTTGGTGGGTCCTAGCCATGAAGGACAGACCAGGCAGAATCAAGGAAAGCAGTTCATCCGGACACTTTCACTAAATAATGATAGAGCAGTGAGAGGCTTGCCACATCCTGTCTGTGAGAGAGAGGCCGGAGGGTCGAAAATAAAAGGATGTGGTGATGCTTTTGGACTCTGTCAAGACTGGAAAGGGAGACTGTTTAAAATTTCCTATATTTATGGGAAAGAATGTTCAATATCAGAGATAGTCTGATGATTACTTGAAGCTTGAAGCTGTCACTATGCAGTGTTGATTTCTCTGTCCACACTGTCTAAATGGGGAGGGGGTATATAGTATTAATATATAGCTAAGTAGCTTATTTTTGGCATATAAGTTTTCCGATTTGACAATTAGTTGAATGTCCTGCTTGTTAATGTTTAAGAATCTTATCTTTTACCAAATCCTTTTCTTGGCATTGGAAGAACCAGTCTTCAAGATCCTGGCTTTAAGTATTAAATGTCAAACAGCCATTAAGCTTACTCTCATTAATAACAATGTGATATAGACAGTTTCTATCTGGAAATTGATTGATTTGCTTTCTATGGCTTATCAATCTTTTGTGGATTATTTAAAGCTGAAACATATAATATTGCATTAACAGTTTTTTGAGAATAACAATGATTTTTCCTGATACATGTCCTACTATTTAATCCATAGCTGGGGTAGGGGATGGATTCCTACCTTTCCCAAGGGTATTTGCACATAAGTGAATGTAATGAACCTAACTGGAATTTGAACTCAACTCTCATTATCATTGCAAGCCACTATCCACTGCACCATCCAAGCCTGCACCTTTCTGAAGATTTACTTTCATTGAAGAATTTGTTTAAAGTGCATTAAGTTACCAAAATCTTTGAGTGGAAAATTGGCTCAAAGAATGGAACCAAGATAATGTGGCTACAGATTGTTCCTGAATGAAATACAATTTAATATTTTTATTTATTTAAAGCAAAAAAAAAACCTTTGATTTATGGCAGCTTCAACTTTTGTTTGTTTTCCCTTTTTTGTGCAGAATTCCTTTCTACAAGCTCCTCGTCCCCACAGTGGATACGGTCCGATACCAATTCATTGTCTCCCAACTTGTTTGTTCCATGATTCCGGTCATGTTGGTCGGACCAGTTGGCACAGGAAAAACATCAGTGGCAGAAAATACACTCAGCATGCTTGATCCCAAACGTTATAATGTTCTCACCGTTTACATGTCTGCTCAGGTAAATCAACTATCTTCTCTTTCTCTTTGACTGTTCCTCAACTGTAATTACTATCTTGACCTCTTTTTGTTATAGTGAATGGAATTTTTTGATTTTCTATAAACTTTCTTTTACTTTCTCTTGTAATTTTTGATGCCTGTCTTCTCTTGAGAACAATTTCACAGAGAAAGATGATGATTCTGGATAAAATCCAATATAAATCCAGACATTTGCTAAATTTTAATTTTCTTTTTATGACCATTTTCTTAATAAGCACTTATCAACTGAACTAATTATGATGCAACTGCCCTTCTGCACGTTAATAGATCTAGGTATCTGTCTATATTTCTGCAATGAGGTATTGTAACTATTTACACTATTTACATTATTTAGACTATTGTCCTCATCTTCATTACCATATTCACAAGATTTCGGCCATTGTACACTCTGGCCTACTTCAGGTGATATACAATGGAATTTTGAACTAAACCCTTTATATAGTCCACGAGAATAGATTGTTCTAATTCCATATG
The DNA here is from genome assembly GCA_903632075.3 of Acanthosepion pharaonis. NCBI lineage: Eukaryota > Metazoa > Mollusca > Cephalopoda > Sepiida > Sepiidae > Acanthosepion > Acanthosepion pharaonis. The sequence goes on along the minus strand of CAHIKZ030003556.1, from coordinate 210,689 downwards.
CCATGCTTTTTTTTTGTAGGGGGGGATAACTCAGTTCATTAATTCCCTTTAGTAACTCATATCCCAAAGTTTTTGTTCACCTCTGCTGTGGCCAGGTATTGAACTCACAATTCTTTGGGCCAAGTCACTTTTTGGATCACCCAAGCAATGATTTTATCTACTGGGCCATATCTACAATGGCCAAAACATTGTGAATATGGCAATAAAGATGAAGACAACAGTCCAAATGATGTAAATAGTATAAATAGATGTGGGTATGTTTTGAAAATAAAAAAAGATGTTTTTGTTAAAACTTGGTTTTTATTTTTGCAGACAACTTCAAATAATGTTCAGGACATCATAGAAAGCCGAGTAGAGAAACGTACAAAAGGTGTCTATGTCCCAATTGGTGGCAAAAAACTGATCACTTTCCTTGATGATTTCAATATGCCAGGGAAGGATACATTTGGATCACAGCCTCCACTTGAACTGATCCGCCTCTGGCTAGATTACGGATTCTGGTATGACCGCAGCAAGCAAACAGTGAAAAACATTAAGGTAAGAAAAGAAAAGGTTTTTGAATCAATTTCACCTTTTGACCAGGAAAGGGGAGGCAACTTAAAAAGGGAAGCAGGTCATAGCTTAGCTAGTAAGAAAGTTTCACATTATTTCATTAAGAAAATCCTTTTAGATTTAAGAGGGACAAAATCTTTTCAGCCATTCATTTTTATTTCAACCTCAATTTAAAGAAATCTATGCTTAAATAATGGGTAAATATTTATGCCCTACCCAGTATGCATGATACAGTGTGTGCATTCTGTTATCTTAAACATTAAATAACAATATTGAAATTTCTTAAAACAAAACTTTAACAATATGTATCCAGAATATTGTAAATTACTAAAAGTTACTTGGCATTTATTTGAATTGTTTTTAAATTTTTTTCTCTTTTTATTCCTCCTGTAGGACATGTTGTTGCTAACAGCAATGGGTCCACCTGGTGGAGGAAGAATGGTGATCTCCAAACGTCTACAAAGTCGTTTCAATCTCATTAATATGACCTTCCCACACGTAAATAATTCATTTTACACAATTTGTTTATGAAAGAATTTTGTTATTTCAGGTTTTGTCACTTGGATATGGACAGATTTATTCTAAGCTCCTTACAAAAGCTACAATATCTCACCTTCAATTCTATCAAATGTCATAATGCTGTTATCAAAAATTACTTTACGATTCATTATAAATGATATAGCCAGTGACATTAAATAGTACCAAATCCAAACTTTCCGTAATGTTGGAATATATTTGTTTGAGGTCATATTTAGCTACAATTGAGAGGAATAAAAAGGTGTTTAAAAATAAATTTAAAATCTATAGATAAAAAGATCTAAGGGATTAATGGAAAGAGAGTTGACGAGATCTTAGAGGAGGGGAAAATTTATAAGTTATAATTAATTATTTTTATAAAAAAATTATAACATAAGTATGTTATAAAATCACTACAAAAATAGCCATTTTGTTTCAACACACTCTGTGTCTTATCAAGTGATGATGTTGAAAAGAAAATAAATGGTTTTAAAAGTTTCAGATTAATTAACGATCCTACACTAGGGGGAAACATTGTTACAAAAGCTAGAATAACCAATCAAAAACGAAGTATAGAAAGATTCAAAAAAGCTTGACAACGAAATCCTGCTCTAATAGCTATTCAGATCTTTAAATACATGTAATATTAAAAATAATTTATACTAACTAATAATTATAAATTTACATGATAAAATTTAATATTAAAATTAAAAACTGGCAATTTTTAAAAACCAAATTTAATCACTATTAAGTTTAAAAACTACAAAATTATTGAGAAAAGAGTTGTTGGTTATTGGAATTCATTCCGTGTATACCAATTATATACTTTGATAAGTTATAATTAATATAGTTTAAAGAGGTCATAGAGTGGGGGGAATATAGAAATTAGAATTAGTTATACATTTGACATTTGAAGAGTTAGAGGGGAGTGAATATTATGGAAATATAGTAACTAATTAAGTTAAGCCTATATTATAACAAATACAAATTTCCATAGTATAGCTTTAACTAATATTTAATGTTTAATGGTTAAAGAAAATTCAATATAAAGAAAATTTTTTATAATTATTTTTAAAAAAAACTTTTAAGGAAGAGTAATAATAATACATATAATATGATAATTAAAATAATAATTTATGAAATAATTATTAAAGACAAGTTATTAAGTAAATTTAATAAAAAATATTATATATTAAATATAAATTAATAGGTAATAAATATAAGCTAATAATAAATAAATTTAAAATAATATGTAAGTGAAATATAAGTGAAATATAAATTAATTATTAAACATCAATTAAAAAATAAACCATTTAATAAATGTAAATATAAATTCTTAAATATAAAATAAATTGATTAATTAACTATTAAAAAACGTATAACTTAATTGTTAAATATAAGTTTTAAATATTAAATCTAGAGTTAAATATAAAATTATAATTTAAATATTATATTAAAATGAATAAAAAAAAATTATAAATAAAAAATAATTAAATGAAATAAATACATATAATAAGGACAAAAGTAAAAAAGAAATAATGATAATAGTTGTAATAATAATAATAACAACAGCAAAAGTAATAACAATAATAATAACAAACCTATGTAGGAGGAAGGTTATTTGATAGGAATGATAAGGAGTAGAAATAACAGTATATGTGTTAGGTGATAACAGATTAAGTAAGATCAAAAATATTCTAGATCAGTTTGAACCTACTTCAGTGACAACATTTGAAACTAACTCATTCCTTTGATTTAGTAGTATACTTTGATTATTGAATTTAATAATTCTAATCTTCTCTTCTAAACACAGTTTACATCTACCCTTAAAATTTCTAGGAGTTTGAGCAAATCCTATGAATTTCCAGTCAATCTGAGGGTTCAGATCTTTCTCTCTCAACTCCTAAAATTTTTTGGAAAGAGCAGTTTGGTGCTTTGATCTTGGATTGAAAAAAGAGTGTCTATTGTTATAAAGTCCTTGTTTCCATTCCCCCACAGAAATCCCAATGTAAATATGGTGGTTTATGTTATTTTCTTTATATAATTATATATATGTTATTTTTAATAGAAAACATTAAACAGAACATATTAACTAATTGTTGGACTTAATCCATTTCATAATAAATATGTGTGTGTGTATGTGTGTATTTGCATGTGTATTTGTCCAATTTAATGTTATTCAATCTCTGTGAATTTAGGATTGTGAGATCAAGAGAATTTTTGGTACAATGATCCACCAAAAACTGAGTGATTTTGATGAAGAAGTCAAACCTATTGGTGATGTTGTGACTCAAGCCACAGTGGAAATCTACACGACAGTTGTCAATCGATTCCTACCAACTCCCACCAAAATTCATTATTTATTCAATCTCAGAGATATTTCCAAGGCAAGTACCAAAACCTTTCTCTCCAACTTTCTCATTTTTTATCCTTTTATATGGCACTCTACAATTTGTTGTCTTCAAAACTTTTTAATTCTCTTCACACATTTGAACATCTGTCCACCATCACAAATGCCCATGTCTCCAAACATAAAACACTTACATTTGCAAGTATTTCCTTCATTGTGAATAAAACATTTAAAATGTGTCAAGATGTAGATTCCTGTTCCTGGAAGCATTCCTACAAGTGACAGAGCCATGAATTCAAAAGACAACTGCCTTCTTCAAATATATTCCTTGTATGAAAGTTGCTTGAATTCAAACTAAAATTGTATGATTGACTTTCATTGTGCTGTTGAGAATTTTCCAGGAGTTACATCTCTAAAATCTTAACAAATTTAGATGAATTATTTGCAAAAGATCCATTTTTAAACACTTTTATTGCTTTGGAGACACACACTTTTGTATACACATATTTTGACCAAGTTTGGAACTAAAGATGATTCCATAACAAAGTCTATAGTAATATATATACCTGACAAAATATTCCCAGCAATATATGCACCTTACAGCAAAAACTTTAACAATATACACTATAGGCAAAAAGTTTTGGGATACCCTGCATTTCTTTAAAAAGCTCCTTAAAATGAGATATTTTTGCATTTTTATTTTTAAAGTAAAAAAATTCAGTGACTCCAGTGTATTTATTTTTATTTTATTTTTCCCTAGGCTTCTCTTGCTACCAAAAAAGTTCAAATTTGGATTCATCTGTCTACAATACATTTTGCTACATTATGAATATTTTGGATGAGAAACGTTATATTTTGTTTTTCATCATTAACCTCTCAGTAGACTTTTCAACTAAGTTAAACATTAATACAGGTTGTAAATGTTAATCCAGCACTGATTAATATTGTAAACAAAATGTTATGTAGCTGTCTCTGAAGAAAAAAAAGATTGTGCTATTATGACAGCATTTTCATTGATTTTTTTTTTAAATTTATTTTTTAATTTTGAAGTAATTTGCACAAAATAGCAAAATCAAAGCAGCTAAGCATTGAGGTGAGGGCACAAATTGAAATTTTATTCAAAAAAAGTTATTCTCCAAACAGTTGAAGATTTCTAGACATAGATTTGTTACAATGTCTGTAAGAAACAGGTGCAAATGTTGACAGAAAAAAAAACTGGAACACCAAAAGTGACAACTGCTGCTGAAGATAAACACAGGATTATGAGAGCGAAAGAAATAGAAGGAAAACTGTTCCAGAGTTGACAGCTGAACTCAACTACTGCCACTTTCAACTGTGAAAAGTCAACTGAGATCAGCGGGGCTCAGGTGGGTCATAGCCATCAAGAAACCCCAGTTACGGAAGGTGAATAAGCAGTAAAAACTCTTATGGGCAAAAAAGCGTAAGAACTGAATATTGAAAGTGTGGTGATGTAATGGAATAACCTATTACCCCCATGAGTGACTACACTATAGGTATTAACTACCTATAAGTATCTGTAAGTCAACAGACTGCAGAGACTAGCTGGGATCTGTTGAGTACAACTCAGACTTATGCGAGAACTACCAACCTTCCAATAGCAGCACTCACTACTGGATTGACTTGCAACGACCTTGTGCATAACTGTTACCTTTATTCTTATTGTACTGGTTTTTACAATAAACCTTTACTTATTTTATCCACCTTGTTTTTCAAGTATATATTCCTATTAGCACAGAATATAACAAGTGGAAAAATGCATTGTGGACAGAGGAGTTCAAATTTGAAATTATGGTAAAAAGAGGAGAGTGTATGTAAGAAGAAAGCCAAGAGAAATATTGAAGGATGAATGTGTGATTCCAAGAGTTAAGCATGGTTTTTGGGTCTGTTATGATGTTTTGTTTTTTGGGGTTTTTTTTAAGCATTTCACCCCAAGCAAGGCAGGATGCCACTAGTATGCAGGGGGTTAGGGGTTACAGAGTGGGAGTGAGAGTAAAAAGGTGTAATGGAGGAAAGGATGAAGAGAAGGTCAGGGGATAGTTCAGGGCATCTGGAGATGTCAATTGACTTTACATTTCAACAGTTGGAGATTATAGCTATCAGGGAAACAAGTAATAAGAAGGGAATTCCACAGACGGGAGGTGCGAGACATGAAGCTATTGGAGTAGAAGAGATGGCTACATTTAACTGTTTTGACAGTGAAAGAGTGGGACTGTGATGCCAGCCTAGTAGAACACTTAAATTTATGCAGTCTGGGAACTAGCGATAGTAGCTTGTCAGAGCAGTTACCATGAAAGTATTTGTAGAAAAGACAGAGAGAGGCAATGGAACATCTGTTAGAGAGCGACTGAAGACAAAATGCCAGATCAGGACCAACCACATTGCATATCTGTCTCTGGATCTTGTTGAAGACCTTAAGGTGAACGAGTGGGTGGGAGGGGGTTCCAGACCATATATGGCAGTAGTATTCCATGCAAGGGCAAATGGTTGATTTGTAGATTTGATGGATGGACTCAGGCGAGAAAAACTTTTTGGTGCGACACAGGGAACCAACTTTCCTTGTGATGGATGAAGCTATTGATTCAATGTAATTGTTCTATCCCAGGTCAGCAGACATTGTGAGATCAAGCAGTTGTAAAGAGGTGCTCTTGTGGAGTTGAGCATCAGACATTCTAATGGGCGCCAGGGATGGTTCCCTGTGGTGAGTAATAGAGAGTAGTTTTGTTTTAGAGGCATTAAAGTTAACCAGCCAATTCCTGCCCCAGCCTACAACCAATTGGAGGTTCTTTTCGAGATAGATGGCCAAGTTAGTTTTGTCAGTGATACCAGATTTAGATGCCTACTTGGGAACTGATGACACCAGGAAGATCGTTAATGAAGATAAGGAACAGAGCAAGACCTAGGGTAGAGCCTTGGGGGAAGACCTGCGTTCGTGGGAAAGGAACTGGAGGAGAATCTGTTAAGGATAACCTTCATTACACGGATTGACAGGAATGATCGTATTAAGTCAAATAATCAACCTGAAATTCCATATCCCTTAATCTTACGAAGGAGGTCCGCATGCCAGGCCCTATCAAACGCTTTAGAGATATCTAGAACCATGGAATGAGCTTCTCCATTATTGTGGAGTGCTCAGTAAACAACTTCAGTTATGGCCATGAGCACATCAGCTGTAGAACGGGCAAAGCGAAAACCATATTACTTATCAGAGAGCAGATCATGGGATATAAGGTGATTAACCACTTTGGCATTGATTAAACCCTTGAAGACTTTGCTGAAGAGTGGTAGGAGACTGATGGGACGGTAGTTAGATGGGTCAGAAGGGTCTCCAGAGTTCTTAAAGCCAGGTATAATAGATGAGGACTTCCAACAGGCTCAGAAGCAAGATTCATTGAAGCAGTAGATATATAAATTGGAGAAGGCAGGAGCCAGTGCAGGAGCACATTTCTTCAGGACAATAGCTGGTATCCCGTCACCACCGCTAGCCTTATGTGAGTCTGATGTTTGAGATGATGTCCAATACCAACGATGGGGTTATGTGCAACTCGCTCAATAAAGCATCAGTTCTAGGGGGAAAATCAGGAGTGGGTACACCGGATGAGTCGAGCGTTGAGTTGGAAGAGAATTTCCGGGTAAAGCACTCAGCCTTATCAACTGAGGAGGTCAGGACCTCAAATTGGTTAAACAAAGGATGTATTGAAGGTTTACTGTTGTTAAGTACACTCTTGCAGAGATGCCAATAATCCTTGGAGCCAAATTCAGCTCCAAGGATACTTATATATCTGTATGATTCTTATATGTTTATATGCATAGAGAGTTTGAAGAGAATACCCAAAGAGTGAGAGTGAGCTTTTTCAGTTCTTGAAGAATAATTAGAATTAAAGGTTTTTTTTTAAAGAATTGCAGGGTGATCCAAACATTTTGCCTGCAGTGTACCTGTCCCACAATATATCTGCCTCCAAACCTGTAACATAAAAGATTGCAACATATACACTCCACAATTATATACATCTTAACAATATATGCCCTATATTAAATTTTATTACACAAGTCAATGTTTCCACAATAAAATTGGTCTTAACCAATGAATATCAACGAAGATTTAAGCAGCAATTTAAAATCTGTTTTCTCAAAAAAATGATTTATAATTGAATGAGTTATTTTCTTTGTTTCAAAAGAAATGATTTATGGCTGAAGTTGATCAGATAAACCAAATATTTATTTGAATTACTCTCACTTTTTGAAGCTTCTGGCATCAGAACTTTAGCCAAGCAATCATTTCTTTTTTTTTCTTTTTTCTGAGGTATTTTTGGCAACATCACAGATGCTGCATATTTACAATTTAGATCCAATTGTCAATGAAATATCCATTCATTTTTCTTGTTCTTCTTTCCCCAGGTTTTCCAAGGTCTTCTGCGAGCACACAGGGACTTTCATGACACCAAGTTATCCATCACTCGACTGTGGATCCATGAATGTTTTAGGTAAACTTCTTTTAACAGGGACCCACTCACTGTGACTCAATAAATAGCTGCAAAATGAATCCTGTGTTACAAAGAGGCAATGTGCTGCAGAGGTATTGTTTTGTTGGTCAGAGATAAGTATTTTCATCCTAGAAATACATGCATATAAACATATAAGAATCATACAGATATATAAGTATCAGGCACATGCCGTCAGTAAGTACTCAGCGTAAGCAGTTTGTAACCTTTATATAGTAAATCTACAAAAAAAATAAAATATTTTGCATTTTATGCATAATAATAATCAGAGTAATCTTCATAATTGGATTTGCATATTGTGCCATAGAAGGGAAATGTAGCTGCTGATCTATTTTTTATTCAGGGTAGATACTGCCTACCTTGCCGGCACATCCCTGATAAGTACATAGATGCATGATAGATGCACTGAGGAGAAATAACAATACAATAAACATGCAGAATATATATATCTGGATTACAGTAAATGGTCCCATATATGGATCAAAACATGTACAAGCCCCAAAAGAAAGGGTGCATGAACAGACCCCATAATAATATATTGTATATCCTCTTTGGGAATCAACACAAGCCTGTACTCTCATGTGCATATGATTGTATATATGATGAATACCTACTTGCATTACATTATTCCATGCCTCTTGCACCTTTTGATGCAATACAGCATGCTAACCAATGGAGTTGAGTGTCATCTTATCTCCTATATCTTCAATGAAGTACGGGTCTGACTGTTGTGCTGGCCAGGGAAATTGTCAGCATGTTGAATGTTATCGGCATTATGTAGGCAGCCATTATCTCTCCTGTTGCAGAAACGACAGCAAATGGGTTGGAACAGTGTTCTGGGTGTACATGGCACTGGTCAATGTTCCTTCTGCAAATGTCAAAGGCAAGCAAGAGTTGTGGCTTATGACACTATGCATCATGTCTGCATACACACATATACATGTACACAAATGCATACACAGATGTTGACAAATATATTTCAATATGTAGAGGATCATGGGAATAAACAAATGAATATTTGATAAAACCAAATTGGACTCTAGTTCGTTAATGGAATTTTCATTATGTCCAAACATGTATTGATTTTTAGAGTTACATTCAACCTGATAGTAAATAGTGATGGAACCTGCTCTGAATTCATCATAATAATTCAGAATGTTGAATTGCTAAATTCTAAACACATGAAATAACTTTTTGCCTGGATCAGGGATAAAAAAAATTTGTTTAGTAAGTAAGGAAGTTGAACACAGGATAGGTTGTGTTTTCGGTAGTTTTATCCAACACTGCAAGATAGTACAAAACCAAAATATTAATCTGAAAACCCGAGAGTCATGTTCTTCAATCGCTTTGTCAGATCAAGACTCTCATATGGTTGTCATACATCATTCAGAAATGTCTAAACTATATGCTGTATAAAACGGTTTTCTCAGATCAACAATTAAAAATGGTTTCAAGTGAATGAATCAATTAGATCTTAAAGAAGCCAATCCTTCATCAGAATCTAGAAACAGGTGTGCTATAAATATCGCAAAGAGCTTTACCAAATAACATAAATCAAGTCACTTGAACAATTCTAAAACTAGCAATAACAAAAAAATTGGGAGCATGTGTAACTAGAAAGAAAAATAATGATTTTCTACATTACTTAGCCAAAATATTTGGAAGGAAACTCCTGTCAATACTAGAAAGAGCAATAACAGTGGATTTGTGAAGTCTAATTTTTTTTTTTAATAAAAAGATTTTATAAATTTCAACCAAGAGTAACAGCAACTATTTGGTCAATGAATGCCAAATATTTCCTGTGTAGAAATGAGTTTTGCTCTTACTTTTGTTTATCCATTTAAAAAAAAACATTTTTATTTTTTTTTTGTTGTTGTTGTTTTGCAGGGTTTTTTCAGACAGACTGATAGATGCCAAGGACCATGAAGCATTTTTAGCCATTATCAGTGAGAAGCTTGGATCTCTTTTTGATCAAACTTTTCACTTTGTGTGTCCCAACAAACAACCCCCAATATTTGGTATGTCCCCCAACAGCACTTTCTTTATAAACCTTTAAATTTTAAAATTCTTATGGCTTATCCCTGATTTTTTAAGGATTTACCACAAATAACAACACAATTCTCATTTTCTGATTAATCTCAAACACTATATCAAATATATTTTTTTACTAATAAATCTTTTGATTATTGAATTCTTTCAATGCCAAGGAATATTTCCTTTCCATTCTTCAAAAATGTTATGCACTTCTAAACTGGTTAATTTGAACAATTTAGCATTTATATACATATATATATATATATATATATATATATATATATATATATATATATATGGCTGAAATACAATTGGGCAGAGTCTTTTTTGAATAGCTTTTGTTAAAAAGTTCCAGGTATATTTTTATATTTTCAATAGAATGCTTTTTTTTATCATAATACTATTTGGAATAGAATATTTCTATTGTAATAAAAGCAAAGTTGAAATGTTCAGAAAACTTTACCAATTGCAACCAAAATTTACATCTTATAGGCGACTATCTCAATGCTGACCTCGTGTATGAAGATATCCAAGACATTAACTTTTTGAAGAAACAAATAATGGAGATGTTAGCCGAGTACAACAACAGTCCAGGAGTTGTGCCAATGGACCTTGTACTCTTCAGGGATGCTATTGAACATGGTCAGATTTTGGACAAGATGTTTTTCTCTCTCTTTCTCTCTCTGTAAATAAAAAATCTGTTCCTATTTCTTTAGCCAAAAGACATGAAAGCATTGAACATTTTAAACAAGAAACAATTCCTAACTGGTTTCATGAAAGTTTAATATCTACTCATCAGTTTCTTTAGAATTGACTTTTTTAACTTTTCTCTTAGAAATTGTACATAATTAATCATATATATTATGATATCCAGTTGGTATGCATATATGAAAGGTGACAATAGTCTCTGTTTTTTTTTTTTGGCTTCTCAAAATCCCTTTCAAAATTCTTTTTACTTTATTTTCAATTGTTTTCCTGTTCTTAATCTTTATTTGTTTGTATTTTATGTTTTCCAGTGTCAAAAATTGTGCGTGTCATTCGACAGCCACGAGGGAACATGTTACTAGTTGGCATTGGAGGAAGTGGAAGGCAAAGCCTCACCCGATTGGCTGCAAGTATTTGTGAATACAGTATATTTTCCATTGAAGTCACCAAGTTTTATCGCAAAGCAGAATTCAGAGATGGTGAGTATAGTTGGCCCAATTAAAACAAAAAAACATCCATTTCTTATTAACTTAGTTGACAAAGTTTATGATGTCCCTTCATAAAAACGCAGACAAAAAAATGTATGCTGACATGAAAGTTTCAATCAAAGCAAAGTTAAAATACAAAGGAAGGATCTGCTTAATAAGCTTGAGAGATGGACTGTCAAGAAATCAAAAACAAAACATTTGGCTTTTTATGTGAAATGTTCAGATGAGTGGATATTCAGTGACATGTTTTAATTTCTTCACCTTTTTTTTTTGTTCCCCAGTCTCACACTCTTCTCAGTTTTAATTTTGAGAAAAGAACGAATAAAGGAAGCAAAATAACAGCAAAAAAATGGAAGTTTCCTGATTAAAAAAAAAAAATGGATGGGGGTCAATAAAAAAAAAAGAAGGAAACAAATTTTACTTTCTTTTATGTTTTGTTGTAGATTTGAAAAGTTTATATTCTAAAGTTGGTGTTGAAGGCAAACCAACAGTTTTCCTCTTCAATGACACGCAAGTGGCTGAAGAGAGTTTCTTAGAAGATATCAACAATGTTTTGAGCAGCGGGGAAGTGCCAAACCTTTACAAACCAGAAGAATTTGAAGAAGTGAGTTCAGATGATGTTTCGTTCCTGTTTTCTCTCTCTCTCTCATGACTTTTGATCAAACTATTAAAAAGTTTCACATTTGTCATTTTGTATTTAATAAGATCAGAGTTTCTATGACAAAACTGTCTTTTCATTTGTTATTCTCTTTGAGGCTCTATCAAACATGCAACCTTCTTTGAGCAGCTGTCACAAAACAATGGTTAGTACGAGAATATCCTGAAAGCCATTATTAGGAAGTTTCATTCTTACCAACTGCTTCAGGACTCTCTCAATGTTGGCAAATACTTTTTACACTTGTAAATAAATATACTTATTTATATATATTCACTCCAACACACACCAAATATCTCCCAATCAACAAACTTGCTGACACAGCCAACTCCCACAAGACAAACTAGGAATATGATAGATGCACATCCAAGCATGTCATCATCACCATAACCATCTTCAGGAATTAAACACTAAAATGGTCACTAGAATTTAGATGCACACATACACTAACACCACAAGACAAAGACACGTGAGGTCTGCTGACCAATAAAAAAAAACAAAGAACACATCAAAAGCTACCGGAACATTCTCTTTCATAATTCATTTACAAAAATTTAAGATGAAGCTTAAATAAAAGTAAAACTTGTTAGATTTATAAACATTTTCTATTTGTTCTACAAATCTTATCAAATAGATTTTAATACAAATGCTTATTTATCTTCTCGTGAAACTCTATTAACATTCTTCCTGTCTCTTTCTGCACACACACACACACACACACATATATATATATATATATATATATATATATATATATATATATATATATATATGACTGACTCCAGAGTTTTATGTCAAAATGCTCTTCAGGGTCAAATGCTTCATAAATCAACATATTATTTTTTATTAAATTAAACAACAGAAAAGAAATATTTTTCAGCAGTAATTTCTCAAACTATGTTGTTGATGTGCCAATAAAATTGACTTTAAATAATTTTAGGAAAAATGACAAAAAGAAACATCTTGATAGAAGCAAAAGTGTTAACTTCTTATTTCATAACCAAATGTATTCTGACTATAAAAAAAATTGAAGAAGCCATTAAAAATAGAATTTGCCAGTATATATCACTTAATTTATTGCAATAAACACCTCGATTTGCCATGTAGCATAAAATGTTTAAAACCTCAAAAATCACCCCATCCCTTTCAGTAAAAACAATGTTCTGTATGATTTGTCATATTGTCTGGAAGAATTGCATCTGCAATACCAATAATATTTATGTTGGTCACATAAGTCCCAAGCTCATTCAGTGATTAGTCACTTACTCAACCTTAGTGAAATTCATACGCATATCAATTGTCATGTAAAAAGTCACCAAAATTCAGCTAAGACAAATATTAGCAGATAATGTGAAAATATGACAAAACGTAGAGGGTAAAGAAAAACTCAAAAAGCTATTATTCTCCAAAAGAAACAACTTGTATTAAATAAAGTATCTTACATGGCATTTTAAAATGCTCGTAATATATTTGAAACATGTATAAAATAATCAAAGTATATATAAATACTTATAGACACATTTCCAGTGTTATCAAAGCCCTGTGAAAATATTCTACACATAATCTCACTTATTTAATCCATATATATTTAAATTTGAAATATAGCACTTTAAAAAAATGCTAGGATAAGAAAATCTTGTTTATGATTTCTTGTTTCTGACCATAATTCTGATAATGACCAAAACATAAACAAAACAAAAAAAATGAATTTGGGGCAGTTTATGAACAATTTTAGTCCAGATGTGTTATAACTTAATTGAAAATTGGAAAATACAATAAAAAAAACTGAACAGATGGATGATGGTTGAATTCAATACAACTTGTTTAAATGAATTCTTGTTGCCTAAATAGACATGAAATTATATATATGTGTAGTCAGGGGAGAAAATGATTTATAAAATTTGATATATCCAAACAATGTTAGAAAAATTACAAAATTGGTTACACTATACACTGAGAAAGATCTAAAAAAATTTAAATATTTAAAATTTCATTATGCCCCTCCCCTTCATGCGCATATGCAGTTACATGTATGTGTATTAGCAAACAAGTTTTATTAAATTTCACTAACAAAGTCTTTTTATTATATATTTCCAATTTTTGAATGTGGTACTGTACATAGGGATTGAAGTTTTTTTGTTGTTTTTTTTTTTCTCTTTTTTGTGTTCAGGTGAAGAATGCTCTCTCTGAATTTGCTAAAAAAGATGGAATTGAAGAGACGCCTCAAAATATATTTAATTATTTGATTGACCGAGTTCGAACCAATCTTCATGTGGTTTTGTGTATGAGTCCAGTTGGTGAACCCTTCAGGTCAGTAGCAATAAGCCCTTTTCTGATTGTCTTAATTTTCATTCTAATCCTTCCGCCCCATCTCATGTTGTCCTCCATCAAACAAATCAAGTGGCAATTTTCAAACAGAAAATATATTTCAGGAAGTTCAGCAGGAATCCTTATTGATGTCAGTTAATGATGGCCAATTAACAAATGGAAATTCCTTTTCAATTTTCTAAATAATGTTTTAATCTTATGATATCATTTGAAAAAACAAATTAAAATTGTCTTCATTTTCAATCAAAGACAAAATAAATAAACATTATTTATATTGTCTTCAATAAATCTTCTCTCTCTCTCTCTCTCTCTCTATATATATATATATATATATATATATATATATAATTTTATTAACAATTATAACAAAAACATGATTGCATTAATATAGCAGTTTATAATTATTATATTTGTTATAATTGTTAATAAATACTATTATTATTATTAAGCTCTGCTCTGTATTGAGCACTTTTTTAAAAATATAATGTCTGGACATTGGTACTAACCTACCTCACACTTGGAAATATATAGGGAACAAAAAAACTTGGAGAGTTATCAAAGGGATTTAACTGAAACTGAGATATCCAAAGGCATAGCATGTGGAATTGGAACAATGTACTCCTATGGACTAAATAAAAGGTTTGGTTTGAAATTACAAGAATTCCTGAAGAAGGCTTGAGTGTACAACAGACAAAATGTTGTGAATCTGGCAATAAAGATGACAACGGTTCAAATAATGTAAACAGTGTAAAAAAAACTATGCATGTCTGGCAAGGACCCCAATATGGAAACATTTCAAACTTCATCAGGAGTATAACAAAGAGGAAATGAGAGGTACAATCTATTTAATCTCTTCCTAGACTATGTACTGGGCATATACAAGCACAGATATGAAGAGATGGGCACTGATCATTGAAGCATTCCATACCACATCCCAAATGAATCTACTAATAGAAAACAGAGTTTTTGCTTTCCTTCCCAAGTTCCATGTACTGATGGATGGTGGGGGTTATGTTGATAATATAGGTATTCATAGTATACCTAATTGGAATAAAAATGATCTTGAACAAAAAAAATCAACATTCTCTACAAAGTATTCCTGGGAATTGAAGTCAAGATAGCCATTCCAAAACAAAAGCTATGATCTGGAAGATGAATGAAAGCAATGATGGCATCTCACCTGAATACATCAGAAAAAATTCAGCATGTAGAATTAGTAAATACCAAACACTTCAATTACTTTGGTGCATGGATCAGTTATAACAAATTTAGTATAAGAGATAAGGAAATTGAACACAAAATAGGCTGTGCTAGAAGTAATTTCATAGAACACTGCAATTTGCTAGAAAACTAAAATATTAATCTAAAAACTTGAGCATGTTCTTAAATAGCCTCATCAGATCGAAATTGTCATATGGATGTCATTCACGACACCAAAGTTGTTAGAAATATCTAAATTGTCAGCTGTATGCAACCACTTCCTAAGATCAATGGTTAAAGGTGGCTTCAAACAAGTTAACCCTGTAGGTTTTAGTGAAGACCATCCTTCTTTGAAACTCAAAGAATCACAATCAAAGAACTGTACTAAATAGCAAAAACATTACTTGAGGACTACCAACAATGACAACAACTCAAATGAATAGCACATGTAACTAAAAAAGAAAATAATGACAATCAAAATGTTGACATTCCACACGACTTCAAACAAAAGGTTAGGAAGGAAGCCCCCATCAGAAGAGCAATAACTGCTAGTGAACTTGAAAAATCTATTTTCCTGAAAAAATGTTTTAAGAGAAAGATTTTATAAATTTCAACTGAATGTAACACTAACTGCATATCAATGAATGTCGAATGTTTCCATATAAGGAAATGGCTAATGTTGCCATACCATTAGAGATGAGATGAACAGATACTACACTTAGTATTTACTTGCCACCCCATACTGGCCAGATGTGACACATGGTCATATTAGTGTGGGGTGCCTGAGCACATACTTCCAGGCCAGATCCCAAAATAGCCCAGCCCTCACAACTGCTAGGGAGGGATTGGTAGTAATATTGATCACCCCTCTTTAGTGCAATGAGAGAGGTACTGCCACAGGAACCAGGCACCTCTCAATATTTTTTTTCAGTTACCCTCTACCCAAAGACAAAAACACAACTGAGTTGCTCTTTGTCCAAAGACAGAAACACAATTGAGAGATAAACTGTAGTGTGTCCACCCTCGAGGGCAGATATTACACTTTGATTCCAGCCCAATGAATGCTAAATGTTTCCTTATAAGGAAACCACTAAGATTACCATTTCAATTTATTTTCCAAAAAAGTGAAAAATACTGCACTGGAATAATTTATTGGCTTCACACAAAATAAGGAAGTGAAAAATGTACATTTAAACAGAGTTCTTAAATCCTTGATATTTTTCCAAATAAAACATTTAAATTATTTATCAAATGTTTTAAATGAGGAAAAAAGATAAAAAGATGATTTTTTGCAGGATATTTTCTTATTGCTGACAAACAAGAATTGAGTTCTTCTCTTTGGCAGAAACCGCATCCGTATGTACCCAGCATTTGTTAATTGTACAACAATCGATTGGTTCAGTGAATGGCCAGTTGATGCTCTTCTTGAAGTGGCAGACAAATACATGAATGAGATAAGTCTTGGCTCTGAAGAACAGGTCAGTGGATTTAGTGGTTAGCTTCTCTTTAAATATTAACAATAATAAAAAAAAAAAAACCATCTTTTGCCCACATCCTAAAAAGTCTATTCTTATTCAAATTTTCACTTTTGTCACAGACGCACAACTTTGCATCAGCTTTTTATTCTTTTCATGCATCTTCAATTTATTCTTTTTTTCATATTTTTTATTTTTTTCCTTTTTGTTTTTTGTCATTGTTTTATCCATTGTATTTTTTACAAAATGTAAATCCATGGAAATTCCATGGATGTTTGGCATTAAGATATCATCATGGTTCCTGCATATATGCTGATGTACGAAAAGTCAGTCTTCAATATTATAGAGGACCACCCTCTTCACTATGTGTCCAGGAGGGGGGGGGGAATACAGTATAGCATTGAGATATTGAGTCATGCAATCTCAATAGCTATCTGGCTTGCTGATATTTGTAGATACAGAATCTTGCATGTGATTATGTCTCTCCACAACGTCCTATGCTTGATTGGGCTTGTGTCAGGCAAATGTGCATTTTCAGAAGTTTCCAAACTTTTTATCAAACTAATTCTTAACAACTTTGGCTTAATGATAAGTGGTCTGTTATCCTCTTCTACAATAACCCATTTGTTGTTAAGATAGATATCACTAGTAATCCTGAATCACTAGGTCTTGTAGATATATCATGTTGAAACTCAAGTTCTCGTATAATAACCAAAGTTGTGCCTGTTCATTACCTAGATGAGTGACCACTCAGTGCTGTAAGCTTGGATGTGCAGATGGTGTAATGGATAATGGCTTGGAATTATTTATCAGAGGGCCAAGTTCCAATTCCTGTTGGTTTTGTTATATTCATTTACGTGCAAATACCCTTTGGAGAGGTATGAATCCACCTCTTCTCCCCCAGCTATAGGTTAATTAGTAAAACTTGTATCACTAAAACATTTTTATCTTTAAAAAAATTCTTTCAATGTAAAAATATTTTCTGGCTTTAAATAATGTGCAAAAGGTTGATAATCCATAAAAAATCCAAATCAATCAATCCCAAAAAAGTACAACACACCAATCACTGGACAATGATGTGTTTAGGTAAACCAACAGGTCTTAACACATGCCATGTGAACATACTCCCCACCTCATTACCTCACATGCTACCAGCAACAACAAATAAATTGAACCATGACACAACAGACAATGTTGTCAGTCTGATTAGCAATATTGCAGGCCCAAGCAAGGCACTGTATTCAATGTATTGGTGTTAACAGGGCCACCCTAGTGGTGGTTCTGCTCTCATCTCCCAGGGAAGCTGAAGAACACTGAAATGACCTGCTGGATATGTGTCTGGACAATTCTAACCAAACAACCCTGGTCATAGTTTTTAAGGACTTGTGGTCAGCTGCTGCACTGTCCAAGGTGGGTGACAATGGCTTCCATAAAGTATTTTCAGGTACACGTATGACATCATAGATCAAGAGATGTCAAATATTCCCCCAATTTTGGAAATAGAATGTCCTAATTCCTCTGCTACCCCGTATCATGCTTTGGTTATTCCCATGAGATGTCAAAGATAGAATGGCAAAGAAAGAGAAAGAAAAAAAGAGGAAGATATTAATACAAGAGACATTTACATTCTCTCAGTTAAATAATGGTTATCAAGATGGGTTCAATTTGCAGAGGAAAATGTTTATCCAAACAAAAGCAGAATTCATATATAATTTTTCACATTCCTATTATTCTCATTCCTTTTTATTCTTCTTATCCTTTTCTTTTTTCTTTTTATCCTTTTCTTTTTTATCCTTTTTCTTGTGTTTTGTTTTTCTTATTTTCTAGAAAAAAAACAAATTTGAACTTTTATTTTGTTGAATGATTTTTGAAGAATTTTTATACACTGCTTTCATTATTTACCTGTTTATCAACCATAATATATATATATATATATATATATATTGTAGAATTTGCTTCTTTTTCTTTCCTTTTCAGGATAAATTAAAACCAAATATTGCCAAAATATTTTCAATCATGCACAAATCTGTTGGTTTGTATTCATCTCGGATGTTGACAGAAATGAAAAGACACAATTATGTTACACCCATCAATTACCTTGAATTGGTCTCTGGATATAAAAAGTAAGTTGATTACTTTTTCTTTGCCTTTCTGATACTGCCCAACTTTACAGTTTCATTGCCCTTAAATTTTGGTTCTAACTTATGCCTCTAACCAAAATGGCAGTCTCTTCTTTCATTCAGTTTTTTTTGTTTGTTTTTTTTTTCTCTTGTACATCAGAAATTATCATCAACACTTTTCTCTAGTTGCTTCACTCTATCTTTTATTCTTTATTTTTTCTTCTTCTTCTTCTCTTTTATCTTCCTGTCTTCATTATCTTATCATTTTGTCTTTCTCTCTATCAATTTCTCAATAGCACTTCTTTCTTTCTTTCCCTTATGATTGTTACTCTATTTCCTCCTCCACTTTGTGTTTGTGTTCTTTGTCTTTTGGCCATTTTCTTTCTTTCTGTACTCAGAGACCAAACTGTTTAAGTTAACTGGTGAAATTTTATTCAGCATTAAGACAACAACATCAATATGAAAGAACACCACAAGTTTCCAACTGGGTAACATTATAAGCAAAAAAGGGGAGGTAATTACAAAGGGAAGATTTAATTGCATTCTCTCTCTCACTCTCTCTCTCTCTCTCTCTCTCTCGCTGCTGCTGTCACTCTCATCAAGTCTCTTTCTTGCCACCAGCCTGTTGTTTTCTAAAAAGAAGGAGCTTGGTGATGCCGCCAACAAATTAAAGAATGGCCTCAACAAGATTGATGAAACCCGAGAGAAAGTCCAAAAAATGTCTGTGGAATTGGACAAAGACAAAACAAAATTAGCTCAAGTGCAGAAACAATGCGATGAATATTTGGCTGTTCTTTTCCAGCAGAAAAAAGAAGCTGATGACCAACAAAAAGTAAGTACACAGCAAAATGGAGCCACTTTTCCTAAGTCAATAGTGCAAATTGAACACAAACTGTCAAAACTGGAATTTGACTTCAGTTCACCAGTTCCATATTTGATATTGTAAACTATTAATACATCTGTAGCTTCATCTTTGCTTCATTGTAAATTAGGTATCTCCACTAAGTCACTGAAAAAAGAGCATAGCATGATGAAAAAAGGCTCTAAACTTAATAAAATCAAAGTTTTATTGTTAAAATGTTTCTTATTATTAAGAGGAAAGGCCAAATTATTTTTTAATTATTTTAAAAAATTTTTACTCCTTTCTAACAAATTCAAAATGTTGGTTAAAAATCTTGTTTTTTTTTATGCATCAGTGGGTGTAACAGAGCAGACTATGGAAATTTTAGCACAATTTTCTGGTAAAATAACACATTAATTTGGAAATTCTTACAAAAATCTGTCAGATTTTAATGAAACTTTCAGGATTTATTCACAAAAAAATTAATCTATTTTTGAAATTATTATTTTTACAAAATCTTGATAAAAATATTTTTTTTTACAACTGTTACCCCCACTTACTTAATTTCAAAACTAAATTTTGTACTCCAAATTTGTTTTATTAGTCAAACGTAGGACTCCTTGGAGAATGTAAATCATCAATTTTTTTTTCAAACTACTAATCCTTTTCCAAAAATCTGCTCCAAATTGCAAAAGATAAGCTTTTAATTGCTTTTATAAATAATATATATTAAGGACATTATAATATAAAGAAGAAAAAATTTTCAATGAATAATGAATTTTTACAAGAATTCTTTTTATTTTTTTTATTTATAATAATGTATAAAGTTTCAAAAATGTTTTAAAAATTCTTCCAAACTCTGTCCTCAGGTTATTAAGCGAAAACTATATTTACTAAGCAAAAATTTAAAAGCTTAATACAAATCATCATTCATTAACATTTTTAACATATTTCATTTTTATAAATGTACCCATTTTGAAAGTATGGGTGACTATACACATTATAAGAAAATAAGATCAATGACTATAGTAAATTTTGAAGTCAATATTCTTAAAATTAGATTACAGAAAATATTTCCAACATTTTTAAGATTACTGATCACTTAAAAATTATATAAAAAACTCATCATTTTCTTAAATTATGTTTTAACAGATAAAGTCTCCATAGAACAACAATAAAACTGCTAACACCTTGTAAATCACATGACAAGCACTTAATCATTGCTACTGTTTATTTTAAAAATCCATTCCTCTGTTATTTTCAACTTAAAGTAAATAATATTTTTTTCAAATCAAATGAATCTACACCAACCAATAGAATTTCTGTTTGAAATAACATGACAGAGTATTTTGCTTACTGGAAATAGTAAATTTAAACCCTTTAGCTTTTGATTAAAGCTAAAATGACAGCTTCTAGAAAGATTTTTCATTTATGAAAATTCATTTAAACCTTAGGCATACCAAATTAGTGGAGGTACCTATTGTAAATGAATATTTTTTAGTCATTTACATATGGAATAAATTTTTTAAAAATGTATGGAATAAATAAAGCTGAAAGGTAGAAATATGAAAGAAAGTGCAAACAATTGGCTAATGACAAAAATGAGAGAAGACATTATTTCTAATCATAATAGACTGAAGATGATGTGAATAGACTTTGAAATATTAATAAGATCAATGGCACTTTCTCATCTGTTGCTGACATGTACTTTACAGATTTTGTCATAAGAATGTTTACTTATTCTAGACACCTTTTTGACTGTTTGGATACATAATATAATATTGAAAAACAGAAGTGACATTGTTTTTCAAACAATATCACTTCTGTTTAAATCATTGATTACAAATTTGGGTGATATTGACCCACTGATGGGTATTTTAATCTTTTAAGTGAGCAGTTGATCCATTACAGGGTCAAAAGGTTGAATATCATGTCTGTCTCTTTTACCACAGATCTACCATGACATTTTTTTTGGTATGTTTTAAAACAACAACAAGAATTTAATAAAAGTGAGTGAGAAAAAGAGAGAGTGGGGGAGAGAGGTGAATAATATGATCCTTATGCTTGTTTTTTTAACCCAATATTTTGGTTAATAGATTCTTCATCCTTAAATATATATACTAATAAGCTTCTTAAGACAAGATGAAAAATACTGCTGAGGAATAAATCAACCAAAATGTATAAAAAAACAACAATGATAAAGACCATCATCCTAAAACCATAAAAATACTTTATCTCAGTTCTTCAAAAAGAATTTGTTTTTAATTTCTCCCTTTAATTTTTGTTTTATAGTTTGTGGCTCAGAAAAGTGAACGAATTGCAGAAGAAGAAGCCAAATGCAAACACATGGCCGATTTGGCTGAGCAAGATTTGAATGAGGCTATGCCTGCTTTGCAAGAGGCCATGTTGGCTTTGGAAGCCCTTAATAAAAAGGACATTGGGGAAATCAAGTCTTATGGCCGACCACCAGCCCTCGTAGAAAAAGTCATGGATGCTGTAATGATTCTGAAGGGCAGTGAACCAACCTGGGCAGAGTCCAAACGACAACTTGGTGAGCATTCTTCGCACTTATAATCTGTAAACAATATGACTTTACCAAAATTCCTCCACTTCATATTTTTTGTGTTTACCAAATAAAAAGACAAATACAGTTGTTGTTCCCTCATTATTTTAAAGTTTTATATGATACCCATGTAAATAGTCAGCCAAACTGAATGTAGGTAACTTGTTCTCATTAGAATTAATAATCTCCACTCTTCAACTATTTAAATTAGACAATCACTACCCTCATCTTACAAAGATTTTGGAATTATTTGTTTCATATCTAAATAGCTTTTCTGGTAATTGCTTAAATATTTTTGCTTTTGAATTGAAGCTAATCTGTCCTAATCCAAACTTTTCTGGTAATTGCTTAAATATTTTTGCTTTTGAATTGAAGCTAATCTGTCCTAATCCAAACTTTTCTGGTAATTGCTTAAATACTTTTGCTTTTGAATTGAAGCTAATCTGTCCTAATCCAAACTTCTTATCCAGATGGCATCAGATAAATGATAAATGGAGAAGAAAGTCATTCTTTGATTTTAATTACAGAACATTTCATATTTCTACCATCCATGTTTATTTGTTCCTTACAATTTTTTCCATTTTATTTGCCTAAAACAAATATTCATTTTCAATGAACCAAAGATGATGCAACAGATGTACTAATAGTTTATAAACTCAGAAATAGAGACATCTGTCTATATTTCTGAGATGACATATTGCAACTATTTACTCTATTTACATTGTTTGGACTTTATGACCATATTCACGTTTCAGCCATTATACACTCCAGTCTTCTTCAGGTGATATACATTGGAATTTCAAACTGAATCCTTTATTTAGTCCAAGGGAGTAGATTGTTCTAGTTCCACATATCAAGTTATTGTTCACCTCTGCTGTGGCCAATTTACAACTCTTTGGGTCAAATCACTTTTTGATTACTTCAACCAATGCTTTTATCCACTGGGCCATGTGTCCTGAAGTGAGTGAATTTTGGGGACTTATAAACCTAATGTCTAAGTAACCTAATTTTTACCAGAGCTCATATAATTTTTGTTATTGTTGTTTTTCTCTAGCTCTCTGTATTACTGGTTGCCATATTGGATTCATGTCTTATCAAATATGGAATTGGTGATCTGAATTCAACTTCCAGTTGTGATAATGTGTGTGCTATTTGCACTAATGACTTAGGAAAAGGCACAAATCCATTTCTTCTCCCACTCAGTTATGGATTAAATAGCAGAGCAGAGTGGACACTTTAGCCTTGGTTGTCAACCAGTATAGAAGGACAGCTTTCAATTCAAAACTGAGTAGAAAACAAAATGAGAAAAATGACTTCATTGTCTTTTTGTCAAGAAAATCATGTTTAGTCCTTTTCTCTTTATTTAGCTTATCTGTTGCCAATAGAAGTCATGAAAACAGAGAATGTATTTAAACAACATACAGTAAAATTGATTTTCTATATTCAGAGTGCTCACTTACTGTAACATTCTTCAAAATGCTGGTCATGTTGTGTGAAAAGACAATAAAAAGTTCCCCCCTTTTCTCAATATCTCTTCCTAAGACATTCACTCTCACATCCAATTCTCTTGGAATTGAATTTGCAACTATTTTTCCCAATTTCAGGAGATCCAAATTTTATCAAGTCCCTCGTGAATTTCGACAAGGATAACATCAGTGATCGTGTCCTCAATAAAATTGGCAAGTATGTGGCCCAAGCTGATTTTACCCCTGATATTATTGGGCGGGTGTCTGGGGCAGCCAGATCTCTGTGTATGTGGGTACGAGCCATGGAAATGTATGGCCGGATTTATCGAGTGGTTGAACCCAAGAAATTAAAACTGAATACAGCTCAGACGCAACTGAAAGAGAAACAGGATGCCCTTGCTGAAGCTAAAGAAAAATTGGCAGAGGTAAGATTTTGAATTTTAATCAGAAAATACAGAATAAGTGAAAGTAAATTTGACAAGATTTTTGTGCTTTTTTTTCAAACCTGGCTGCTTACAATACAAGAATTTCTATATGATAATTATTTGGAAAGAAAGAAGTTGATTGATTGATTAGGGTTTTTTTATGGCTTATCAACCTTTTGCAGATTATTTAAAACCAGAAAATATTTTTTGGAGATAATAATGATTTACTGATAGTAGTCAGACTAATTAATACATAACTGGAGAAGAGGTGAATTCATGCCTAATCAGAATTCAATAAAAAAACTAGAAATTATAATGTGGATATAAAGTGGGGGGCCAATTCTATATTACAATCAATATATAAACTGATCACTGACTTTGTGGTCACAGTAGTTTCTCTACATTTATATTCCAGAAGATGTAAATAAGTCTAAAAGACGTAGTTATGCTATGAATTGAAACTTGGCTCTCTGATTAACAACTCCAAGCTGTTATCTGTTAAAACCACATGTAGAACCAAGCTTACAGCATGTAGTATTCCCAAGTGGTCGCACATCTAGATACTGACCAGGCTCAACTTTGCTTAACTTCAGTGATTGTACGAGGACCAGTGTTTTAATTTGATATGGACATAAGCCTGTGAGAAATTGAACAAAAGACAGAAATGAGTCAATAGAATGGGGGGAGGGGGTTTATAAAAATGAAAGCTAATTTGGGAATTGATTCTAAATGGCAAAGGTAAATCCCAAGGCTGGGAAAAATCTGTTTCATCTGCAGACATTTTTCAGGCAAATTTAAAAATAGAAAAGAAAGAACTGCAAGAAAACAATGACAGAACAAACATTTGGTGCCAATTGCAAAATGGAAGAAATCTTTAAGAAAAATATTTTTTTTTCTGTCTCTTTCAGGTGGAAGCAAACATGGCCCGGATTCGACAAAATTATGATGATCGTATTTCGCAGAAAGAAGAATTACGACGTAAAGCTGAGCAAACAGAAATGATGTTGGAACGTGCAGACAAATTGGTTTCTGGTTTGTCTGGAGAGAAAGAAAGATGGGAACTCACTGTCAAGGTGTGTGTCTTACTCTTACTCTACCTTTTCTACTACAATGGACAGGCACAGGATTTGTAGGAACATAGCTATCAACTCTTATGAATGGTCTCCTTGTTTAAGTTGGTGAATGCTGCCATAATCCTTGCCTTCAGTTCATCTTTGGTGTTACAAGAAGTTTTGTTGGTCTCTCATTCAACTGTGCCCCACACATAATAATCAAGGGGGTTGTAGCCTAGGGATTTAGGTGGTCAGATGTAAGGGCTGATGTGGTTGCAGAAATTGTCTGACAGCCATAACTGAGTTCTCCTGAGTTTGGCATGGTGCAGAATCCTGTTGCCATAGTGTCTTCCAGCAGCCATCCTCTTGATCCAGGACAGCACTATCACCTCAAGGCACTTTATGTAGGCGTTTGTGTTGAGTCTGAAGCCCTCACCAGTAAATTTTAGAATTCTTTTCTTATCAGAGTGAGTTTTCTGAGCTGCCATATCTTCGTAATCACAATTAGACTCATCCAACTCCTCTCTCTTTCAGAGTATTTGGGTGTCAATCTGCAGACAGTGAAAGATTGACACACAAACACTCTGAAATGTTTGTATTGGAGCTTCCAGTGTGAATGACAAGCAGTACAGCATGTTTTTTCAAATTTCTGGCAGAGTGAATTGCGTCATGGTGCTCTTTTTCTCAGAGACAATGCCCAACTGACCCTACCATACTGTGTAACCAACAAAATCAAAAACAAACAACATGCAAGTGCAAAATTGAAAAAAATATAAAATGGTGACAATTTACCCATCGCATCCTGCATATATGCCTTTCCTTACATGGTCTTAATGTGGTTTATTTTAAATTCCTTTGAAAAGCATTTCAATACATATTAAAAAGTAAGATTTGTTTTATTTACTGTGCTGTTTCATGCTCTGTGATTTTTAAAAATTGGTGACTGTTTGTAATAGTGTTCATAAGATTTATTGTTCTTGCAAGATTTTTTAAAGAATTTTGTTGGAGTGTCAACAGTTCAATATAATTTTATTCTGTTTGTTTACCAAATTAGCTCAATAAATGGATAGATAAAGCAAAAATATTTTTTTATGTATGTATATAAACTATTTTTGCTAAAAATATTTGCATATATTTATAAAATTTTTATATATCAAGAGCAGTTTTGGAGGAAAGATGTATGACAAAGTAAAAAAAGTTTTTTAAAAAGCAACACTTTAAACACATTAGTTGCCCACTATATCGAGAATGACATAAAAAAATGCTGCTCTAATTAAAAGAGAAAACAATTCATTAAAATGAAAATGTATAGAAAGTGCTTTAATTGCTAATTTAGCAACAAAAATTTGTGTCCATGTTTTTCCAATGCTTCACAATTCTTAGCAGATCTTCAGTTATCACAATGTGGGATATTTAATAAGAAAAAGAATCTAAATGAAATTGTCTAGATTCTAGACCCAAAAAACCTTAAATGCCAAGAACTAAAAGCAACAACCATTGATTTCCTTTGACCATGTCACTTAAATATCTTTTTGTTTCTTCTTTTTTTTCCTCCCCTTTTCTGCAGGATTTGGAAACAAGGATGGGTTTTTTGGTTGGTGACTGCCTCATTGCAGCGGCTTTTCTATCCTACATGGGACCTTTTCTATCCAACTACAGAGATGAACTGGTTTTTAAACACTGGCTCAAAGAGGTTGGCAACTTTCATAATTCTTTCTGAAAATCTGGCCCTTGCCAAAAACAAAAAATTATCATTTTTATGTAATATTTTTTTCCCAAAACTGTCTTTTCTGATTGGCCCTGATTTTCATATTCAACACAATGATCACTAATTAATTCTATGTACAAATGCATAAATGCATTTAGAGATAAAGAGAATCTAAAAACTTTTATGAGTCGGTTTGATTACCAAACAAGAAATTGTTGTTTGAACATAAATTGGAGAATGAATTTTGCATGATCATTAAGTTATAAACTGAATGGTCACAAGATTTAAGGAAGAGAAGGAGATTATTTTCTCTATTAAGCTTATTGGCTTCTTTTTTTCCAGGGGGTAAAAGTAATTAAAAAAAAAAAAAAAAAACGCAACTTGTAGCTAATCAATAATTGCAGAAAAAAAAGATGATTTTAAGATTTCAACCTGAATTAAATTTAAAATAATGATAAAATTTTGTTTTTTCTTAAAAAGAAATTCTTCATTTTTCAATAATCTTTGTAAAATTCTTCACCCATTTCACAATGCTCTCCAGGAGTGTCAAATTAAATAGCATCTCTTGTAATGTTTTTTTATTTGGTTTTCTATATTCATAGCATTCACTTGTTGACCACACATTGTCCACAGTTCAATTTTTGGTGTTATTAATTCAGATTTCTTCATCTACCCGACAACCTGGATAAGAAGGAACCAGTCATAAAATCAAAGAGAAAATAAGGACATTAATAAATTAGAAATCATTCATGCTACAATTCTCTACTGAGTGAAATGATGCCTGAATTTTTCTGTTTTTCATGACATTACAGTGTTGATAAATTATTGGGAGTGATCTGTAAATCCATTTGTGGAACAGCTTGTTTATATATATTCATTTATATATATATATGGTAGATGTCAAATATCATAGTTTAGAAATTTTGAAATAAAATTTCTTGATCTCAGATATTTTTAATTTTTAATACTTCCAAAAGAGGAATTGAAATCATTGTCCCAATATTTTTTTTTTTTTTTGCAGATTCACAACCTTGGTGTTCCACGTGACCCAAATTTCAATTTTTGCTCATTTCTGGCCAAACCAACACAAGTTCGTGAATGGAATATCCAGGGCCTGCCTAGTGACAGCTTTTCTACAGAAAATGGAATCATTGTGACCCAGAATACTCGTTGGCCTCTCATGATTGATCCTCAGGGTCAAGCTATCAAATGGATTAAGAAAATGGAACAAAAAAATGTAATCTTTTTCTTTTTCTCCAGTTAAAGATTTTGCTAAACTCTTTATTGCATAAATTAAGAATCTGAAATCTCACTAGAAATAAATATTAAAAATAAAAGATTCCTCAAAGACACTTTAGAGTTTTATGATATTCTTTATCATTTGCAACACTTTGTCATCAATGGCAATCAATACAACAGTCACTTTCATGTAACTGCTAGATCAAGAAACTGTATTTCCTCATGAAATCAGTGTTGAAATGACTGGCAATAGAACTAAATGATTAAAAGTTTGTTTTTTTTCCTATTATATTGCGAAGCAGAAATGACAGTTGAACAGTTTTCTTTTTTCCTTTTGTTGTTATAAATGTAAAAGTTTATTTTAATTTTTGCAATTGTCAAATCTTTCTACCAAAAACACTAATAAAAATTAATTTATTAATTATTCCCCTCTCCCAGCCCTCTTCCTAAACCAATCCTCACTTTTTACCTCAATCTCTAAATCTAACTCTACCAGCAATCCTTATATTAACTTTACCTTTTCTTTGTTCTTTTTTTACTAAATTTCATCCACTAAAAGGCTTAAGAGCCACTCAGTGTAGAGGGTTAGTTAAAATGGTTATGATGAATGAGGTGTGGGATAGAATGAAAGGGAAGGTGGAAGTAAGTGAAGATTATGAGGATAAGGAGGATAGATAATGATTGACCCTTGACTTGAAGAGATTAAGATTGTAGTGTAGAGGGTTACTGTTAAATTGGTTATGATGAATGAGTTGTGTGAGAGGAATGAAAGAGGAGGTGGTAGGAAGTGAAGATTATGAGGATAAGGAGGATAGATAATGATTGACCCTTGACATGAAGAGGTTAAGATTATAGTGTAGAGGGTTACTGTTAAAATGGTTATGATGAATGCGGTGTGTGATAGGAATGAAAGAGGAGGTTTTTAGGAAGTGAAGATTATGAGGATAAGGAGGATAGATAATGATTGACCCTTGACATGAAGAGGTTAAGATTGTAGTGTAGAGGGTTACTGTTAAAATGGTTATGATGAATGAGGTGTGTGATAGGAATGAAAGAGGAGGTGGTAGGAAGTGAAGATTATGAGGATAAGGAGGATAGATAATGATTGACCCTTGACTTGAAGAGGTCAAAACTGAAGTGTTTCGGAAAGTATGTCCATGGGCATCTATTTCAGAAAATGGCAGTTCTTGGGAGGAAGAAGCTGTCTGAATGGTACTTTCTTCTTACATCTGACATATGGAGGAAACGAGGGTGATTCAACTCCATGGGAGTGGCATGGTGTGTTCTAGCTGTAATGAACTGAACTGATGGAACTAAAGAATGGTGCGCTCACTTGAACATTTACCATGGAAGCTGTGATTGAGTAACAATAAGTTTGCAATATTGTGTCTGTGGGAAATAGGCTGCAGAATTGAAAATAATTCTTCCTTCATAAGAGTTTGTACATGATTTTGGATGCTATCAATGCTGGAAAGTGAGGATTGAGTTGATGGCAGCAAGAATCCTTTTTTTGGTGGAATCAGATTCTTGTAAAGATAAAACATAGCAGAAATCATCAGGTACTTCCTAGAGTGATCGAATGAGCTGACCATTATTCCAACATCTTTAGAAATGGATTTTGTATATATGAGTTCCACTTGAGTCACAATAGATGCTCAACGTCCTGGGTATGACAATAAACTACATCTGGCAGCAAAGACTTTGATTGGGATGTTTTGAGAAATGTGGAACCACCTCCTAATTACTGTTGTTCCCAGTTCAACCCTGACCTGGGGTGGTAGCACCTGTTAGGGTCACAGCTATGGGCAAATAGTTAACCTCCATACTGGGGTCAAAACACGATGAAAGTATAAAAATGGATTTTTGTAGTGGAAATACCAGCAATACATTTTGGAAAAATATATTACCAGCAATACATTTGACTCTCAACAAATTCCCTCTTTACAAATATACATCAAAGAAACTTTATTTATAAACTGATATCTTACAAAGAATACATATTCTATTTATACAAAGCTCTCCTAAAAATCTTGTTGGCATTAAATAACCCACTGAGGTTGATATGCTGTAAAACAAACCCAAACTGGGTGGTAGCATCTGTAAGGGTCCCACCTATAGGCAAACAGTGAAACCCCAAACAAAAATCAACAGTAATTTTTTTATAAAATGAGCAACAATAAATTTCATGATTTAAAAAATATACCTTTACCCTGACAGTATAAAATTATGTACAAAATATTTACATTTTTGGCATTAAATAACCCATAAAGGTGTTGATATGCCACTAAACAAAATCAATCAACCAAGCATAGATTCTCAAAGTATTGAGAGGACAACCCTCCATCGTGACTGCAAATAACATTAAAATCTGTCATGAACAATTTACGGAGCTCAGAAAATAATTTTTAATTTTTGGGATGTCCCATATTTATTTAATCTGCCAAATGTGTTGGGATTTGATGCCTTGGTACAGAAACAGCTACATGATTCATACAATGCTAAATACTTATATTTGTTTCTATTTGCACTGAATAAATCAATTATTGCAAACCTAAAAGGGAAATATCAAGATTGATATAGCCAAGTCTGGCACAAGGCTATAATAGTGACACAGACAGCACCAACTTAATGTGGCAATAGCTTGCAAGATAAGCCTTCCAATCATTACTTAATGAAATGTATTGTTGTCCACAAAAACACTGACTTAATTATTTCAACCTTTTTTTTGTCACATCAATTTGCAATTTGATCTTCTTCAATTTAGTCTTCTGTTTTTTTTTTTTTGTTTTGTTTTTCTCTGCAGGGATTAAAAATTATTGACCTTCAACAATTCGATTATATGCGCACATTGGAGCTGGCGATTCAGTATGGCAGTCCTGTGTTACTGCAAAATGTGCAGGACACTCTGGATCCTTCCCTTGACCCAATTCTTTATAAGTCATTCATCAAAATAGGTAAGTCCATATATCTTTTCATTTTTTTGCTTTCTTCTTTTACTTTCTTCCTCCTCCTCCTCCTCCTCCTCTTCTTTATCTGTTCTCTTCTTTTTCTTTATTCTTTTTTCTTCTTCTTCTTCATTCTGTTCTTTCTTCTTGTTCTTTCTTCTTCTTTATTCTGTTTTTTCTTCTCCTTTTCCTCCTCTTCTTCATTTTCTTCTTTTTTCTTCATATTTTTCTTCTTCCTTCTCTTCATTATTTTTCCTATTCTCTTTGTGTCATTTACTGCATTTTCTTCTTCTTCTTCCTCTTTTTCCTTCTTTCTCCTTCTTATTTTTTTACTTCCTTTTTTCTTATTCCTCTTTTTCTTCTCTTCCTTCTTATTCTTTTTCCTTCCCTTTCTATCGTTTTCTTTTTCTTCTTTAACTGTTGCTAGTAGAAAAATCAAATTCTTTGTCAAAACAGAAAATAAAATATTATTCCTTGGATAACTGTAGAGCAAAA
This sequence comes from Acanthosepion pharaonis, assembly GCA_903632075.3. Taxonomy (NCBI): domain Eukaryota; kingdom Metazoa; phylum Mollusca; class Cephalopoda; order Sepiida; family Sepiidae; genus Acanthosepion; species Acanthosepion pharaonis. Next base: position 179,012 of record CAHIKZ030003556.1, on the reverse strand, counting down.
ATGGTAGATATTCTTGGATTGAAAATAAAAAAATGAATTTTGAAATCACTCAAATCTTAGCATTTTATATATATATATATATATATATATATATATATATATGTGTGTGTGTGTGTGTGTGTGTGTGTGTGTATATAAACAAGCAAGCTTGACGACAAAGGGGAAGATGAGAAATGTGGTTCTTCATTCTTTTAAAAAATTCTTTTGAACTAGCATCTTTATCTTTGTTGTTTAATACATAGCATTTTGGCTGATGTACTTTCCTGGTTTCCTAAAGTTTATTTTGTTAATGATCTTTCAGGACATTATGAATAGAATTTCTCTCTTTTCTGTAATGAATTGAATTTTTCTTTATATAGTAATTTGATTCATGTTTATGTATTTGTCACATAGCAAAAGTGGCACACATTGTAGTGTCAGTTTTCACAACATAATACTATTTAAATGCTCTAATTTAAAGAAGAAAGAATTTTCCAATCCAATCCCAACAACAGTTTATAAGTAATACTTCAAAATTAAGAATAAATTCACCAAAAAGAATGCCTGTTTAAGGGAGATAACTTCAGGTATGTTAACTGTTAATTGCAGAATTGTTTCCCTGGAGCTATCTGCATATTTTTCTATCAGCCATAGTGGCATATGAGTGACATACATCAATAATAATAATAATAAAGGTTAATTAAAGATAATCAGCATTTTCTATTCTATAAAAAGGAAGAGATTTGATATTAAACAAACACTGCCAAAACTGGCTTTTAAATCAGGGTAAAAATAAAAAATTCTTGCATTTGCTTTCAACGCTGTTTTATTTTTTATAATTATCCTTCATGGAATTAATATTAAAAATATAATTTTCAATATTTAATTTTTTTTTTAATTTCAAAGTTTTTCGTATTTTTAAAGCAATTTATTGTCTTCCCTATCAGGCGGCGCTCTCATCTTGAAACTTGGTGACAAAGAAGTGGATTATAATCCCAATTTCCGATTCTATATCACAACCAAACTGAGCAATCCTCACTATACACCAGAGATCTCCACCAAAACAACAATTGTTAATTTTGCTGTGAAAGAACAAGGTAACAACTTTCGTTCTGGAATACACCTATATTTATTTTTATCACCAATTACTAGTATGATATATATATGTATATATATATTGTGACACTATTTAGTTATAGTAATTGATTAACTAATTAACCATAAAAATGACACCAGAAAATACTGAGAATGGAAAAGAAGATACCCTAAGATTTTATTTTTACTTTTAAAAAAAAAAGTTACTTTTCTCAAAAACCCGAGAATTAGCGTAAACAGTGGACTCACAAAAAGGTCATATGTGAACCTTTGACAATTGATTAATAATGTTTGTAAAAGTACTGGTTAAAGAAAAAACAAAAACAAGATATCATCTTAAGTACCAAGAAGGCCATATGTTAATTATAAAAATTTTGGCATGAGAAAATATTCCAAGTATTTGTCGATACGGTGTTGAGAGAATTACCCTTGTTTATTTTTCCAAGATATCATTTTAAGTGCCAGCAAGGTAAGGCCATATGTTAATAAAAAAAATTTGGCATGAGAAAATATCTCGAAAGAATTGCCGATTTGAAAATAAAAAGATTTATTTTTCTTTTCCAAGAAGCCAAGGGTTCCATCAGACCTTGACAATTGATTGATGCTGTTTGTAAAAGCACGAGTAGAGAAAACATGAAATAGGCAAAGAGCATCTGAGATATCATTTGAAATTGCAAGGTCCTAGAAGTTGACCAAGGTACAATGGGCCATATGTTATTTGTAAAGTTGAAAAAGGGAATTTTAAAAATAAGTTGATAAATTCTAAACTCAGAAATAAACAAAGATTTTAAGAGACAAAGCCATGTGTTTTTTGTAAACAAAAAAATTCTAGTTTATAATTTTAATGAGGCCAGCTTAGCCACACCTGCACATCCAGGACACCATTAGTAGCAATGGTGATAGGCGGAGGTAATTTGATGAGAAACATAGGGAAGTTATTTATGCCCACTGAAGGGATTTGGTATGAGGTACCAATATGAGTAGGAGGGAGTTTGGGAGGATAGCTATCCTGCAACCTCTCCTCATAGACGAAGGGATCACCCCAAAAATGGAAAGTGATTAATTTTCCAAAATGGGAAGTAATCAATTTTCCTGGCCAGATAACAAAGAGGTTTCTTGTCAGAAATTGGGAATTACCAAAAACCCCAGACTGCGCCTAACCCCACACTGGTTTTTGGTCAGTGTCCATATAAGCAAGCGCCCTCAGGCAGTTTGCCAGTTTCCGTTACAGTACAGTTGAGTTGAGTTGTGCAGTTGGAGTTGGAGCCGTTCGAGTAGCAGGAACGAGAGCATTGCCTCACAGAAGCTGACCAAGAGATTCCACGACTTTCAACCTTCAACTTTGCTTTCCAACCAATAGCAGGTTATACTGACAAACAAAGCTAAGCCAGCACTTAAAAACTAAACCAGTTGACTTAGAAGACCAGAACTTGCCTTAGAAGCATAAAAATGTGACTCTCCATAGAAAACAGGTTGGGAGAAAAACACACATTACTGTATATAACAGACGGATAAAAGTTAATTTGTTTCTTTCAACATACTTGAACCACTTGGGATTTTATTTGCTTCTTTTCTTTATGCTTGTGCGATTGTTTTGGTTTGAGAATTTAATTAAAGCTATTTGTTCGGTTTTGGGGTTGATTGTATTAGTTTATTCTAACTATTATTTTGGCAGGAACAGTTTTTAATTTGTGTTTATTTGGGTTGATTATCTTTATTTGGTTTTTCTAACGGTAACTTTATCAGGTTTGGTTATTTATTTACTTGGATGAATTTAGGCCAATTTATTTTACTTGTATATTTTCTCTTTTCGGTTTTCAATTTTTAAGTAACGTAGTATTTATCTATTTTTTTATTTTTTTATTTTTTTTATCATTATATAACAGTTATAGCTATTTTTTTCGTCCGATTTTTTCGTTTGATTTTTTAGTCTAATATTTTGGTCATAATGGTTTGCTACTTTGTTTATTATTTACTTTATTTATTTGGGTTCATTGTCTTTTTTTTTTGTTATTATTATTATTGTTATTCAATTTCGTCTATTCTAACAGGTGTGATTTGGTAATTTATTTGGATTAATTAATTTTGCTTATTTTATTGTTATTTTGTTTACTTGTTTATTTATTTGATTTTATTTCATTTTTTTCTGTTTTCAATTTTTAAGTAACGTAGTAAAAATTTGTTTTCATGTCTGCATTTTGAGATGAGCTTGGATCTTTTATTTAATAATTTATTTTGGTCTGGGAAAGTAATGATAGCTATTTTTTCCTCCAAGGAAAATTTGCAAGTTTTTGATTGGTTGTTGTAGGCTGATGATCTTTTCCTTATTTTCCAAGATATTTTTGGTGTGATGTGCATTTTGTTTTTAATTTCCCAGAAACCAAACAAATAGCTTTAATTAAATTCTCAAACCAAAACAATCGCACAAGCATAAAGAAAAAAAGCAAATAAAATCCCAAGAGGTTCAAGTATGTTGAAAGAAACAAATTAACTTTTATCCGTCTGTTATATACAGTAATGTGTGTTTTTCTCCCAACCTGTTTTCTATGGAGAGTCACATTTTTATGCTTCTAAGGCAAGTTCTGGTCTTCTAAGTCAACTGGTTTAGTTTTTAAGTGCTGGCTTAGCTTTGTTTGTCAGTATAACCTGCTATTGGTTGGAAAGCAAAGTTGAAATATATAGGAAATAATTTTGTGGACAACTAACAGATGTATCAGTTAACATAAAAGATTTTGTTATTTACCAATTATTATGGCATTGATGTCAGGTTAATCCTATTTTCTTCTGCTGTCAGTTTTAAAATGATGCCTTCTTTTTTCTATAGATTTAAACTTTAATTATAAATTATAATTTCAAAAAGTAAAAATTTCATGTTTTCATCTAAGATGAAGAAAATAGAAACTTTAAGCAAAAATGGTTACAATTTATGGAAAATAAACAATGTCAGTTTAAACTGATGTCAGGAGGTTATGAGTAAAACAAGCAGGAATTTCCAAACTGCTTAAAATTGAAAATCTTTATGCATTTAACAAATTTACCTCATTTGCTTGATAAGAAATAAAACTTAATATCAATCTGATTTATATGATATAAATAACAGAGAAATCATTTTAACCATGAAATTCATTTTCAAATCTTGTTTGTGATCAAAAGCCATAAATCCTTGTCTAAATAATTTTAATTTCTCTCTTTTGTGCTGTAAGTTTTGATTGTTAGCCAATTTGAGAAATATAAATAAAGTGAAATTGTTTTTCTCTCATACATGGCCGCAGCAACAAAACATTCTGTGAGGTTAGATTTCACAACATAAGCAAATGATTTGCAAGCTCAATAAATATTGCTCTACAGTAGGCTCATATATTCATTGACAATGATTTTTCCTAATGATTGGTTCAAATAATATTTCAGTCTTCAATCAACTATAAATCATTCTTTCTTCAGTTGAAATTTCCCACCTTCAGCAATTGTTTTGCATTTATTGTTCTTAACATTTTGTGACTTTTTCTGTAGGTTTGGTGGGGCAGTTGCTTGGCATTGTAGTCAGGAAGGAACGTCCTGAACTTGAAGAACAAAAAGACAATTTGGTTCAGTCCATTGCTGCTAATAAAAAGAAATTAGAAGACTGTGAAGATGAAATATTAAGGTCAATATTTTTTGTCTTTTTTGCATTGCATTTGTCCAAGAGAAAACGTCTTAAGCAAATATATTAGTCCAAACGCTCAATGAAAATTGTGTCAGGCTTTTCTTGTGAAAGTAATGGCTTCAAAACTGAGAGTTCAACTTTTTTGTTTTACTCTTGGTTCCAACATTTGATTGTACAAAATTGAATGATTCTTCTCAAAGGAAAATGAAAAATTTCAGATTCTTGATGAATTCAAAAAGTTAACTCATACCACAACCTGATGTTAACAAGAGAAAGAAAAAAAAAAGAAATGATGTGTGTGTGTTTTTTTTTATTGGTTGGTTTCTTTGTTTTGCTTTTTGTTGTTCATATTTGTTTCCATCTGCATCCCCAATGTTATTCTAATAGCTACATCAAATTGGGAAGACAAGAAGGGAGCCCCTGAAATCTAAATGCTTCCATTCAGAGGGGTTTCTCTTTGATTAAGTCCTGAGTAAATAAATAAGAGTCAATAGAACACATAAAATCATTTTGCAATGTAAACACTGTCATTTAGTAAAAAAAATATCAGGAAAAACTGAAATTGTTTAAAGATTAAAATTCAGCATTGAATTTGTTCAGTGTAAGTAAAAGATAAGATTTTTTCTTCTGGGAATTTGTGAATTTTGTTGTTTTTTGTTTTTTCTTCTGGATTTTTGTGAGGTTTCTGCAAATCAGTTTCTAAACTTGTTAAATGTCCCTCCTCATCTGTGTGGAAATTGTTGCTATACCAAGAAAGAATTTCTATTTTACAAATTAATTCCTAAAATTTCACAATTAAATCAGGTTCTTCCTATTATCAGAAGATGTTTCTGGTTTGCCATTCATGACTACTCTTATGACATAGTATAGAGCTTGAGACTGAGCACAGGGTAAGTTTGATTCATGCCTTTACCTAAATTATTTGAATGAAACTGATATAAACTCCAGATGAAATTTGCCAAAAAAAAGAATTATTTTTTCAAATTAATCTGCATTCTTCTACCATTTTGTAAATCTTGTCATCTGATGTCATCTTGTCATCTTACGGTCAAATCACGCTGAAACACCGGTTCTCGTTCGATCACCGAAGTTAAGCATCGTAGAGCCAGGTCAGTACTTAGATGGGGGACCGCTTGGGAACACCTGGTACTGTAAGCCCCCAAAGTCCAACCCTTACCTCACAGTCGGTGGGGGGTGTAAATGGTAGTGTCAGAGCTATGCCGCCGAACTTCGTTCCTGGTAGGGCCACCAAAGGCGGACAGGTCTGATACACACGCCGCTAACAAGGGCTCTGGTGAAAATCCAAGGAGCGTCTGCATCGGTAACCGGCGGCTTCTGGTCGTTCCTGTCTCTGCGTCTGTGGGAATCCCACGGCAAGCAAGAACGTTATCCGAGTAGGCCTGGGTACCCTACTTCTGTAATTTATCCCAAGAATCTTTTTCTCATAACAGGAAGAAGCCGGCTCAATCCGCCCAGGGTGAATGCCGCATCAGTACAGTACAGTAATCTTGTCATCTGATGTCATCTTGTCATCTGATGTACACAACAGAAGATTCAGTGAAAGAGGTTAAAGGTTAAATTAGCTTTTTTTCTTTTTTTGTACTTCTTATAAAATAAAATCCAAATTAATTTATTTGTTTGGACAATTTCTATCTGAATTTCTGGGATGAACAGTTAACATTAATTACATTATTTAGATGTGAGCTATTGTCCTCATCTTTGTTGTTGTTATCATAACATTTCAGTTGTTGTGCTCTCTGACCATCAGGTGCATGTCTGAATTTTGAGGATGAGGAGTTTTCATTATTTACATGCAGACTATTGTCTTCATCTTTGTTGTTGTTATCACGTTTCATTCATTGTGCCCTCCTGTCTTATCAAACTGAACCCTTAAATTTAATCGAGGTTTACATTGCTCTCATTCTGCTGATCATGTTTAGGAATATCTCGTCTAGTTCTTTATTTAGGATTGCTCAGTTATTGCTTGACCCATTTCCACTGAGTTCAAGTACATACCTGTCCTTGTCCTGGGATTGAACTCACAATTAATGTCACCAAATTTACAAACCAACACTTTAATCCACTAGGCCTATGAGACAATTCTGTGAGAAGAACTTGGAGCCTTCACCCTAACCAGCCTGATGATATTTGACTGTACTTGCTGAAGCTTCTATTTTGTTACAGCTACTGCTGCTGCTGCAAACCTGCTGTTATTTGTCTTTCTTTATTTATTAGTGGCTCCCATATCATATTTATTTCTATGCTAGGCCTACTAAAGAAATCCTCATAACCTAGCATATGTGCTAATTCTTTCAGATGTCTAACTCACCAGTGTTCTTCCTTGTTCAGTATTTTCTCTTAATTCTACAAGGTCTGATGACTACACTTTTCCTTCTGTACATGATCAGCCATACCTGATTTCATTGTCTCTTATCTCACAACAGTTTTTTGATGTTCTTCCAGCCTTACTTTTAGAGAATGACTTGTTTCACTTTTATATTGTTTGTTTGGATGGCAGAACAGCCAGAATTCATTTTGAACTGTGCAAAATATTTAGGGTGTTTTTTCTTTGACTGTTCAAATGGCCCAGATTCTTTTTGTCTTATTCTTTAAGCAATGTACTTATATATATATATGAGAGAGTTAGCAAATTAATCATACAGTTCTATCCTTGCTCTTGCCACACTGACTTTACCAATACAAAAATAAAAATAAAAAATCAACTATATTGGCAATTTTCAATTTTCTCCTGTTAACAATCAATCCTTTTTTCTATCTCTTTTGAATAAAGATCAGAAATTATCAACTGAAACATTTTGAAACTGGAATATTTTTGCCTAAAACTCACTAAGCTTTGAACTTCAGATAAAAGTGAAAATAAATGAAACATTTGGAACCGGCTCAAGAATTATATGATATTTTCTTCTTTTATGCTTCAGACTTTTGAATGAAACGAAAGGTTCTTTGTTGGATGATGAGAAACTTGTGAACACTCTTCAAACATCCAAGACAACATCACAAGAAGTCACAGAACAATTGGCCACTTCAGAACAGACTGAAGCTAAGATTGACAGTGCTAGAGAGGTCAGTTACAAAAAAAAGGCAACTAATTTCTTTTTTAATTTAAAAGATTAGATAATGTCAAGGCAAATATTGAATTGTTTCTCATTTCAGTCATTAATTAAATGAACATGTAAAAGACAGTTTTATTTTAAATTGAAAATTTATGTTGTCTAACATAAAATATATTAATCACATATGTTGAATAGCAAACTACAGAATATACTGCATCTTATTAGTGACTTTTTCAAATAAATACTTATGGGAATCAAAAAGTTTATTTGTTGATTGATGGAAACCTCTATTTGTGTAGTTAGGACTATTCATTTTTTACTGTTTATCAACCCTTTTTGGGTTATTTAAAAACGAAAACACATTTTGATTTCTAAGAATAGTAATTTTTTTGCAAGTGAATATTAAATTAACAATTTTTGGAGATAACAATGACTTTTCCAGATGCAAGTCCTACTATTTAACCCATAGCAGAGGGAGAGGAAAGGGATTCATACCTTTCCCAAGGGTATTTGCACATAAGTAAATGTAACAAACCCAACTGAAAATCAATCTTGGCTCTCTGATTTTGTCCTAAGCTGCTATCCTTTACACCACCTGCACATCCACAGGATGTGAGCCAATTTTTTCTGTTCAGATATAAACAAAGAGCAGCAATTTGTGTGAAATTTTCTGAATTATGGATTTGAAGCTTTAAAATGAACCGTAAATCAGAGATGCTGGATAAAGAGAAAGTTCATAGTTTTTAAAATGTAAATAAAAGCTAGAAATTGTAAAAATGACCTACAAACACCAGAAATGATCCACAGGTAGCACAAAACTGAGAATGTTGCTAAAAAACTCCTGATGCACGTCTGATGCAAGTTATCTTGAGATCTTCATTTAGCTGTTCTGTATCTCTCAAATCAAAGTTGTAAAGAAATGAGTAATTTTCAAGCTTTGAAATTTTAAGGTCTTGTAGTAATCGATGAAGTGTCAAAAAGCCCAAGATGTTGAAAGAAATGGCAAAATGTGTGAGATTGTTGCTCAAGCCTCCATTAAAAGATATCCATCAGAAAAATGAAATGTGCCACAGAATATGTAGAAAATGATTTTTTTTTTCTGCATTGAATGCGCCACTTGAAGAACCAGATCGATGGTACAAAGGCTGTGGGTGGCTACTAGCAGAAACTACCTTCAATTTGAGACAGATGCTAACTAGATAGAGGTGGAGTAATATTTTGGTATAGGATTGTACATGATGAAGGGGATCTCCAGATGAGTTAAGATGACAATTCAAACATTATTGATTTTGTTTTTAAAGGCACACATAGTTGAAGAAGCCAAATATATTCAGAAAGCAAATGCTATTGATACATAGTGTAATCTTCCATCATATCTGGACCTGAGATCCTTTTACTTCAGTTAAATATGGTAGATTGCTCTTTGGCAACTTATAACAGCAAAATATCTTTAGAATACCATGGACAGAACATATGACAAGTGAGGAAGTTATTAGACGAATAGGACTTACAAAAAATACTACTGCTAACAATCAGAAAGAGCTAAAATTCTGGGAACACATCATGAAAAGGCTTGGAAAATTAAACACACACAAGACCCATTAAAGGTAAGCAGAAAAACAAGAAGTAATCTTTTTGAAAAGTTTGTGTAAACAGACTGAGGAATGCAGACAAGAAAGAGAAAGAAGTTTCATAAAGAAGAAAGTATTGCTGTGTGCAACAATAAGACAGAAGACAGGAAACTGTGGAGATCCATGATCGCCTATATCATGAAGGGACATAACATTAAAGGACACAGAAAAGAATGTCTCTATTGTAGAGTAATGATAAATAAGATGGTGTCGTAGGCCATTGTTAGGAAGCTTTATTCTCTTTGTGTATCTGACTATTGTGGCCTTGTACCAGACATAACTTTGCCAAATAAAGCAAAGATGTCTACAGTCTGTGCTGCAGTCATTTGAATTGTCATTTGAAAAAAAAAATTAAACAATTATGGCAAATGATGTGAGATCTGCAATCAACAGAATCTTTTCTATTATTTCTTTTTTTTTAATCATTTCATCCCAAGCAAGGTGGGAATGCCAGTAGTATGCAGGGAGTTACAGAGAGTGGAGGTGAGAGAAAAGACTGGATATAGGGGGTACCAAGGAAAGGATAAAAGCTGAATAAGATAGATAATGATGATGTAGTTATCAGGGAAGCAAGAAAATGGGAGGGAGTTCCACAGGTGAGAAGTGCAAGAAAAGAAACTGTTGGAGTAGAAGAGGCAGTTACATTTAACTATTTCAACAGTAAACAGGTGGGATCTAGATGCCAATCTAGTAGCGCACTTAAACCCATGGCACAACACAATGACCCAACTTTCCTTGCAGTAGATGCAGCTATTGATTCGTTCCACCTCAAGTCAGCTGAAAACGTGAAGCCAAAAAGGCACAGAGCGTATTGCTCTCCATGAGTCTAGCATCAGCCTTGCTGATGGCTGGCAGCAAAGTTTCTCTATTAAATGAGAGCAGTTTAGTTTTGGAGGCATTAAAATTTACAAGCCATTTCTTGGCCCAGTTAACCACAGATTGGAGGTCCTTTTCAAGAGCAGCAGCCAGTTTAACTTTGTCAGCTCTGACATATTTTCTATTGAGACAGGAGTAAATGGTAGTGTCATCAGCATAAATGCTTACTTGGGAACTAATGACATCAGGAAGATCATTGATGAAGATCAGAAACAGTGTAGGACCCCGCATTCATGTGAAAGAATCTGGAAGTGAGCCCATTCAGAAGGACCTTCATTTCACGATTTGATAGGAATGATTGGATTAAATCAAACAAGCATCCAGTAATACCATAGACCTCGAGCTTACGTAGAAGACCAGCGTGCGAGATCCCGTTAAATGCATTTGGGATATCTAGAGTGACATCTCGAGCTTAGCCTTTATTATCAAGAACTTTATATACATATTCAGTGATAGCTGTTAGCATACCAGCGGTAGACCTAACAAAACAAAAGCCATATTGTTTGTCAGAGAGTAGGTCATGAGTGGTAAGATGCTTGACCAATTCAACAATGATTAAAGCCACAAATACTTTGCTGAAAAGCAGTAGGAGACTAATAGAAAGATAGCAGAGTCAGTAGGTTCTCCAGAGTTCTTAAAAACAGGAACTACAGAGGAGGCCTTCCAACAACAAGGAAAGCAAGAAGCAATGAGGAAATAGTTGTAGAGTTTGGAAAGAACTGGAGCTAGCTTGGGAGCACATTTCTTTAGGACAACGAATGGGACCCCGTCACCTCTGCTTGCCTTACAGGAGTCTAATTTAGTAATAATGTCCAAGGCCAGTGATAGGTTTATGGGTATATCATTCAGTAGAGCCTCTGTTCTAGAGGGAAAATCAAGTGTGGGTACTTCAAATGAGTTGGGTGTTGAGTTAGAAGAGAATTTCTAAGCAAAGTACTCAACCTTATCTGTTGTAGAGGGATTGAGGACTTGCTGTTGTTCAGCACACTCTTGCAGAGCTGCCAATAATCTCTAGAACCAAACTTGTGAGATGCTATACACTGTTTCATTCTATGAGCAAACAGTAACTTTGCTTCTTTGAGAACACACTTGCATTTGTTACAAGCAGAGACAAAGGGACGTCTGTTGCAATCAGACATGTCACTCAGGTACAGTCAGAAGAAGTGATTCCTGTGAGCTGTAGCGGCTGAATGTGCAGGTTAGAACCAAGGAGATGAGTGCAGTTTAACTAGCCAATAGGAGATGTTTGTGGCCATAAACTCCCAGGCCATGCATGTGATCATTAGAGTCCTTCCTAAGGAGAGGAAGGTAACCAGGAATCGAGAAATCAGAGGAGGGGATTGAAGAGTTAAGATTAGTTTCACAGAGAACTTTTTAAAGAGGAAAGATTCCACAAATGTTGGAGAAAGAAAGGTTGAGGGGGTTTAGGTGATTTTTGTTGAGCTGGTTTAGTTTTATATCTTTGGTAGTTTATAGTCATGGTGCGTTGTTTTGGTAAGGAAAGGCCTTGGGTAGTAGTAGCAATCGGTTGTCTAATGTAACATGTGCAGGAAGGAAACTGGTGCAGACTGCAACATAGTATGTCCTCAGGGTTGCCCACCAGAGGAGCTTGCAAGGATACCCTTCCATGCACAACATGGCACTGCAAGAACCCTGATATTATGCGACTGTTGACCAGAGCAGCCTCTCAAGATGTTAAGCAAGGGTTTGGGCTACTAACTACCAGTCAGAAACAGTAACGAGAAAACTACCAACCTGGTATCCTCAGTATGAAGAGACATTGCCACCATCGACACATATCACAAGAAATTCATGACAAAACCACTATTAAGGCCTGAGAAAAGGGAAGGAAGTGGGAACCCCTTTCTAAACAGGAAACAAGGGATGAGCCTCTACTCCTGTTCAAGAGAAGGGGGTTTAACAGGAAAGTTGAGAAAATATTTTTCATAATACTTTGCTCAGACTATTCTCTTGTCATCATCAGTTGTCTCAGTGTTACTCACAGGAACTGTTTTCTATCCTAATTCCTCATTACAGGGTTATTCCCCTTGTGCCGAACGGGCATCCATCTTATTTTTCGTCCTCAATGACCTTGGCCTTATTGACCCGATGTACCAATTCTCTTTAGACGCCTACATTGATCTTTTCACTTTGTCAATTGAAAAAAGTCAGAGAAGTACAAAGCTTGAAGAACGAATCCAAAATCTAAATGAACATCACACCTTTGCAGTCTACAGGTAAGAAACTTTCTTTATTTTAAATGTTTTTGCTCCCATTTGATATTTATTCAAATGTCTTGACACAAACATGGAAACGGCCTTGGGATGATAAAGATTAGTTTTGTCCAAATATAAAAACGAGGAATCACCATGAAACAAAAATAACAAAATGCAGAAAAGCTTAGAAGCTAATTTCTGTTTTATCCAATTTCCATTCTTCAAGTAAAACGAATAATTGCCAGGTAGAAAATTTAATATTTAAAAAATAATAATAATAATAATAAAATACTTACCCTAATCCTGTGGCTGTTGTCACCTCCTGTGTGTATAAAAGACACAGGTCTTTTAGTCCAAAATTGTGTCCAAAATTCTGCTGTGACTTATACTTTATTTTAGAACTCAATCCCATTTTTTCCACGACTCAAAATTGAAATAAGGGAAATAAATCTTTTATAGTGTTTCTCTATGTCTCATACAGTTCTGTACATTTTCTGGATTTTGTTGAGTCTAGATGCCTATGTGAGTTTGGAAATCATTCAAAGGCAAAAAATATTATTTAATTTACAATAAAAATTTACAATAAAAAAGAAAATATAAAATAATGCATAATTTCAAAATAAAAAAACAATTTTTATTGAAAGTTTAATTATTAACTGTTTCCCAATAAAAACCTTTAGAAAGTTTTGCAAACAACCAATTACAGACTTTGATGTTTGCCACACGTACCACTAATTTTGAGACCCTTGAGAAGGTGTTGACATGTCGAGAAAATTAAATCACTTTAAATACTAGAGTTTTTTTTTAGATTTAGTCCTAACCAACTGATGCAGGTCAAACACACTTATTACTAATTGTCTAAATAAGGCCATAAGCAGATTTCAATCATTGGACACAACAAGTGAAGTTGGCTGTTATCACCTCCGCCAAAATATATGGAAACAGAGCAACACGAAGAGAATATAGAATCAAGAAGAACAAAATGTCTGAGAATGGTGCCAAAAAAAAAGAAGTCCTATAGAAACAGAAGATACGCAGGACCAATCACGGGTGGGGGGGAGGGTGCTAGGTCAGCACAGCTTCCAAATCTAGAAAAGTTGTTTGTGACAGACAGTAGTCATGACATTGGTGTATCTACAATAGAACTACATCTTCAAGTCAAAGTCTTCACCAAAGACAATCCAACAATGAAATAATTCAAAGCTTTCAATCGGACATCATACACACATCACCCAGAAGCTTCCAGGATGCTTTGAGGACAAGATCACAGATTTTCAATGTTTTATAATCAAAATGTGGAAGAAGCATGACTATGACCTGAACCAAACACTATTGTACACACAAAGTTCGACAAATGTGTTACAATGAAAACCACATGCAATGAGATGAACTGATTCGCAATAATGTTATCCTGCACAGCAGATGAGGGCAAGCTACCACCATACATCATCTTCAAGACAGCAAAGTAGCCAAAGACAATCATTGTACAGTGCCAAGAGAAAGGCTCTAATGAACAACTGGATCAAGAAAGCATTGGTGAGAAGGATAGGAGCAATGACAAAGAAATCATTATTGGTGTTGGATGTCTTCTGTGCTCCCTGAAGTGAAGACCATACCTGGTTGAAGAATTTAAGACCATACCTGCTATCATTCCTGATGGAATGATATTTGTGCTACAACCCCTGGACATGACTGTCAACAAGCCAATGAAGATTATTCTAAAATGAAACTATATAGATGAAATGGTATGTCAACGGCCAACACACCTACACATTGGGAAGCAGAAAAAGAAAACCAGAGATTGAAGACATCTGCAAGTGGATCATCAACACCTGGGAAGAGTTGCATACTGCTATCATTGTCAAAGTCTTGACAGCACTGAGGATGACATCCTATACAAGGAATTCATACAGAAACAGGAGTCAACAGTAGTAGCACAAGAAGACAACAATCTCACTGACAATATTTGCAACACACAGATCTGATTCCCAACCTGATAGAAATAATTTTGATAGGTTCAACAAGAACAAGCTCCCACTCTCAAATCTCAGATGCCCATGAGCACAAAAAACATTACCTGAATTACTCACAGTTCTTTTCAGGACTACCCAAATAATTTCGAAAGAAATATCCCAGATTGTCAAAAAATTTTAAACCAAACAATCAAGTTAATATTTATCCAATTTTATTTCAATTCATTTTCTCAATTTGGCAATTTGGTGGCCTTATACCCCAAGAGGGATTATCACATTTTCATAATGTTGATGAATCAAAAAAGTAAACAAAATGACCCCTTTTTTTCTGTTTTTTTTTTCATTTTTTTCCCTTCCGTTTTCACAAGTCTTGGTCATTTTCTTTACTCTAAAATCAGGTGCATTTTATATGTGAAAATGAACTCCCCCCCCGTAATTTCTCTGCTTTTTAATTGCAACTTATGCACCCTAGCAATCTATACACAAAGGATTATGGTATCTACTTTTTGAGCTTGATTTTTCAAAAATAAAGCTTGATTAATCAAATTTATATTTTGTTTGAATATTAGTTCCATTTGAAAATAAAGATTCTGCAGTCATATTCAACATTTAATACATAAAAATAAAAGAGCATGCAAATACTTCAAAGGTATATTAAAAAAATCTGATAAAAAAAGATATATTGCAGACTGCAGGAAAAACACACCAAAAATACAAGATAAAATAAGTTAATATTTGTGAATGTCAGAGAAAGCAGATATGTAAAAAGAATTAGAAATGAATTCCTGTTGATTTGAGTAAATTTAAAAAACCTTTCATCTTGTATCTATTGAAAACATATATACAAGTCTTTGCAACAGTTTATGACCAGTCAGCACAAAATTGTCAGCTCATCTACACAACTCTATCCTTTGCGACTCCCTTTATTCAAAAAGAGAAGCAAAGGGTATAGAGATCAAAATCCACCCTAAGCAACTCCCTTTATCCAAAAAGGGGAAGCGAAAAGCTAAAGATCAAAAGACACACTGATGACTGAAATGACATACCAGTTTCTCTAAATCTTGTATTTTTCTCTTTTAAATTGTGAGTAATGACTTTTACTAAAATATATTAACATTCTCTATATTAGGCACATGTCTATTTGGACATTTTAAGTAAGTCTTTACTATTTTAAATAATTTGAAAAGAATATTTCAATTTAATATATATATATATATATATGATTTTTTTGTTCCCACATGTTAATCTCCTTCTGTGTGATAAAAAGAGAAAGACAGACTCAAGTTTAAAAGTGCAATTTCTTCTTTTGTTTTTCTCCCAGGTTCACTTGTCGAGGATTGTTTGGGAAGCACAAATTGCTCTTCTCATTCCAAATGTGTTCCAAGATTTTGCAAGCCGCTGGCAAAATCAATATGGATGAATACAATTTCTTCCTGCGAGGTGGTGTGGTAAATATTTTGCATCTTTCAAGACTTTTTTTTCTATTTAAATCATTTTTTTCTCTCTCTTGATAACTTTTATTTATTCTTGGCTAAGTCCTTGAATTGAAAATCACAAAATTGATAACTTGTCTCTCTCTACGATATTGCATTTCCTAATATTTCTCTATTAAACCTATAAAAAAAATGGTTTCTCTCAGTGAAATCGATCATTTTTAACATCATCTTCATTATTACAAGTCAGTTCTTAGTAAAATCATGCCACTGTCTCAGATGTAAAAGCAAATGAAGAAAATTTTTAAAAACATCATTACAAAGTGGAAAGCCAATTGAAACATTTAACTTGTAGAATTTTGTCAAAATGGAATAGTAAAAAAATGAAAATGACTACTTCTCAAATTTTGATATTTTTTTTTTTTTCTTCAGGTGATTGATCGAGAGAATCAAATGGACAATCCATGTCCAAATTGGTTATCTGATGCTGCCTGGGATAATATCACAGAACTTGACAAACTGACCAACTTTCATGGCATCATCACATCATTTGAACAATATCCACGTGACTGGCACATTTGGTATACATCACCTGAACCGGAAGTAGCATCTCTTCCAAGTGACTATTCCATTTTATTTGTTCTTAAAGTTTTCACATCTTCCTTTCTTTCAGAATTTGGATATTTCTTTGGCTTAAGGAAATCTGCATTATCAATAACACATCCTTTGATTATTTTGGCATTTTTCCAAATAAAAAAAAATGTCAGTATTTCCTTTATTGAAAATGCCATCAGGTAAGTCACTAGATAATGAGTGTGATACAGAAGAAAGGAATATTCTCCCATTATCGGCATTAGTATTATTATCCATATTTTTCACGGGCGGAATAGACTAGTTGAAAGAAAAATAATGACAAACATACTTTGTTCTCAGAGAATTTTATGCTGCTAAGACATATTGAAAATTATATACGCATATTTACTCATCTCCCAGGCAGAGAAACTTGTAATAAATTCTCAATGGGAAATGAATCTGCCAGAGATTCTTCTATGTTTCTAGGGAAGCCATATTTAGAATTCCAGATTGAAGTGGGGCAAATTTATGTGCTTTGTCGCTAGCGAGAACATATTCCTGTGAAATAGGAAACAGTGAACCATGGCTTTTCCCAATATGACGACTGAGAGCCAGAAATAAGTTTCTGTATCTGGTGAAGATATATTCCCAAAAGGAAACAGCACCATGAACTTTTGTAAGCTGCACCACATGGCAGCTTGTTGGGGGAGGTAGATTTAGACTCAGCCCAGGCCAAGGGGCCTAGGCTAAAGAAAGCAACTGCTTTGTCTGACTTCTGGAAGCTGACTGAAGGAGTGACCACTTTCATCACAAAGTGGCTGTCATATAATTCATGTGACTTCATCTTGACCAAAGAGAGATAATCACCTTTTATATCTCTACATCATCAAAAAAAACAAAAAAAAAAGCATTTTTTGAAGTTGAATTTTTGTCTTTATCTATTTGGATTCTATTAATTTTTTTGTGCTTGATTTTGTCCTTTTGCCTTTATTTCAGGTGATTGGGACAATGCGTGCAACGAATTACAACGGATGCTAATTGTGCGTTCTTTGAGACCAGATCGTGTGGCCTTCTGTGCCACATCATTTATAGTGAACAACTTGGGATCTAAATTTGTCGAACCACCTGTCTTGGATATGTTGCAGGTCCTTTCTGATTCCTCTAAGAGAACTCCGCTGATATTTGTCTTGTCACCTGGAGTGGTGAGTTTGCAATTTTCTCATTGTCACAACCAAACATGCCTCCTCTGTCCTGTAAAGCCTGAAAGAAGCAAAGATTCACATGACAGAAAATATTGCATTGACCTTTTAATGTCCACCACCAGTTGTGCAATTCTTAGCCTGTCAGAATTTCTAGAGGCTTTAATCTTTTCAGATGAATTTGGGAAAGGAATCTACTTGGAAAAAAAATTCAAATTTCTTTTCTTTTCACTCATTGTTTTTGTCTTTCTATTCTGCTAAGAAGGAAAGCATTTCTCACTGCAATCACATTGACACATTCTACATAAGATTTTATTTAGAATCTCACAAGAAAATCAGATTCACCAAAAGAAACAACTGATCAGTTGGTTCGTTGGTTATGTTTATTGGCCCATCAACTCCTCTATGGGTCATTTAATGCCAAAATCTAAATATTTTGAACACAATTTTATGTTTACAGCTCCAGATATTTTTGTATATAATTTTATACTTTCCAAATAAAAGGTATGTTTTTTAGATATGTAGATCATAAAATATATTGTAGGTAATTTTACTATAAAATGTATTTTTATATTTTTTAGTGTTGCACTGATTGTCATTTTGCTATAAAAATGTATTGTTGGTCATTTTATAAAAATGTATTATTGATTTTTGTTTGGGTGTTTACTATTTGCCCATAGCTGGGACCCTAACAAGCGCTACTACCACAGATCAGTGTGGATATGGGAATGACAGCAATTAAGTGGTGGTTCTACACTCCTCAAAACTTCTAATCTTTTGATCAAAAGCCTTGCTGCCAGATGTAATTTATCGGCATACCTAGGATGAGAAACAACTTGTAACCTACAAAAAATGCTCTTGGATGCAATGTAAACTTAAAACTGAGGCCCTTGATCAACTATTCACCAACTAGAAAAGTCACCCCACATTGTGTTTAACTCCTGTCTGCATTGGTGTGAAAAAAATTGGGATAGCCCCGGTTTACATTCAAAGAGATGGAAGGTGAAAATATAAGAACAGAAACGATTTTGTTTTCATTATATTTTGGTTATTTATTCCCAGATTCATTGCTCAGTCTGGGTGGCAGGTAGGTAACACTTGGAAGATCTTTGCTGCTTGTTCTATCTTCTCTCATGACAGAATAATGGGCCAGATCTTCCCTTCAGCTATGGAAGATTCCAATTATGCTGCCTAAACTATATGTCGATGATTGAAACTATCCACCAGCCAAGCTGTAAACCTGAAAGTTTTTATTTGTTTATCTATTTACTTCCTTTTATTTCCCCACTAGTAGATAACATCTGGCTGCTTAGACAATTTTACATAAGACTTGCCGTGATGAGGCTCAAATAAAATCATTCACATTGTGAATCACATTTAAGTTCACAACAGGATTTCATTGTGTCTCAGCCATTGATGTGACTCTGTGACTTCAAATGACATATGACATCTCAAGTGAATGCTCTTTGACCCCGTTTGACATGCATTATCATTTTGTAAGCCTTAGGGCATCAATTGTTCAGTTTTCTAGAAAAATTGTTGTCATGGAAATGAAATGCAAACAGAGCAGCCATTTGCTACTGTACCTGTACCCGTCGGTCAAAGAGAAAACATTTAGTGTGCTGTCTCTACAGAAAGATGGCTACCCTGAAAAGAAAATAACCCTGGAATGTCTGGTTATGAAGAAAGAAATTGTTTACCAGCTTCCCCATGAGATAGTTGGGATGGTGATCTGAGCAGCTGTGTTAGCTATGCAAATGATTCCTTTTTGCTAAAGTTTTTAGCCCTATAAAACAGGCACATTTTTCTGAAGGAACAGTTTGACTGCTTTCCATGTTGACCATATAAGAGGATTGCAGCATGTTACCAAGGATTTACCCAGCGTCATTTGAAATTCATTCGTCCTTGTTTGCGTTACTGATGTCTCAGCTGCATTCATCCCGTACATGTAATGTTTCCATGTGGAAGTTTGTTTGTAACCTAACCATCCAATGTTTGATTCTGGTGCTGCAGCTACCCAACTGATAAGAAAATTTACAGATCCACTAGCAAAAACTAAATAAAGATTTCCATTTTGTAAGGTGAAACATCCCTGCTCTGGTAAATTCTTGATCATCCGACAAAGACAATTTTCATTTGAATTTTACCTTAAATTCTTTGCAGCACATTTTAAGCAGCTCTTTACAAAACTTATTTGCACAAATGTTAAAAGTGATTAAGATTAGAAGCAGAATAGAACATGGCTTAGCATCTCTTCAAAGAAATCTGATTTGGTTCATTTAAAAAGAACGATTTTTTTTTATTGCCAACTTAAATTTTTCCTTTATTCTTCTGTATTGGCTGCAGTTGCCTCTCATGTTGTTAACTGTAAAAAATAAACAACTTTTGGCTCAACATGTTCACACTACAAGATCATTATGCATTTCTACTATGACCAGCAGGTTCATCTTGAGTGTCATAATCATATTTTACTTAGTCTAACCTCAGCTTCCTTCAGGCAGATATTTGTACACGGTAATGTTCTTAGAATTTTGAAGTGAACTCTTTCTTCAATCCATGGGATAAATTGTTCTCATCCCCCTCCACACCATACTTAAGGGGAAATAACTCTTAATCCTCTCATTTATTTGCCTTTATGTCTCTTGTCTGTCTCTTCTACTGAACCAGAGTATATGACTTATCAGGGGTTGAACACACAACTGCCAGGGAACCAGATATGATTTTACCAATGCTTTAATCCACTAGACTATGTGTTTCTTGGACAATTCAATGATGTCATTTTGGAGTCTTAAACGTAACAAATATATGCAGATGGTGATATCAGTGAGTGTCTTTTCTTTCTTAGTCCAAGATTCAGAGATGGTAGTCAACTTTTTGTTAGGTCTACTGATGAGGTTCTCAGAGCTTTAATATGTTGATTCTTTCAGTTGTTGTATCCCCCAGCATTGTTCACCATTTTCTTGATCTCATCCCACAGGGATTGATGACAGGGTTCCCTTCACACATGATCAGCCATATCTGTTTTCAAGGTTTCTCCTCAAACTACAGCCTTTCATTGTCCCTCCCTTCTTACTTTAAAGAAGCATTTGGTCTCACTCTTGCCACAACTACATAGGAGAGAATATTCACAGTTATTAGCCATGTTGGAATGAAGAAAGGGTCCACTTCAAAATTCAAAAAGGATTTTTGAGTATGACAGATATTTGAAGAAGGCTGAAGTGTACATCAGCAAACAAGACGAGCATGTCAGTTTGAATAGAAAGCATAATAATGCTAATTCCTCATTTAAAAATTTCTATAATTTTCCACTTTTTTATAATTATTGATTTATGATTTGATTTGCTGCTTTTTTTTCTTTTTCTACTCAAAATAACAACCGTCACTCCTTAATGTCTTGAACTTTTAATGCTCCTTGCTTTTTTTCCCCCATTTGTAGGATCCAACAAGTTCATTACTTCAGTTGGCTGAAGCGAAAGGAATGGTTTCATCACGTTTCCACGCTCTATCCTTGGGTCAAGGTCAAGCCCCTATAGCCACACGCATGATGCAAGAAGGAGTTCGTGAGGTAAAGCATAAAAAATAAAATCATTTTTTTTTAATTTTCTGAAAAGAATATACTTTTCAAATTTTTTTCTTCGTTGTCTTTGTAAAAATCATTCTTAAAATTTTCTAATCCAAATTTTGAAATCCATGGATCATCATAGTCTCCCACTCACCCCCCACCCCCATGAAAAATGTCTTAACAAATCCTTTTTCATCCTTTGTGCCTTTTATCAAAATGCTCTTATAGTTTTCAATTTAGAATTCCAATTACAACTACTTTTTTGCTACAGAAGAGAAATAATTTCTTTCAACGAATTTCTAATGACAAGCAGAAGCCATAGAAATTCCATGGTGCCTTTTTAGGAATAGAATAAAAACTAATTAATATTTGAAAAACAAAATAATCTTACATTTTTAATGTCCATGTATTTATAATGTTGATGAAAAAATTAGAAACCAAAAGATTCACGAGACATAAAAAAAATAATTCTTCCTCTTCTTTTCTGCATGTGACTTTAACATCTTCCAATGATTTTGGTTGTCATATAAAGTTGAATGTTACTAAATACTGGTTATCACAAATTGATACTAAAAGTTTAAAAAACATTTCCTTGCATTTGATTAACAGTCATTGACTGCAATCATTAGTGAATCTTTAATCAGGTAAGCAAAAAAGTCCATAAAGTTCAGCAGAGTACAGCAATACATACCATTGCTTACACTCTATATTGTCACAGCTTGCATATATATGTGTATGTGTGTGTGTGTGTGTGTGTAGAAGTAGTAATGGATCAGCATTCAAATTTGAATAAATGAATAAGTATTAAACATTTTTTTCAAATAATTCTTTTCACTATTCTTCGATTATGTTATTTTAAATACTTTATTTAATATTCAAAGTAAGTTCATATTTGTGTGTGCAATTTTTTTTAAATCTATGGTTTTATTTCATAACATTTAAATATATACCCTTTAAAAATTTTGCTAAGTGTTCTGTGATATTTTCATTTGCTCCTAGGTGTGACATTGCTCAAAAAGGTTGAGAAACACAGGTCTAATCAATGGACACATGGGTAGTAAGATAAGTTATGACAGTAGAGTCCTATACATCATAGATAAGTAGAGAGAATGTTATGTGACAAAGTTGAAACAGGCAGTTTTTAGTTTGTAAACCAAATTGACAAAGCAGGAATTTGCCAGTCATGAGAAGTGAAATAAGACAGGTTTCTGCTTGCAAATAACATTGTTTGTCATTTGGTAACGAGATAAAAGCAAGTGAGTAATGGAGAAAATGTGGCCAGTAATTTATTCTATTTTCTTTTCAGGGCAACTGGGTGTTTTTGGCCAACTGCCACTTATCTTTGAGTTGGATGCCCCAATTGGACAAACTGATAGAACAACTGCAGACAGACACGGCCACCCACAATGACTTCCGCCTTTGGCTCAGCAGCAGTCCTCACCCAGAATTCCCAATTTCCATTTTACAAGCAGGAATCAAGATGACAACTGAACCCCCAAAAGTCAGTAGACACATTCTTTTCAGGTTTATTTATATATATATATATATATATATATATATATATATACATATATATACAGCCTTGGTAGGATCTATTTTCTGCCAATCTTCATGAAGTTTGGCCTCTAATTCTTTTTTTGATGAACATTTGTGCATTCTCACTCTTTTCCCTAAATGGGACCATAAAGTTTCAATGGGATTTAGGTCTGGGGATTGAGGGGGCCACTTCATCACTGTAATCCCTTTTTTCTCAAACCAACCGATTGAAACTTTTGACGTATGGTATGGAGCATTGTCTTGTTGGAAGATTACATTACTTGGAATGTTATTATTAAATATTTTAGTCAAGGAGGTTCGATAAACTTGGTCCAGCATGTTAGTATAAATTGTGGAGTTCATTCTGCCCTCACATGTGTACAACATTCCAGTGCCTGAAGAAGCCATGCAGACCCAAACCATTACGCTTCCTCCTCAGAATTTTACAGTTGGAACCACACAATCAGGATGAAATGCCTCTCCTTCCCTACGGCGAACATAAACCGCTCCAGGGGTGCCAAAAATCTGATGAAAAAAAAAGAATTTGTTACAATTTTTGAATAAATGTTATAGATGTGTATTCACATAAAAATTTCAATTATTACAGCCAAAGTTTAGGAAATAGAAGCTGTTAACTTACCTCAAAGTTACTTTCGTCAGACCAAACAATTTTGCCCCAATCATCTGGTGTCCAATTTTTTATGGTTTTTTGCAAATTCCAGTCATTTTTTCTTGTTGGCCTGAGATAAGTATGGCTTCTTCCTGGCTTTGCATCCTTTTAATCCCACTTCTAATAACCTTCTTCTCACTGTTCGAGCTGATATGTTTTTGTTTGCATCCTCCCTAAGTTTAGCAGCAAGCTCTGAAGACCTTTTCCTCCTATCTGCAAGGGATGCTCTTTTCAAAGATCTGTCTTCCCTGGTGGTTGTAGACTTTTTACGGCCTTGTCCTTTTCTGCTTTTGAAAGACTTTGTTTCCTTGTACCTTTTAATCGTTGTTTGAACCCCCTTCCTTGAACATTCCATCTTCCTGGCAATTTCTACCTGAGAATATCCTTCACCAGATAAAGCAACAATTTGTGCCCTTTTAATCTGTGAAAGCTGCTTCTTTGGAGGCATTTTCATTTAAATATACACTGGTAGGAATCAAATATTACCCGGAAATTACAAAACGACCTTTAGTATGACAATAAATCATTTTGAATATTGGAATGAATTTAGTACGAAACTCAGCTAAAGCTCTTGAGAGAGGCTTTAAAGCAAAAAAAATACTACAATCTACTGTTAAATAT
This sequence comes from Acanthosepion pharaonis, assembly GCA_903632075.3. Taxonomy (NCBI): domain Eukaryota; kingdom Metazoa; phylum Mollusca; class Cephalopoda; order Sepiida; family Sepiidae; genus Acanthosepion; species Acanthosepion pharaonis. The sequence continues at coordinate 154,931 of CAHIKZ030003556.1, read as the reverse complement.
TTTACATTTGTTCTCACTTGTTCACTGTACGATTCTTAACCTTGAAATATGTAGGTTTAAACTATTATCTCAAATTTTTATAGGTGCTCCATAATTTTGGCCATGGCTGTATATATATATGGTCGAATGGCAAATTGTCACCATTTTATATTTTTAATTTTGCACATGCATGCTGTTTGTTTTTGATTTTATCGATTACACAGTATAGTAGGGTCAGTTTGGTACCATCTGTGAGAAAATGAGCACCATGGCACAAAATCACTCCACCAGAAATTTGGAAACACCATGCTATACTGTTTAGCATTCCTATCAGAAGCTCCAATATGAACATTTCAGAGTGTTTTGGTGTCAATCTGAGGACAGTGCAGAGAATTTGGAAAGAGGTGGCTGAGTTTAATGTTAATTACAAAGGTGTTTGGTGTGATCACTAGTGATGTTGACATTATGCCTCCATTCATCTTCCCACAGGGTCTCAGACTCAACACTGAGGCCTATATCAAATGCTTTGAGAAGACAGTGTTGCTCTGGATCAAGAAGTTGGCTGCTGGAAGACTCTATGCCTGGCAACAGGACTCTGCACCATGCCACACAATGTGGGAGAACCCAGTCGTGTCTGTCAGACAATTTCTGTGACCATATCTGCCTTACATCTGGTCAACTAACTCCCCAGACTGCAAATTCATTGATTATTATGTGTGTGGCGCAGTTGAGCAAGAGACCAACAAATTCCTTGTAGCACCAAAGATGACAGCATTCACCAACTTAAACAAGGAGACCATCCAGAAGAGATGCAGGAGATTCCAAAGTCATCTGGAGGCCGTGGTTGAAGCCAGTGACGATTTTATTGCATAAATCTACTCTTTAGTATCCCAAGATATTTTTGTGTAATTTTGGTAAATATATCTGTTGAAATGAAATGTCAGTGTTATTTTCATTTTTGCGTCATTTAGATGACAATTTATCCATCGCACACTGTATATTATTCCATTTTCAATTATTCCATTTGACATTAAGATTAGGAAATGGCAATTCAAGGACAGAAAAATAAAGTTTAGGCTCATCTGGATTTCTCTTAAATTTAGTCCTAATGAGAATGTAATGATTTTTCACCTTATGCGCCCCCCCCCACCATCTCTGTCTACTATGATGTTCACACTCTGCCTGACTTCCTCCTCCACGTTTCTTCTATTCATTGAAAAGACATCCGCATGAATTTGACACCCTCCCTGTCTTTATTGATCTGTAGACTCTTGATAAAAATAAAAAGAAAGCATTTGCACTTTCTTTTAAAACCCTTCTCTCTCTCTTTCTTTCTCTCTCTCTCTCTATACTTCTCTCTCAACTGATGAGAAGGCAACACTTAAATAAAAAGAGGAAGAAGAAACCCTGCCTGAAAAAAGACAAAAGTTTGCAGGAGCAGAGCCTACTTATTTGTGGTTGAAAAATATCAAAAATCTGGGAGGCTCCAAGTGTAACTTCCATTATAAGAAAAAATGAAAAAAAGAAAGTTACACCAGAAAATAAAATAATTTGGCCAATCAGAAAAATTGACACAAAGAGACTTTTGATGCTCATGCCAAATCCTCAAGCCTAGTCAAAAACCTGACACTTCTGACGGAAGACAAAGGGGACCAGAACGATACCAGGAGGGGACAGAACAAAAGAATGCAGCCACACATGACACATGAAGAAACAGTTAAGTGGTCATTGGCTACTAACATTTCCACCTTGTTTCAGAGCCTAATTTCTCACATTAATACTACCCCTATCTTGGTTTGATTTCAAAACTACCATAACATACATTTTTTCCAGACTGCTATCAATATCTGCCTTACTAGTGAATTTTTTGCCATGTCGAATACCAAAGGACTCACTCATCACTTTAAAGAAAATAAATAAAAATATATTATTTATTTTAAACTCTTGAGTCAGTTCATTTTATTCCCAAAGTTTCCAATGAAATAATTATCCATACTGACAACATTCATGATGTAAATTCATTTACCACAGTTTGTTTATAATCACCACCATTACCCACAATCCCTCACTGTCCACTGATTATAGTCACCACCACCACCACCACAGTAGCTAACCCCTATCCAACAAATTCTCAGTTTCTCAATTCATTCATCTTGTTTCTTCCCCAGCCACCTCCTGAATAGATAAGGTTTTTTGGTGGTGGTGTTTTGGGGGGGGGTCAAAAAAGAAAGAAATTTCCATTTTCTTGGTCCACCAGTGAAATATTTTTCTTAGTTTCTTCAATTTGACGGCTTCTTTTTTACAATTTTCCCAAATATTTTGTTTTTGTTTCTTATTGATTTAGAATTTAAGAAGTTTTCATCTTTAAAGATATTTAAAGATATTTTCTAAATATTTTTCTTCAGGGCCTGAAAGCAAACATGAAGCGTCTTTACAATCTGATGACAGAACAAAAATTCTCTCATTGCACCAAACAAGACAAGTACAAAAAGCTCCTCTTTTGTCTCTGTTACTTTCACTCAGTGTTACTTGAAAGACGCAAGTTTCTCATGTTGGGATGGAATATTCCCTACGAGTTCAACGATTCAGATTTTGAGGTGAGACAATTATAAAATTCACTTTTGTACTAACAGTGTCAATTCTTATCTTGAAGCCATCAAAATTAACTTACAAGAGTTTCAAGACTTTACAATCAATTACAATAATAAAATGTAAAACCTTTTCAATCCAAACTTCAGAATTAGGCTTGACACAAATTTTGGATTTCTCATCTTTTTTGATCGCATTAATATTCCTGGTCACATTTCCAATTCTCAAAGATAAAAACAGGAAATTTTTATTCTGTAATGTTAATAAATTTTTTCACTAGATTCTTTCCGATCACATAAACTTAATGATATTTGCAAATTATATTTCAATCCATTACTTCACTTTCTTATAAGTGAAAAAACAAAATCCTCCTCATCAATTTTTAGATAAAAAAAAATGTATTTGTTGTTTTTTCTCATTTTCTTTTTTCAAAATTAATAATTTTCGTTTATTATTGTGATAATTTCTTTCAACTTTTATCTTTTTAAATTTAAAAATTGAACTTCTGTTTTGAAGAATTTTTTTTAGTTTTTATTTGACTTTTTGCTGACATTTATTATCTGAAGAATTCAAATGACTTCCAGACGACCATTCTTTATTGTCCACTATTTTTTTAATCTGCTTCATTTTTTGTATTTTTTTTTTCTTTATTCTCTCAAAATGCTCTCTTCTCACTTATTTTCCTTAAAACCAACTTAAAAACTTTTCCTTCAAACTGACTTCTGTCTATTGAAGTTGTTTCTTTTGCAAAATCAAAATTCTTAAGTTTTTCTTTATTTAACAAGCAATTTTTTCTTTTCTTTTCATTGATCTTGACACATATTTTTTTTATTTTTATTCTTGCTTTTTTTTCCCACTTGTGATTTTATTTTCCATTTCTACTTTGATTTTAATTTTCATTAATGGCCTTTCCAATAGCATCGGCTCTCAACTTGATATCTACACTGATGACACGACCATTTACTCAATAGTAAGCCTGACCAATGTGATAAGGTCAAAGTGAGAGCTGATGCCCAAAACAACCTCCAGTCTGTTGTTAAATGGGGCAAAAAAAGGCTTGTCAATTTTAACGCCTCCAAAACTAAACTTCTCTCCATTAATCATGTAAGAGACCCCTCTCTGCCTGCCTTCCAGGATAGTGACTCGTGCTTTCTCAGGTTAACTTTCTCAGCTGACATGAAATGGAAAGACTATATTAAATCCATTGCTAGGCTTGCTGCTAAGAAAGTTGGTTCAATTTTTCTCAACTGAATCTATCTTAGATATCTAGAAGTTTACCATTTGTCTATGCTTAGAATATTGCTGCCACATATAGTCCGGTGCTCTTGCTATTTATCTAGAGCTCCTTGATAAAACCAGAGAATCAGCAATATTATTGGCCCTAATATGATAGCTCAGCTTCAGCCACTTTCCCACCACCATAAGGTTGCTTCTCTGTGTCTTTTCTATAAATATGTTCATGGTAATTGTTGCTCCTTGCTATGATACCTAGACTTGTTTAATTCAAGCGTAGTACTAGACTGGCATCAAGATCTCATCAATTTACAGTTGAGCTGGCTAGATGTAGCTGTAAGTTCTATGCTAACAGTTTCTTCTCTTGCACTTATCACTTGTGGAACTCCCTTCTGGCTCCATGCTTTCCAGTCAACATTGATCTTCAAAAATTCAAATGCAGTGTCAATCGCTATCTGCTGTCCTTACTCTTCTTTTGTTCAGGTTCCTTAGTAATGTTTCTGTTTATAATTCTTTCACACCCAGTAACCCCCTTGTGTCTTGGTGGCTTTACTGCCTTGCTTGGGGTGAACTCAAAATAAAAAAAGTTCACCCGGGGAAATGAAGTATTGTGAAATATAAGGAATCTCTCTTCCTCTCTTGACAGGTTTCAGAAAATTTGCTGAGTATCTATCTCCAGGAATACGACGAGACGCCTTGGGATGCCCTCAAATATCTGATTGCGGGTATCAACTATGGAGGCCATGTGACTGATGACTATGACAGACGTCTGCTACTCACATACATCAATGACTACTTCTGTGAACCTGCCTTCTCACAGCCTTTCTTCAAGTTTGTACTTGTCTTCAGTCAATTCCTATTTCTACAAATTCAAGTTCAATATAATATTCAGTTAGTAACAAACATTGTGTCCAATGACAAATTAATAATGTTGCTAATTCCTCAGCAGAACAACTAAAGCTAAATTCTAAACTTCTGATCCCTGCCATCAACTATTTCACATCAGGCAATTCTTGTTGTAAGGTCCATTTCCAGTCAGAAATTCAAATTTCTATACTTTTCAGATCAAATGAAAACTTTAAAATATGCATAATGGAAAGATATCAGTTCCCCAACTAGCAGAGGATGTGCAAGTAGCCGCTTAGAATGAGAACTCAGAATGCTAAGTTTGAATTCCAGTTGGATTTGTTAGATTTAATTACGCACAAATACCTTTGGGAAAGGTATGGATCCACCTCCTTCCCCTAAGCTATAGGTTAAATAGTATGGTATGTATCTGGAAAAAAAATTCTTATACTCTAAAACTTGTTAACGCAATATTCACTTGCAAAGAAAAGAAATATTCTTATAATCCAAATCATGGGTCGATAAGCCATAAAATACAAATCAATCAATTCAATCAGATCTCCAACTAACAAATGGTTGGATGTTATGATTGAATTTGTTTCCAGAAATTGATTTTAATAACCGTCTGCCTCCTAGTATCATAAGAAAAAGACTTAACCAGAAAATTTAGTAAATCCATTGTAACTCTTTTAATTCTTATAACAACAAAAACAACAACACTGGACAACAAACAAACAAAAAGAACTTCTTTTTTTTCCTGCTACGCAAACAAATAATGCCGCACTAAAATAACTTGAATAGACACTGATTCTATATAAGCATACATCATCCATCCATCCTAGCTTTAGCTTTCTACACTGACTGGTCAATGTTGCATTTTGATTCTCAATCTTGTCAGTGTACATGAAAAGCTGGAGAAGAGCGTGATAACAAGATGAAAAACAAATGCCACATTGAAAAATAAAAAAACATGAGCCTGTTTCCCATATTATAAGTAAATATTTTATTTAAGATTTTGTCTACTCATCTGGGTAGGTAAGTGATACTTTGGACAATTTCTGCTATGTCGGCTCTCCTAGCAACTCTGTACCCATCTACTCATCTTGACATGCTGTCTGATAATGTGAATGAACAGCACAAGAACCACATGATGGACACATCCATCTCCCACTGAGAGGGAGCCAGAACTCCTTACAATCCCAAGCATGACTGTTAATATAAACCTGCACTCGGATATACCCTATTTCCGGTTTTGTTGCCACTTGATCTTCAAAACACTTCCCCCACTCCCTTACTTCTCATCTGCCTTCAGTCAAAATGAATGCCGTTTAGAACTAAACTTCAAAAACGACCACCTGCTGGCACTTTAAAAAGAAACACTTGAAGTCAAGATAAAACCACATCTTTTACTACGTAGATGTCCATAGTATCTCATCTGAATCTCTACTCAGAATTGTCCTAACATGTGAAATATTTGGGATACACACATAGTATTTATGTTCAAAGATACATTATAAGAAGCATCTATTGTTACCTCAATTCCACATGTCTCGGAGAATGCTTTCACCATGGCCATGACTTATAACACCCAGGTCTTTTGGGAAAGAACTGAGACGTGAATGTTAGAAGTGCATTTAAAAAACATCCAACATCCAGTGCTTTGATATGTTGTTTATTAAAATCAGCATAGTATTCAAGGACCCCCAAAAAATTCCCTACACCTGATAAAAATGCCTCCAACTCATACAAATAGACTATTAATATTATATTAATTATAATTATTAATATATTTACTTTGAACATATATATATATGCTCTATGTGTATCTTAAAAGATCCAATTATGGATTCAGAATCAGTGTTATCAATTGAACATAAATGCTTTTACTCCAGTAGCCAAATATTTGTTGCCCAGAAAATTCCACAGAAAATAATCATAAGTAACAATCTTTTACTTTGAAAATCTTGGGATTCCAGTTGGGCCAATTCCAGTGCAAAATTTCTTAATTACTTTTAACTAAAAACCAAATGACTTTTCAGTCTTAAGAAAAAAAATTTTTTAACAATTGCCATGTTTTTTATAAGTTTTGTACAGTGAAATCAACACATGAGAAATTGGTTGAAGTTTGGAGATGAATATTTTCCTTTGCATGTCAGGAAATAGAAAACTTATTGGGGTAAAAGTTTAACATTCATGCCTGAAAAAAGATGGTTTCTCCCTTGGCACCTTTCTTACTGTTGACTCAGCAATTTTATTGTCTTAAAAAATTATTTTTAGAATTTTATTAAAACCCAAACATATGAAACTGGATTTATATATTCTTTTTTATTCAAGAACTGACAACAAAAATATTAAGTACTATTCTTGTCAATAAACAGTAAAATAAATAGTTACACTATTTATTTACATTGTTTGGGTTGTTGTATGCTCTGGCCTTCTTCAGGTGATTTCAAATCAAAACCTTTATTTCATCCACCAGGGTAGATTGTTCTAGTTCCACATGTCATACCTCTTCCAGATACCTCGCTTTCAGTTATTTCCCTTTTAGTCACTCAACATTCCAAGTTTTTATTCCCCTCTTCTGTAGCCAGGTATTGAACTCACAACTCCTTGGGTCAAGTCACTGGATTACTTCAACCAATGCTTTTATCCATTTTATTTTGGCCCAGTGGATAATATTCAAAATCACCTGAAGGAGGTTGGAGTATACAACAGTTGATACATTGTGAATATGACAACAAAGATGAGGACAACAATTTAGACAATGTAAATAGTGTAAATAGTTACAAGAGATCATTTTGGAAATAAATAGTGTCTAACATTTTTGTTGTCTTTTTTATTTGAGAAAAGCAAAATCAAGATGCTTGCACAATATTGTAGCAAATTTATGTGACAAAAACAAATGAAAGAAAATGTATTTTTTTCAAAATTTATAATTAGTTACTTGTAGGTTTACATTTATTTAACATTTTTTGTTCAGACATTTTTATAAAATTATGGATAAAAAAACATTTATTTTCATAGTTTATTTCTTTATTGCATTGTAGTTGGTTCATGTATTTTTATCTACTTGTCAATATAAAATTCATTCTTGTAAATACACAAATTTTATTAATAAATGGTGTTTAATATTTTATTGTTGTCAATTCTCAAAAAAAAGAAAACATATACATCAAGTTCCAAATGTTTGTGTTTGATTAAAATTCTAAATATAGTTTTTTTTTAAAACAATAAAATTTGCTGAGGGATTATAGAGAGTAATAGTGATTTCAAGAGAAAAACTGTCTTTTTTGACACAAGATTTTTTTTTTTTTTCTGTTAAACTTTTTCCCTTTTATTGCATTCATCCTGCTTATTTTCTCCTTTTGTTCTTTCTTTATATTTTTCTTAACATGTTTCTTTTTTTTTCTTTCTTTTTTATTGACAGACTTTCCTCTCTGCCTTTCTATTACATTCCCAAAGATGGTCCACTTTCCTCTTATAAAGAATATGTAAGCATGCTGCCTAACATGGACCACCCTGAAGCTTTTGGTCAACATCCCAATGCTGACATAACGTCGCAGATTCAGGAGACACGACTTCTCTTTGACATTTTGCTTTCTCTCCAACCCCAAGTGTCCGCACAGGTTGGGGAGAGTAGAGAAGACAAGGTACAATCATTTTTCCTTCTTTCCACCCAACTTTATCCAATCAAATTAGGCAGAGTAGAGAAAACAAAATACATCCTTACATAAATTACATAATAACTGGACACTCATTAGAAAATTAAGAATTTCTCTTTGTAAATCAAGATTTTTTTATGGAGTTAACCCAAATAGTAATCTCCTCAAATGCCCAGTAATATGACAATTTCTGATTTTGACTTTCATTTTTTTTTTTCAGTAAAAATGTCAAAATAATTTTTTTTCTCAGAAAACAAAAAATATAATTTCTTTGTTATTTGAAGCAATAAATTCTGTTGTCAATGTTAAAGAAATCCATTTTTCAAAAGGGATTTTTTCTGCAGGAACCAAGGGATGTTGATTTGGGGGTGAGTGCCATTCTTTGAATCCAAAAAAAAAATGAAACCACTCCACTCTGCACAAATTTCATTCACCATTTTGAAAATCTTTTTCTATCAAAATCACATATGCACAACTCTGCATGACTTCATCATCTGAGAATCGGCTCATCTCTTTTGAAAGGATTTTCTTTTCACTTTACCGAATCATAAACAAGATAGACATTTCTCCTTTACAGAATTTCTGTTTCATTCAGTGAAAGTGACTTTTTCTCAGGAGAAAACCGTTTACTGTTTAGATTTTTAATTATTTCATACGATCACGTCCTATATGTGCAGCACAATATTTCAATGAGTTAACTATTTTCACAGTCTCTGTGATATTTCTTCATTTCGATAAAAGTTCTCTTTGAGGTTCAAAAATTATTTTATTATTGAAAAACTAGAATGTCTTTAAGGTTTTCTGAAAATTTTTCTTGTCTGTGCAAGATTAACATTTACTTCAATAACTGAGAAATTTTTTTTCTACTTCAGCTGTACAATATTTACCTTGCTTTATTTAGAAAATGGCTTCCAAAAATAGAGTTGGGGGAAGTTCTTCACTATGTCTCTGGATATTGGACAATTTTCTCACTGTGAAGAGAAGAGTTGAAAGCAAACAAAAGGGTGTGGTTGAGAATATCATGGGCAGAGGATGGGGGAGAAAATGAAGAAACAAGAAAAGACAACACAAAGAAACTACTGTTAACAATCAGAAAGAGACACATAATTAGGAAAGAAGGTTTGGAGAATATAATACACACAGGACATTGAAGGAAAGAAAAATTAAATGAACAGTAGAACAAAGATGAGTGATAATCGTGTAATTTACTTAGAGTAACAAAAGACAAGTTGTAGAGAAGCTCTGATTGTTCACATCCTTTCAAGATGTTACATATAAAAGTGTGTGTAAAGTGGGAAAATTATAATTTAAACATTCTACACACGAGAAAGATATGAAGTTATGTTTAGAACTAAATTTCAGTTCCAGATCTGAAGGTCTACAAGTTTAAGGTTTTGTGAAAATCTAATTTTTTTCATGTTTTTGGCTCTCACATTGGATGAACTTTTGTTCTTTGCTGCACGGCCATTTTTTTTTTCATTCACTTTCTTGCAATTGTGTTTTCATTATTGGTCCTGACCTGGCATCCTAATTTCAATCACTTTCCCACCACAATAATGTAGCTTCCCTGGGCCTTTTCTATAAATATTTTCAAGGTAATTGTTCAAATGAACTTCTATGATACCTAAACTTTATTAATTTAAGCATAGTACTAGATTGGCAGCAACGTCACATCATTTTACACTTGAAATGACTGATAGATGTAATCGCTAAGTTCTATGCTAACAGTTTCTTTTCTCACTTGTGGAACTCTCTTCTGGCTTCTTACTTTCCAATCAAAAATTTAAATGTCAATCATTATCTATTGCCTTCTTAATTCCTTTTCTTTTATTGTTCTCACTCCTTAATGTTTTTCTTTTTTCTTATATTCTTTCACCCTCAGTAACCCATTGTGTCTTAGTTGCATTGTTGCCTTGCTTGAGGTGAAATAATTAAAAGAAAAAAGATGATCTTATTGCAAAAAAGAAAAAAAAAATATTTATCTTTTCTTTGCCCCCAAACATTCAAGTTTTTTCTATTTTAAGTTTTGTATTTTCCCCAGGTCTTGGAATTAGCAGCCAATATCGCTCGGCAAATTCCAGATAACATTGACTATGAAGGAACAAGAAAGATCCTTTCTGTTGATCCATCTCCCCTCAATGTTGTTTTGCTACAAGAAGTAAGCATTTCTATTTGTCTTTTGACATTGCTTTCTTAAGAAAATTATTTGAATGGAAAGATTTCTAAATCAAAAAATATAAATTTTGAGCCCTATGACATAGGCCATACACTTTTTACAGGATAAACCTTATTGGTCTAAAGTTTTTATCAACTTTTGACAACATTCACACACACATCATGAACTTCTTTTTTGTCTCTTCTTTGCAGATCCAACGTTACAATACTTTGATGAATGAAATTCGCACGTCTCTAAAGGATTTGGAAAAAGGCATCCAAGGTTTGGTGGTGATGACATTGGAGTTGGAGATGATTTTTCTCTGTATTTTTGATGGGCGTGTCCCTCGCAGCTGGGAAAAGGTTAGCAGATTTCCTCCAGTTGATGACTAGCATCATTTCAGAGCAGCCAACATGATCATTGTCCATTGTGGCTTTGATCTTTAAATCGGTCGTATTGTGTTAAAAATTGTTTATCAAATTGTACAATTGTCCCTTAGCAGAAAAGCTGGGAAATGTTACTCGGTGTGCCTTGCAAGTTGTTGGGGGTAAGTTTGTTCTTCACAGGTTTCCTTTTCAAGGTTGACGAAGAAAATGCAGCCGAGAATCAAAAAAAGAGAAGTCAAAGTTTTTTTGTTGTTAAAAAGATTTAATTTTCCAACGAAGGCAAAAATAAAAAAGAATAAATTCTAACTGGGATTCTTTCTCTTGAAGATTTGTGGTGTCGTTTCCATCAATGTCTGTGTTCAGATAAGAACACTTTCCTTTTTCCATGCTGAGAGAATGGCATGAGAAAATATAAAAATATTCACATAGTTAATAACAGATTTCAATTGTAGTTACTTCTTATTTTTATCATTTCACCCCAAGCAAGGCAATAAAGCCACTAAGAAGCAACAGGTTACTGAGTCCGAAAGAATGAGAAAAAGAAATACACTATTAAAGAGAGAGAAGAAGAAAATAACAAGAATTAAGAAGACAGATAACAATTGACATTGCCTTTAAATTCTTTTACGATCAAAGTTGATTGAAAAGAGGCCAGAAGACAGTTTCACAGAAGAAACTGTTAGCATAGAATTTATGGCTACATCTAGCAATTTCAACTGTAAAAGGATGAGACCTACCTGCCAATCTAGTACTGCACTTAAATTTGTAACATCAAGGGACCAAAGAGGAAAAGAATTAGCCAGAATTTTCCAAGTGTATCATTGTGGAAAATCTAATCAGTTTGGAAAATGAAATTAGTGAACTATGGCTTCCTGTTGAGACTTGCTGTATCATTTATCATCAGTTGATTAAAGTCTTATCACTGTTATGTCACAAGAGAGGTTCATGAATAAATCATTCTCCCATAATTAATGATCTTACCTGCTCAGATGGAAGTCATTGTCTAGGACTCTTAAGCCACTAAATAATTCATCTAACAACTACATTGACAGGATTTTGGGGCCTTGTCATAAAATTCACTCAAATTTTCACTTTTGTAATTAAATTGATTTTTCTTAAATTTTTTTTTTCTTGTTCTTTATCTTCTTAACTTCAGGCCTACCCAAGTTTAAAACCTTTGTCTGCATGGACCAGAGATTTGGTTCAACGTATGGATCAATTAAGTAAATGGGCAGAGACGGCACATGCTCCCACCATTTTCTGGTTATCTGGCTTCACCTTCCCTACAGGCTTTCTAACTGCAGTTTTGCAAACATCTGCTCGACAAAATAATGTAAGTTTACAGCTGCCTTGCCCTTTTTTTCTTTTCTTGAACATTAACCAGTTTTCTCAGAAAGACGAACAAATTTTCTGCTCGTAAATTTTGTATTGTGAAAAAAAGGGAAAGCTCTAAAAAAAATGTGATTTTTTTCCTTTTTTTTTTTTTCCTCCTCAACAAAATGTCATCATTTTTGTAGTTTAACAGTAAAGCATGTCTGACTAAATTCTGATTTCTATTCTCCAAAAACTCTAAACAAATCTTCCGTTTAAGTCTCTTAGAATTATGTATATAATAATAATAATAATTACTGAATGCATTCAGACGATATTTGCATCTCCATAAATAGTCAGGTCATACACACACAGATGAGTTCCTCTCCAACAAGACAGTAACTTACAGCTATATCATGTTTAAACACTGATTCTTGTATGATCACGGAAGTTAAGCAACATCGAACCTAGTCAGTACCTAGATGGGTGATCGCTTAGGAATACCAGGTGCTGTAAGTTTTGATGTGTGGGTGGTGTAATGGATAATGGCTCAAAATTGGAAATCAGAGAGCCGAGTTCTAATTCCAGTCAGGTTCATTATATTCACTTACACACAAATACTCTTGGCAAAGGTATAAGTCCAACTCTTCTCCCCGCCAACTATAGGCTATTTAGTATATGTATCAGTAAATCATTATGTTGAAAACATTCTTACATTCTAAAAATATTTTCTGGCTTTAAATAACCTACAGACGGTTGATAAGCCATAAAATGCAAATCAGTTAATCAAAATCCATCAAGTCAAAATTAGTGTTTTGTAAGATGGAGATGTAAATCAATGCATCAACTTCTGAAATCACTTCAAGACTTCAGCATCCTATTTGCATGCATCCATCTATATGTATGTATGTATGTGACAATACGCATTGTTCCTCTTTTTCAGATCTCTGTGGACACACTTTCTTGGGATTTCACTGTAATGACTGTCAATGACTCAAACATCATGGGACCCCCAAAGGTAGGATCAGTTGTTAAATTCTGGAACATTTCTTCACAAGAGTCAATCAAAGCAGCAAGAAAACACACACACACACATCAGAAACCTGAGAAAATTCTAACAACAAAAACAAAAAAGAAACTTTTTTTATGAAGCCACTAATTTATTCCTGCACACAGAGATTTAATTTTGCATTGATCCCAAACATTTTATCGACTGCCCTTTGTAAATGCATCTAAGCTTTGGCAAATATACTTAGGACAACCATTTTAACTAAAAAAAAACAGAAAAAAGAATCAAGAATTCTTAAAGCCAGTTTAAAATGTGAATTATTTCTTTTTTGTTGTTGTTGTTTTACTTATATTCTTTCTAAAAGAATCTATTTCCAAATATTTGGAACATTTTGTTTTTGTGATTGCAAAACAATCTTTTTCGTTATTTGTACAGAATACAAGCCATTTCATTGTACCAAATGCTAGAAAATTTGAAAAGAAATCGTCTGTGAATCATAAAAGTGCTGTAAATTGACATTTTCATTTGGATGAAGATTAAAAGTGGACACACAACAAACAGGTTTTCATTTGTTAAGACGAAACCCAAAAGATCAGGAGAAAAACTGGAAAAAGCTGACAAGTTGCCATTTTTCTATTTGAGAGAATGAAATATGCCAGAAAATAATGATTGCTTTTCTTTTGCAGGATGGCGTCTACATTAAGGGTTTGTACTTGCAAGGCGCTGGTTGGGATCAAAAGAATTCATGCCTCATTGAAGCCGAACCAATGCAATTGGTTTGTCCCATTCCAACCATTCATTTCCGTCCAGTTGAAAACAAAAAGAAAACAATGAAAGGTAACCCATTCAAATGTCAATTAGGGAAATATTTACAAAGTATGTTTAAGACATTTCACCATTTCAAATGCAATTACGGACTGCAATTGGAATTTCTCTCTATAGCATTTGTTTCTATATTTTACAATCAATCTGTTTATCGAAAACACATTGAGATTTTAGCTTCCATTATGATTTGTTCATCAGGCATAAGACGACAACGATAACCGAGTGGATTAAAGCATTACTTTAGGTGAATTTAGAGGGGGGGGTCGCATTGCATGAGTTCAATTCCTAGGCTGTGTGGGGCAGATTTTGAATCAGTAAAAACAAAGCAAGCAATAACTGAACAGTACTAAATAAGAACAAGCACCGCAATAGCTAAGATATAATTATAGTAGGTAGTCAACATGTTGAATGAAAGAAAGAACAAAATAATTTATGGAAAATAAAAAAAAATTCACTCTTCACTTTTCTTACATTGCAATTTCTTAAGATGAACAAAATAACATCTAATTTTCATATACGAAACAATTGAAAATGTTGTCTGTTTTTGTAATGTTCTTTATTGTTTTCATTTCTTAGAAAGAGCCAAGCAGAAAGGTAAGCTCTCCCTCCACACACACACACACACACACACACATCACTTCACGATTCTCCACCTTAACATTAATGATTCACTATTTTTTTTTTTGCACATTTTTATTAAAATAAAAATCATTTTTTTTGGTTTGTTTTTATCTTTGCAATAGAAAACTGACTAATGTCATCTCCTGAAATGTTAAAAAAAACAAACTTTATGAGCAAAACAATGAGAGAAAAACTCCACCTCTGAGTTTTCTAGTCATTTTGCATAAATTAACATAAATTATCATGTGACATTTAAATTTCATTTAAGAATTTTAATTTTAGCCATTTTGACACCCACATAGGAATTCTTTTCAATTTCTTCAAGAACTAAGTCTCAAAAACCAAACCCATTCTCTGTACATTTGGGGAAAAAAACTGCAAGTGAAAATTTCTTGAACAAAAAAAATCAATTTTCTACATAGAAAAAATAAAAGTGGTTTCATGGTTGACATATTCGTTATGAAAAGTTTAGATATAAAAATTAAGCGGGACACATGAGGTGATGTCTGTAAACTTGAAATTAAAATAAAAATTGTTGATTTTAAAACTTCACAAATTTTAAGTGAATTTTGAATTTTATCTACAGAATTTCTACTTGCAGTACAGTTTCCTGCAAGTTGTCTCCCTTTTAGAATTGTCAACTTAATCCAATGCAATTGACAAAAAAGACTAATGTACAGGTGTCATTTCTATGAAATGGACAAATCTCAAAGAATCAATGCCACCTTCTTTCCCCTTCTCTCTCTCTCTCTAAAGAATTTCATTATAATTAACTATTTTTCAGACAATTGCCAAAGAAGTCTGTATGTTTTAGTCATTTTAGTTTTATATTCCAAACGTTGCAACAACCACAAAATATTTATCTTTATTTTGCTACTCTCCCTTTCTGGATTTAATGCTGGGATTCAAGAATGGATCTTTCACAAAAAGGTTGGCTACTGCAACCAAAATATATGAATGTTGTTTTCATAAATCCAATATTCATTATTTTCTTTCTTTGAAAATTAAATGAGAACCAAACAAAGATTTTATTCTTTTTTTTTAGCTAAACTGGAATTGTTTGATGAGTAAAACGCTTGACCAATTTTCATATTCATAAATTTCCAAATAAGGCAAAATTGTGTAGAATTGTAAACAGACCTCTCCCCCATATACACTGTGTCACTCTTTGAGGTCATATCAAAGTAAATTTTGCATGTAGATGAATGTTGTAATTGCAGTGAACAATAGAAGAACTTTTACCAATTGCAGATTCCCTGAAGAATTGCATGAAGGAATCATAGTGCATGTACAAAGTAGATCTTTAGAATTTGCACAAGTTGGATTTTACAAGTGAAAGATTGTAAAAAAAAAAAAAATCTATGAAAATTTTTACATGGGAATGTTAAAGTCCAGCCACAATTATCTTCATTGACATTATAGCATGTATATTTTTATTATGCATGGTAAAGTAGATTTTACAAGTACATGAATGTACTGGAGTGCACAGAGACTAAAAACAAACACAAATTTCAACAATGGCACAACTTTCATACTTTGTAATTTTTTTTTTCCAGGAAAGCAATTAGAAGTTCAAACATTGCATTTTTTTGGATGGGGGAGGGGATCCAAAATGGATTGCATAAAATCACAACATTAAAATGACACACTTCCCCCCTTTCCCTACCTCAGCATTAATTATTCACTTTTTTTTTTCTTTGCACTTTTTTACTAAAATAAAAATCATTTTTTTGGTTTTTCAACTTTGCAGTAAAAATTTACCAATTTTGATTCTATCTCATGAAATGTTAAAAAAAACTTTCTAGGTAAGACAAAATGAGAGAAAAGCTAAACCTCACTGAGCTGAGATCAGTTTCAGGTGAAATTGCACATTTACTCAGCAGTACAGAGACGTTTATAGAAATGAATTCTCTTCTGTTTTCATTATCCAATGTTTTCGATATGCCTAACTCATTTTTTATCACACACAAAAAAGATTTCAGTCGATGGCTGTGAAACATTTTCCCTTTTGTTGTTACTGACAAATACAATTATTCAATTATAAAAAGAAAAAAAAAAGTTGAAGACTGAGACAATTCTTGAAAAGGTTTTCTTTGCAACTAACCAATCATTTTGCTATGATTGTCTTGAGTTTGTACATTTTTATCTTTTTTCCATGACTTGTTCATATTTTCCCCACATTTCTTTTCTTTAGGAATCTACATCTGCCCTTGTTACTATTATCCCAATCGTGCCGGGACTTCAGGCCGTGCTTCCTTTGTTGTGGCTGTTGATTTGAAAGCTGGAGAAAATTCTGCTGATCACTGGATTAAAAGAGGTACAGCCTTACTGATGAGTTTGGATTACTAAACCAAACACGACCAAAGATTCTGGATAAACTAATGGAATCTAACAATGATTATCATCATTTAACTTTGTTAGAAAATCTTTCCTGTCTTTTCTTATTTTTGCTTTTAGTGGAAGTATAATTGTTAATAATGAAATTATCTGTGATAAAAGAAGTTAAAATGTGAATGGATTTTGTGTGAATAAATTGTTAAATTCTTGTATTGGGTTTTTGTTGTGTTTTTGAATTTTTGTTGTTTTAAAAAACAGAATAAAAGAGAGATGGAGGCAGGTAAAAAGCAAAAAATATATTTGACAGGATTTTGATGAGAAAAAAAAAATTCAAGGTGTCAATTGTAGAATCACAGAAAACACAAGTCTTTTTTTTTTAAGATAAATGTTTTTATTTTTTTTCCCCTGCAAAAAACCCCTGAAAATAAAATCCACAGAAAGTGGAGATTCAAAATGGAAGCACGTTTTTGAAATTTTCAGAAAATTCTCCAGAACATCAAACACAGTCTTGATTGATCATTGACTGAAGGTTCTTGTTTCCTATAAAACTGTAATATTGATCTTTCTCTGATGCAAAGTCATATGGAGAGATACAAGCAGAAGGAAGATTGTATTGTGTCAATCTTCCAAATGGGAAGGTTCTGCTTGCCTTTTATGTGGTCTTGAACACTAACCATTAGCATGAAGCAAAAAAAAAAAAAAAAAAAAATTTCAGTTACAACACAGATTCAAAACTGTAACATATTATTTACTATTTTAGACAAAGACAAAATGGTTGCTGATAAACAGAGATTCACTTCCTTCTTAAAAAAAAATGACATTTCATGAATTCAAGATTGACTTTACAATTAATGAAAGAATTTCTAATTAAAAATAACTGATTAGGCCAAAAAGCTTTTTATAAAATCAAATGCAGTCGAAACATTATCTGCTCTTAACTTAGAAAAATAAGATTCACCATAAATGATGACAAGGCACATGGAAATTTCTGGGTTAAAAATTCCCCCACCACCAAATGTCAATATTTCTCTTGACCCAGAATGAAATGTTTATTTTGGTCAAACTAATTTGGCACAAATTAGTTGAGTCGTCAATAAGGAAGACTTTCAAAAATGCAAATGGCTACAAAAAGCCTTGAAGTAAATTTGACCTGTTTGGGGTGAAAGGAAAGTGGTTAAACTTTGTCTTTTGCTTTCTGAATTTAATCTGACAGAGAGGATCATGGGAAGACAAAATGGAGAAAGATCTTCAAGGGACAAGAAAACCTACATTCTACTTTTGAATGAATTCTACTGAAATTTATCCAGAAACACACAGACAGATGCAAATGATCTTGAAAACTAGTAAACCAAAACCAAAAACAATATAAATTAAAAGTCAAAGGTATGAAGGAATTTCAGATCTCACAATGACCTTTGGCCTTTTTTTGGTGTGAGTCAGTTGTTTTGCTTGTTGCTGCAATTTTGATGTTTTGTTGGTCAAGTAAATTGGAGGCAGGATTCGTTTCAATTTGGGAGAATGACCATACTGGATTAAATTCCTCACTTTCGATAAAAGACATCTGAAGAAAAAAGATCAAAAAGAAATTACTAAAGAATTTTTTGTCTGTGTATATTTAATGGGAAACATGAAGAAATCTTTTATAACGAGTTTCTTGAAATTAAAAAAAAATATTGCAAATGAAGTAAGTGATTAGTTTTTCAGATTTGACCAATTACGAAAGAGACCATTGCAGATCAGAACTCATTATCCAGTCTGGAACTTAACATATCTCCAGTGTAATCAGCCAACGTCATGTCATCAGTAAAGCGAGACTCTACAATAAAAGGGGATTAATGTTTCTAATTGCTTGTTACTCACTCAATGTTCGCCTTTTTGTCTTCAAGGTAGAAATGGTTTTCATCTACAACTGATGTTGGCTTCAAGACATTGACAGGCTGAAAGAAAGACGAAAAAGTAAAGGAAAAAAATTAAAACAGGATAAAAATTTTACCCACCTCCACAATTGGAGGTGAAAATAGGGAAAATACAAATGAGACAAGAGAAACATTGTTTGGAATTGGGAAAAGAAACAGGATTTCCTTAAAAGAGAACATATTTCTGAAGCCCCCAAAGGAAAAGTTTCAAAAGAGAATGTGTAGAAGGAAGTAATGGAAAGAAGGAAGAATGAAAAGAAGCTGAAAAGATAGAAGAAATGAGGAATGGAAGAAAAAAGAAGAAAGGAAGCTGAAAGAAAGAATGAAAAAGGGAAGAAAGATAAATAAAAAAAAGAAAATATCAAACCTTAACATTGACCCCCATGTTGATTTTGCAGCTTCTTCGTTTGGCAATGAAATTTAGTTGAATGTTACATTGAGAGACAACTTTGATGCCAATGAATTTGTTGAGAGCTATATGGATTGGTTGTAGGGGTGGGGCATGCACGTGACTGCCTGCCTGATGCCAATGCCATCTTCGTTTTATGACTCCTCCCTCATCAGCCTCTACACCACCACTGGGATCAATATACAGTCTATAAGAAATGACAATAAGGGTCCCTCACTTCATAAAAAGTTGCAATCTCTCAACAACAACAAAAAATAATTTTTAATTAAAATAAATCAACTGAATAAAAAAGAGAAAAATGAGTGAATGAAAAAAGTTTATCTAAAAAAATATCTGCACCTCACAATCTTAATTGCATTTTTACTAGACAAAAAAAAGGTCTTATGAAAATTGTTGAAATTTTATAAACAAGTGGAAAAGTCGACAGCAAAAAACAAATATAAAACTGACAGAAATTTTATTAAAAGAAGTTTAACAAAACATGAAAATGAGAAATATTTCAGTGTGAAGCTGAACGACATAGAAACATTCTTGAGTGTTCTTTATTTAGAATTGGATCATTTGCATACATTTTAAACTTGCACACATCCAACTTTAAAAAAGCTAAAAGAGTTGACTAGATTTTAGCATCGTTTATGCCTTCATTCTTCTTGAATATTTTGATTTTACAAGCGAGATGGCACTTTGGGAAACAGGTTAGATTACTCATTATCAATAAATGAAAATACAACATAAAGGAATATTCCATTAATAAGTAAGGAGGATCAGGTTGTTAATACAATTGCTTTTTAGGGCTTTTGTTTTTGTGTTGGCTTTCTATGGATATTTTTACTTTGAATGACTTAGAAAGACAAATTCTTTGACAAAAGAGATAAATGTTAAATCCTAGAGTCCTCATGCAGAAGTTATTAACAAAAAAATTGCAAAATTACTTAAATACTGCTATCTTTTTTTTAAGTATAGTTAAACTAATGTATGCATAAACTGGCAATTCATATGTGATACACGCTTGTGCAATCCTGTCTCTTTCATTTCATGACCAAATGGAAGATTTTCCTACAGTAGGCTGACGTTTCTTTCTGTAGTAAACTAGTTGCCAATGGAGGTTATAAGACCCCCCACTCCAGTCTATCTCGCTATTCAACCCATAGATGGAGAGAAAAGAGATGGATTCATGCCTTTCCCAAGGGCATTCCCAAGTGAATGTAACTAACCTGACTGGAATTCAAATTCAGAGATCAATTTCACTTTTACAGAGTTACAAGAAATGAGCCGTGTTTTGTTTACAAATATCACATTTGAAACAGTGTTAACGTCATTAAGATCTGCATTGATTTGTTTTTTTAATTTTCAAAATCCTTAAAAGTTTGTTTTTTAAACATTGGAATATACTAATTACACTGTGTAACAAAATTTTAACTTTTTCAATAAGTGTTATTTCCTAATTACTTCAGTCTAGAACGCAAAGCCAATTCTTCTTCTTACTACTACTACTACTACTACTACACCGCTGCCACCACCACCACCACCGCCACTTCATTACCTGGACATTGATGTTTTGGAATTAACCTATTTTCTATAACATTCCAGACAGATTCAACTCTGAAGTTTCTGAAAGAGAATTTTCAGGAACTTTCAAGAATTTCTAGAACATTCTGGCAACACAAATGTTCGTATACAAATACAGGAAATGTAAGTTCAATAGTTCAGTTGTCTAAGTGCAGATACATGCATTCATCACAGACGTCATCAAGGAGGTTGTAAGCATCTGGCAGACAAATCTTATTATGTCTGTAGCAAATTTACCAAGACAAGAACAAGCAAGTACCCTGTGGCAAGATCTGCTAAAATGTGTGAGGCCCATTTTTCAGCATACCCTCTCAGGGATCAAGACAAACCCTGGGCACCTCATTTCACCTGCAAATTCTGAAAAAGAACTCTAGAAGGTAAGATGGAAAGTTTTGCTTGTTTGGAGAGTGGAAGTTTTAAATATAAAAGTTTGGGGTTTCTTTTTTAATTTAAATATTTTTTTTACTTTTATTTTTTTTTTTAAACCAGTGTTATTGAAAAATATGTATTAAATATGTTTCAACAATTGCACATTAGTGTCCACAGTATCAGGGATGTTTTCTATACTGGATCACAGGCAAGAGACATAAAAATACGGAATATTAGGGATGTTCAGTATTCAAGATTCCATATTTTTGTGGCATTTGCTAAATTAATTAGAGTCCAAAGTCAAGATTTCACATATCAAGCATATGATTTTTAGAAATTTCAAAACTCAAAAATGTAATATTTTAGAATTTTTCAATAACACTGGGTGAAATATATTTGTGTTTTTATATTCATATTTTTATTTTGTTTATGGTATAAAGGGGAAAAAAATGTCATGAAATTTGTATTCCCATGAATTTGGAGGGAAGCAACTGACCATTCAAGAAATTACTTCTTCTGATTGATGGACCCTTCCAAATGTTGATCTGGCAAGAATACACCTGCTATATCCAGAATATCTGTCATCCATCCATCCCAGTGACACACTGTCCTGAGTACCTGGTACCCACTTATTCAAAAAGTGAGCAACTGTCTTCAGAAAAGAACAACAATTCAGAAGAGGATGAAGTCATTGGTCCAGATTACAGAGGCACAAGTGACAAGAGAAAGCTATATAACCGTAACCAAAAAAGACTACAACAACCTAATCAGAGATCTTGCTCTCACAAAGTCCAATGCTGAGTTTTTGACATCAAGACTCAAGCAGTGGAATTTGTTAGATGAAAGTATGCTTCTGCCACAATGCGATTGGTCTGTTCAAGGCAATTAGAATCGCCTGTAACAACAGTGAGTGGCACCTCTTCATTGACAGCTCATCCAGGAGCCTCAAAGTCGTGCTTCTAAATAATAGAAACATGTAACCATCTCTTCCCTTGGCTCACTTGGTGCAACTCAAAGAAAAATACAGCAGTGTCAAGATCTTGCTAGATGCCTTGAAATATGAAGAGTAAGGTCAGAAGGTTATTGGAGATTTCAAAATGGTGGCCTTCCTGATGGGTCTCCAAAGCGGCTTTACCAAGTTTCTGTGTTATCTTTGCCTTTGGGACAGAAGTGACATCACAGCACACTACCTGTTATAGAGTAGTTTCACAGTGGAGGCTTGTATTTCACTAAGTCGGTCCTAAAATAGGTTCGATGTACAAAACGTTAGGAACTTGATATGGTAGTTAATAATGCAGCAATCTAGTTGTGGTGGCTGATACTTTAATATCCGACTAACGGTCGGCCGACATCGACTGACTGACTAACTCACCGAGCCCTGCTACTACTCCTACTTATTATAGGTGAGAGAGTCTATTAACAATAGTATAGGTGTGTTCTAGTATAACACTACCACAGACAGGACTGGCTATAGCAGACCCCGTTCAGTGGTGGGGGGGACTACGTGAAATGGGATTCACTGTTGAACCCCTGGAAAGTAGTGTTTCCTCGACGGCACTTAAAATTGGGCTTTATGAAACAATGTCACAGCTCTAGATAAAGAGTCTGCAGCCTTCAAGTACCTTCAGACTTCTCTAAGTTGTCTGCAACAAAAGTCAAAGCTGATGTCTTCATTAAACCACAAATAAAGAAAGTCATAGAGTGCAAGGAATTCTCCAAGAAGCTCACTAGGATAGAGAAAGCAGCATGGAACAGCCTTTTTGCAGAGGTTCAGGGCTTCCTGGGGGAATCACAAAGCCAAAAACTATGTTTGTTGAGACCCTTGAGAATAGGCTGCAGGATGTGCATCAAAGTTCATATCCTTGACACTCATCTTGATAAATTCAAGGAGAACATAGGAGCATACTTAGAGGAGCAAGGCAAGCACTTCCAGCAGAGGATGGACTGGATTTTGAATGCCACTACCAAGGATCATATAACAAAAACATGATGGAGGACTATATTTGGTGAAGGGGGGGGGGCTAATTCATGAAATAATTTAGAGTATAAGCATAAATCACAAAAAACTACTCACTTCTAAATTTGTTTGCTGTTTATCTTGTGTAATCCAAGAATAAATAAATGCTACTTTTGAATCATAGGTCATTTTGTTCTTACTTTGAGTGAACAAGAATGTTCTTGTGTAATCCAAGAATAAATAAATGCTACTTTTGAATCATAGGTCATTTTGTTCTTACTTTGAGTGAACAAGAATGTTCTTGTGTAATCCAAGAATAAATAAATGCTACTTTTGAATCATAGGTCATTTTGTTCCTATGTTGAGTGAACAAGAATGTTCTTGTGTAATCCAAGAATAAATAAATGCTACTTTTGAATCATAGGTCATTTTGTTCCTACGTTGAGTGAACAAGAATGTTCTTGTGTAATCCAAGAATAAATAAATGCTACTTTTGCATCATAGGTCATTTTGTTACTACTTTGAGTGAATCCAAGAATAAATAAATGCTCCATAGGTCATTTTGTTACTAGTTTGCTCCCATTTGCAAATTTCAATCAAATCAGTTTTCAGAAATATCATTACCCTGCTCACAAAATTAAAATTTAAAGGAAATATTAATCATTTTTTTATATTTTCTAGACATAAGCAAATAAGAAATAAAATTTGTTACCAAAGGACAAAAATCATGTTTCACATTTTTTATTTATCTTAAAATGAAGAATAAATGGATTTATTATCTACTTTTATTCATTTGTGTAAATTTGGACATTCAACAGCCAACCCTAAATATTCATTATTCTTCAGAAATAGAATTTTCTCTACTTAAACATGTCTCTATATGTTTGTTCTTTAATGAGAAATTTTTGTTAAAGAAATAAAAATGAACAAAGTCCGTCTTCTTGTTTTTCAGACAATTATTATTGTTTGTTTAAATTATTTTCTTGAAAGAAAACACACAAAAATGCTCTTTTGTAAAAATCTTTTTCTTTAAAAAAATCTCATATGTAGATGTAAAGGTAAAAAATATATATATTTGTATAAAAATAATAGAAATAAAAAATTTATTAATTATTTTTTTTGTTTTTTATTTTTTCGTTATTTTTTGTTTTATTTTTATTATTTTTATTCACTAAAAATATTTATTATTATTTATTGTGAGATAAAAAAATGTATATATCTGTTTGTTCTTTTGTAAAAATCATTTTGTTAAAAAAAAAAAAATCTTATATGCAGATAGATATCAATGACAAAAAAAACCCAGTTTCAAACAATCCCTATAACTCTTCAAAGTCAGAGATTGATTTTACACTGTTGCTATTATATACAGGACCCCACTTCTAAATCAACAACTAAATAATATTTTCTGATTGTGGCAAGTGTTACAGCTTAAGGAATGCTAACATAAAAAAAATTATTTGAAAAAAAAAAAAAATTATTTGAAAAAAAAAAAAAATTATTTGAAAAAAAAAAAAAAAAAAAAAAAAAAAATTATTTTAAAAAAAAAAAAAAAAAAAAAGAAAAAAGTTTCTCACTTTTTTTTTGAGTGGACCACTCTATTTAAGTAGTGCCAAAAGTTGTATTTGTAGAGGATTTGGGTGTGATTTCAATTTGCTACAAACAGCTTGTGAAAGCAGAACACCATTTGAAGCAGGCATGAAACTAAAATTTTTAATGATCTGAATGCTTTCTCACATACCTGACATTCCCATTGGCATGGTAGCAAGTCCCATAACCTGTGTGTTCAAATATGGCTGCCACTCGTCTCTTCACAGTTGCTTCATGGTAGATGACATAAGTAAAATGGCAAGGCTGGGTGGCAGTAATCAAAACAGCCAGACAACCTGATGGATAACTTAGAAAATTAAGGAGAAATAAACAATGACAGCAGATGCCTCCCTATTAATTCTCAGGTTGATGTTCGGTCAATGGCTAAGAGAAGAAGGATACTTAACTCTGATAGCATTTTCTGGCAGATACTCAGGTATTTAATAGCCGTCTTTTATCTAAATCACTCTTCAGTCTAAATATAAAGAATTAGAGAGTTGGAAGAAAAATTGTGTTTATGATAAAGTTGGGGATAATGGACATTATAGCAGATCTGTAAGACAGGTTATTACACTAACATTTATTGATGGAAAGTTGCAAACAAAAGCTAGACTATGTGCTTGAAGATTTGAAGAGACCAGTGTATTTAGAACAGATTGTTCCACATGCATGCAGGAAAGTGTATGAATTGCTTTGTGCCTGGTTGCCTTAAATGCTTGGGTGGTTTTTCATTCTATCACTTATAAGACAGCTTTCCTAAAAGGAAAACCAATTGATAGAAACATTTATCTCTGTCCACCATGTGAATGTAAAACTAATTAAATTTGGAAACACAAAAAGTCTGTGAATTAGCAGATGCACCTAGAATCTGATTTCTATGACTTAAAGAAGGAATGATCAAACTTGGTGCAGGGATAAATACATACGATCCCGGTGTTTTCTTCTGGCATTCTGAAGATGGCCTGGAGTGTATTCTGGTATTTCTTGTTGATAATCAATGTTGTAGAAAATTAGAGACATACATTTGACATTAGTTGTGAACATTCATCAGCATTCAAGTATAAAGGCATTGAACTTAATAAAATAATTTCTCCATTTGTATCAATCTATCTATATATAAAATTCTGTAACTTCCATTAGTTCGTCCGCCCATCACACCCTCTAAAATAACCATACATTGATCAATCAAAACCAAATTTTGGGGAATAAATGCAAACTAGTAAGTGGGGTACAAAGTACAGTTGGTTTACTAGGGTGCATATCTTAATACAATAAATTTTCATTCATTTTTGGGGGGGTAGTTTTATTATTGAACATACAAAATACTCCCATTATTTTAAAAACAATGATTAAAATGATAAATACTTAATTAAAAAAAATGCAATATTGTTTTCTTTGCATATCTTTTCTTTAAGTTTTATATATACAAGAATCCAGTTTCCAGTTCACCTTGTATTTGCAAGAACTATAAACAAATCACACGGCCAAATGCTTCAAAAAGTTGGAATTTGGGTCAAGAAAGAAATATTTATGCATGACCAGTTGCATGTTGCATGCTCAAGAGTAAGAAATCCTAAGAATTTATTCTTCGCTGTCAAAAAGGAAAAATAAAAAAAAAATTTCTTAAAAAATATTCTTTACCATGAAGTCCTATAAAATTAGATTAAATTAAAGAAATTATTAAATCATGATATAGGGTTCTTGTCAAAGTATTTTTCCAAATAAATCTGCTGATTCAAATTTTATCAATTGCTTTGTGAAATTGAACAAAACAGAGTTTGTAAATCATGACAAAAAATATTAGTGATAATTTCAACATTGCTAAATACTGTGAAGATTTCAACACACAACAGTAACTCCTGTTGCCCATGTAGGAGTTTCAAAAATCTGGTCACTCACTATTATAACTCCAGTTATAATGTGCTGATTGTTATACTGCATTTAATTTAGAGATCCTCATTGTCAACTATTATGTCTCCCATTACAATGTTGCTATTTTGTCCCACGCTTAGGTTCAAGTATCCTCATCACCAACTATTATAACTTCCTATTGTAAGGTTATTGTTATAACACACTCTCGTACTTGGTATAACATAATTTGTTAAAGTAATTCATAGGCTAATGCCATAACACCTATGTAGTTAGTATGAAGGCTGACTCCAATACAACTAATCCTAACCTCATACCATAGAACTCTTTATAGTATTGGATGAGTTCATAGATTCACCGGAGAGTGTACTCTTTACTATACAACACTAAATAACTTTTAGCTAGGTGGGAGAAAAGGTGGATTCATATGTTTCCCCCCAAGTATATTTGCAATATATGTGAATATAATGAACCTAACTGGAATTGGAACTCAACTTTCTGATTAACAATTCAAAGCCATTATTCATTACACCCCACCCACACATCTAAGCTTTCTAAGCTCAACTTTGGTGAACATATAGAAACTGAGGTTTCAATATGATGTGACCGTAAACTACCTTCAAAACTCTTGGGGAAAAAATGAAGATTTGAAATGAAAGCCAAAAAAAAGATACAAAATATTGCCAGTTCCATCTGCAAAAATTGTGAAAAATTTGTGTCCAATGTCATAAAATTTCTCCAAAGGTCCTTCTGAAATGCTCTGGAAAAAAAATAAATGATTAAAGTCCAATGCACTTCAAAACAATGAAAACCAATTTAAAAAAAAAAAAAAAAAAAAAATCATTTCTCTTTTGATTTCTTTCTCTTTCCCCAAATGGATAATTCTTTGAATGAGTCAAAACATGAATTTAAAATTCCCTAAAACCACAAAATGCTAAAGATAATAAGTCAACAAAAGTTTCCTGTCCAGAAAAGCCTTTTCTTCCATAAGTGATTATTTTAATCCCTTTGTAGAGTTGCCTGGAAAGCATTTTTATGTCAGGCTTATTAACATTTTTGCTTGTCCCTCTCTACTGTGCAGTCTTCAAATCATGTATTTCAAATCTATTATGCAGATATCATTTAGTTCCTAATTTTATTTTGATATACTGGCTTGAGTGTTCTTTCTGGTTTTTAGAAGATAAATAAAAATTAAAAAAAAACAAAAAAACAAAGTCTTATTTTGGAAAATCAAATTAAAAGTAAATTAAAATCAAATTAAAAAGCCGATATTAAAAGACAAGTCTACATTTAAAGAATTCAAATATGCAAAAATAACTTTTTGTTTTATTTTCAGTAAACAAATAAACCTGCATGTAATTCAGACAAATATTACAACTAAAACCAGAAACATCACTTGACAGACAAATTCAGAAAGCTACTCAACTAATCAGGAAAATTTTTGTTTGCCTATCACGAAATATTAAGGAAAAACATTTTATTGGCTGTTCAAACACCTCACAGTACAAACGGTTAAAAATATTTTTTTTCATCTATTGTATTCATATGTAGTAATTCTGGGG
This sequence comes from Acanthosepion pharaonis, assembly GCA_903632075.3. NCBI lineage: Eukaryota > Metazoa > Mollusca > Cephalopoda > Sepiida > Sepiidae > Acanthosepion > Acanthosepion pharaonis. The sequence continues at coordinate 126,740 of CAHIKZ030003556.1, read as the reverse complement.
GACCAGTTTATTAGTTAATAACAGTAGAAAATCGATCCCCCATTTTAAGTCCAGCAGAATATTATATTAATACTAGTTTATGGTTGTGTGAAAAAATCAAACCAAAATCCCTTGTAGTTTTTGATTACTAACAAAAAGGCTTTGAAAATGAAAATTTTTGGCCAAAAAACATTTTGTTCAACACGTATTACATATTAATCAACTTGTTAGTTTTCTTTTCTTACAGGGGACCAGTTTGTTTTTTAATAACTCAAAAATCGGTCCCCCATTTAAGTCCAGCAGAATATTATATTCTTATTTAAAACAATCAATGAAGGATTACATTTTTAAGATATACAGATTTTAGAAGACTTGTTCTCAGAACTAAAACAAACATTAGAGAAGAAGCAAAAAAAAAACCAGTTTGAAATTTGATTTGAATCACTAATGTTATATAAAGAAAAGGGATTTGACTAGTGAAAATTTTGGATTTGCAATTGGCAATTTTACAGAAAAACATTTTGTTCAACACGTACACAATCCAACAGAAATACAATTTATCAAATAATGGACTTGATACTTGATTGCTTTTCTTTCTTACAGATTTTGACTATCAAATAGTTTGTTTTTCCTGAAATTGAAATTTTGCAACTCAAAATTAAAAAACCAAAAAGAACATGATCCCAAATATTTCTTGCTGAGCAATGGTTTTTTTTTTTTTTTTTTTTTCAACAATCAATGAAGGATAACATTTTTAAGATATACAGATTTTAGAAGACTAGTGTTCTCAGAACTATTAAACAAGACATTAGAGAAGAAGCAAAAATAAACCAGTTTGAAATTTGATTATCAATCACTAATGTTAGGCTGTAGTGAAGTAGGATCAAGAGACGGTCATGGTTGCCATTTGTAATTCTGTCATGGCACATGTGTGAGACAAAGACTTTTAAAACTGTCGGTGATTTGCATATATGAGCATGTAACTGATATAAACACTTTTCAGAACGCAGTTTTTGAATCTGACAGTTGAATCTGGAGGATCGACTCAGGGAAGAAAATTGACAGCTCAGGGAGCCAACTTGGACATGGACGAGGCATTTCTTGATAATGGACATACGATACTTGATTGCAGCATTTCTTTCTGACGCCTCCCCACGTGGATTTACAGTATTTTGACTATCAAATAGTTTGTCTTGCTTTGAAATTGAGATACTACTTCAAATCAACTACACATGCTTTTTTCGGTAAAAGAACATTTTGATCCCAAATTTGTTTTAGGCAGGAATAAATTGTTTTATTAGATGCCGACAGAATATAGTGGATTTTATTAGTATAGAATATAGTAGATTTTATTAGTATAGAATATAGTAGATTTTATTAGTACTGAATATAGTAGATTTTATTATTACTGAATATAGTAGATTTTATTATTACTATAGAATTTAGTATAGATTTTATTAGTATAGAATATAGTATATTCTATTAGTATAGAATATAGTATATTCTATTAGTACAGAATATAATAGATTTTATTAGTATAGAATATAGTAGATCTTATTAGTATAGAATATTAGATTTATAAATATAGATTTTATCAGTACAGAATATAGTAGATTTTATCAGAACAGAATATTAGATTTATAAATATAGATTTTATCAGTACAGAATATAGTAGATTTTATCAGAACAGAATATTAGATTTATAAATATAGATTTTATCAGTACAGAATATAGTAGATTTTATCAGTACAGAATATAGTAGATTTTATCAGTACAGAATATAGATTTTATTAGTATAGAATATAGTAGATTTTACTAGTACACAATATTGTAGATTTTATTAGTATAGAATATTGTTTAATTAAGAAACAAAAATTAGAAGATGGCACTAGTGCATCAAACATTTGCTTCAATCATTAGATCAACAACCAAATTAAAAACAATTATCTGTTAATATAATGAAGAGATTATTTATCATTCAGTTTTATATGCAGTGAAGGAAATCCGCCACTTTTCACAGGCGTAATTTGTAGTAAAACATCAGCAAATAAAATTATGTTTCATAACAAATTAAACGGATATTTACAATCCAGATATTTCCACTTGTCTGAAAAGCCAGTGGAATATTTCATTGATTTGCACTTAGTAATACTAAACAAGCAAAAATATAGACCAAATATAAAATGATATCAAAGCACAAATGAATTATGCAGTCACAGAAATCATAGCTAGGAAAAAAACTCATACTATTGTAGAATCCGTTATTTTACTGACCTACTGGCAATTGCAAAAACAATGTTTGGAGAAGAATATGAAAAGGAAATTTTTAAAATTCTGCTATCAGATGATACAATTTCTTGGCACATTAAAGATTTATCTGAAAATATAGAATTTCAAGTAAGAGCTTATGTCAAAAATGTAAACATGTTTGAAATTCAGTCGAATGAATCTACTGCTGTCGGTGGTAAACCCAAAGTTTTAGCATTCAGTAGATTTGTTTGTAAAAAAGAAATCATAGAACAGTTTTTGTTTTATCAACCACACCAAACAACAACAAAGGTCCAAGATATTTCCAGTTTTATCAATAATTACTTCAATTGTAAGAAGTTGTCTTGGGATTCCTGCATAAATATTTGTACGGATGGAACCCCATCTATGTCCAGAAGTGTAGAAGGTATTTAAAAAAAAAAAAACCATCAAGCTCATATATCTCATTAAACATTAAATTATAATAAACATAAAATAAATTAATGTTTTTTCAAGGATTTTAATTATTATCTTTTAATTACAAATTATAATAAATAAATCATAAAAAGATTACATTTTTTTTACTCCTTTTCTGATTGTCACAATTTAATTGTGCTGCCAAATTTTAACTGTTAGGTTGGTGCAAAAATAATGACGTAAGAATGTCATTTTTTGACGTTAAAAAATACGTCAAAAAACGGCATTATTACGTCATTATTTTTGCACCAACCTAATATAAGTTCAAGTGTACCAAGTTATAAAAAAAAGGTGGAAAAACATTGACTTAGAATCATAAAAATGTTAATCCACTTCCAGATGCAAAACTATCAACTGAATTTTATTGCTTCCATATGAAAGAAAAAATATCATCAAACAAAAAACAAAAAGTCATTCCTCACCTCAGCCCCTCGCCAGAGAGCTATCCTTTTTCCAGGTTCCACTTCAAAAATGTCACCATCAAAATCTAACTGCTCTAAATAAGGGGTCCTCACAGTCCAACCTTCTTCCAAGCAACGACGGGAAGACAGCTGATAATTAATGGTGTTCATCTGACGGGCTGGAAAAATAAAGTTTGAAAAAGTTGAAGGTTGTTTTGCGAAAGATTGTCTTCTTTGAAAAATTGATATTTTATTAGGGGTGGATATCACAATGATCATTAACATAAAAAGTGAAATTGTCATGACAAGTTCAAATTCTATCTGTAAAGCCCCAACACCCTTGGAAAAAGCACAAATCCATCTTCCCCTACCTAAGGGGTTAAATAGCAGAGTAGACTGGACTCTCTTATTTTGTGTGGCAGCCCATCTAGGAGAAGGAAAACTCGGAATTCAAATTTCTATGAATAAAAAATCGACTGTAACTCTTTAGCCTTGGTTGGGCAACCAGTCTAAGAGAAAAACAACTTTGAATTGAAAAACAGCCTCAAAATGGATTGATTCTGTTGGGCTATCTTGCCATAGACTAGTGGCTCCCAATAATCTTTTCCCTGGGCCACATTTTTGAAATTAAAATTTGCTCTTGCCACAACAAATTTTACGTGATAAAAAGTACATTTAAAAATGAAAAAAACAGAGATAGGATTAATAACTGCATATTCAAAATCAGAGCATTATCATTGATAACTCTCTTCTCCAATTTATGGAACCTAGTTACTATATTCTTAATACTTGACATAATGCAAAAATATCACAATGATAAAATCAGTCAATAATTATTTAGAACTATTTATACTGAGACTCATGCATGCAATTACAAGGAATCTACAATAATATTTTAAATTTTGAAACTATATTTATTTTTAGCATATGAATTTTTTAAAACTGTTTCTAGATCTTTGTCTTTCAATGATTCCACCTCAACTGCTATCCTCTTCAGCTGCACCTATGAGGCGCTCAGCACCATTTAAGAACCACTGGTCTCAACACACATGTATTGCTGCTATGACTGCAATACATATGATGCCTTAATGACCCTCAGGGATTACGGAACTTGTGATTGTAAATGGAAATTTATGAGGAATTATAAACTAATTGATGCTTAGGAACAAAAAAATAAGAATACATTTAAAACCAAAGGAAAAAATCACAAACATCTAAAATAATCCATAGTGACATTAACATCATCATAGAAAAAAATTCTGCCATCAATAGAGAGAGAGAGAGAGAGAGAAATAAGTGGCCATGGTTAAATGTAAGTAGCAGAAGTGCTCAACAAACAGAATTGACAAAATTTCCTATAAACAATAACAAGAAAAAGAAAAGAACAGGGCAAAAAATAATATAAATCCAGTAAACAATATATGCAAGTCAAAGCAACAGTAATAAGGCAAAAAGTTCACAAACTAAGAATTGGGGTTGACACACAAGAGCAAATTCAAATAAATGAACATAGCATTCTGACTTCAACACAAGAGAGACTATGAAACCGACAAGTGGCCAATCTTATTGGCTAGGAAGAAATCCCAGCAAGAATCTGTGTGGGTTTGCTTAAAAATTGGAGAGTGGGGAGGAGTGTTTTGCAATTATTCCCATCACAGGATTAGAACGAACAATATATTTCTAAACAATTTTTAATCTGACACTCATACTATTTCAAATGTTATTAAAGTGGATACTCGGATTTCCATTTTTATTTCCAACAGTGTGTATTATGTCTACCAGCCAGCACATTTGAGAAATCTTAAGAAAACATGCTCTCTGGAAAGGATCAAACGTGGGACCCTCTTTGTAAGAGAAACCACCGTTTGATCCCATGTGCTTTACAGCTTGGCTACAGAGAGCTTCACAGTTTTCAGCAAATATCTATTATTCCTACCTTCAGTATACAGGACACGAAAGAAGTGTATGTTGTCCACTAAAAAATTTGGTATTTTATTGCAACATTTTGCAAATTTGGCAAAAAAACAAAAACACAAAAGAGTAATAGATGAAAAACACAGAAATGATTCATCCATCTGTTAATAAATGTCAATCGCAACAAACATCTACACATTTGGTCTTTTGGGAATAATTTGACATTTATGAATTCTGAAAATGGGCCAAATAATTCTTTTTGAAAGATTAACCACTTATTATTGTTTATATCGTATCTATAGCCCACAAAAATCAGCAAGGTTAGCACAAGGTCATGTTCATGAGATTTTACTTACAAGAATTGAACCTGACACATTAAGGATTTCTATGACTCTAGCAGAGCAAGTGTTGATATCACAAACACACACAAAAAAAATTAAACTTATTCTCTTTAAAACTTACAAAAATCCTAAAAAATTGCAAAAATACCAATTACCTTGAAGAAAATAACTGTTTTTTTCATGAAATTTGTATATTTCTGAGATATGGTATTGTAACTATTTACACTATTTACATCGTTTGGACTGTTGTCCTCATCTTCATTGTCATATTCCCAACGTTTTGACCCTTGTATGCTCTGATCTTCTTCAGGTGATATACATTGGAATTTCGGACGAAACCCTTTATTTTGCCCACTGGTGTGGATTGTTCTTATTCCATGAGTCATGCCTTTTTTCTGGATAGCTCTGTTCCAGATTTCCCTTTAGTAACTGCTGTGGACAGGTATTGAACTCACAACTCTTTGGGTCAAGTCACTACAACCAACACTTTTATCCATTGGACCATGTGTCCTTGGAGAAAGTTGTGAGTTCAATCCCTGGCCACAGCAGAGGTGAACAAAAACTTAGAGAGTTGAGTTACTAAAGAGAAATAACTGAAACTGAAATATCCAGAAAAGGCATGGCATGTGGAACAAGAACAATCTATCCCTGTGGACTAAACAAAGGGTTCAGTTTGAAATTCCAAGGTATATCACCTGGAGAAGGCTGGAATGTAAAATGGATGAAATGTCATGAATATGACAATGAAGACGAGGAGAACAGTCCAAACAATGTAGTAGTGTAAATATGTTTTTTTTCATTGAGTCTATTTTTTAAAAGACATACACTTGGTACATATGATGTGAATGGGTCAGTGGGGAGATGGGGGTAGAGTGACGCAACATAAAATGCCCACTGATTTAACTTTGGACTTACTTGATTTATTAAGACAGAAACTCTAATCTGATAAACCGGCAACTAATACCAAATAATCAACAGAGATAATCTCATAAGATTGTGAAAGTAATATTAGAAAATACAAAAGGCCTGAAATGAATCGAATGTCAATCAGTAAATTTTGATTTAAGGAGTTGATCTATGGTGACCCCAAATATATAATGGGCTCACCTTGATTGGTTTAGTTTTGTTTCTGTTTAATGGCTCATCAACAACTATAGGGTTATTTAAAGCCAGATAAAGGTTTCAAATCATCATTTTTTGGGCATAGCTTGATGTTATATGTGGATTAGGGAGTATTTTGTTTTTTTTAATCACTTATTAGAGATGCTGGTCTCTAATAAAATTTATCTTATATTCAGTTTCTGATACAAGTTGGTTGTTATAATTTGCATTGTTATTTTAGTGGGGATAATTATGAAGGAAGACAATACGAAGTAATGGATTGCGACTCAGACTGAGGAATTGAAGAGCTGAGTTCAAATTCCAGCCGATTTTATTACATTCACTTACCTGTTAATACCCTTGGGAAAGGTATGAATCCATCTCATTCCCAGCTATGGTTAAATAGCAGGACAGCCTGGGATCTATAGCCTTGTGTGGCAACCAGTCTAGAAGAAGGAAAACTATGAATTCAAACCAGCCTATTCAGAGTTGGGCTCCATCAGGCTATCTTGCCCAAAACACACCATTTCTACTGCAGTAGCAGTACGTGGTGCCCCCACAACTCAAAAGAGTTATGGCATTTGTGATCGTAATTTATGAAGCCCGAAGAGTTTTTTTTTTCAGTTTTCAAAATATATTAAATGTTTTATTGGGAACTTTTATAGTTTTATATTTTTGCATAAAGATTGATTTCCTTTAAGAAGTTCAAGATATTGATTGGATTAGTATTTTGAAAGAGTACTTTTGCTTTGTTTGCTTGATAATATTTTGTTTGGGTTTGAGTGAGATGACAGCAACATGAGTATATGTTCAATTGTGAGAGGTACTAGGTATCTGTTGCATAATGAGGTAGTTTCATTTTTTAGTAGATGTGAGGGTGTCAGATGTGAGGGTGTCCTATTAGGAGTCTGGATGAAACTGTGAGGGTCTCAGATGTGAGGGTGTCCTATTAAGAGTCCTGTGAGGGTCTCAGATGTGAGGGTGTCCTATTAGGAGTCTGGATGAAACTGTGAGGGTCTCAGATGTGAGGGTGTCCTATTAGGAGTTCTGGATGAAACTGTGAGGGTCTCAGATGTGAGGGTGTCCTATAAGGAGTCTGGATGAAACTGTGAGGGTCTCAGATGTGAGGGTGTCCTATTAGGAGTCTGGATGAAACTGTGAGGGTCTCAGATGTGAGGGTGTCCTATTAAGAGTCTGGATGAAACTGTGAGGGTCTCAGATGTGAGGGTGTCCTATTAGGAGTCTGGATGAAACTGTGAGGGTCTCAGATGTGAGGGTGTCCTATTAGGAGTCTGGATGAAACTGTGAGGGTCTCAGATGTGAGGGTGTCCTATTAGGAGTCTGGATGAAACTGTGAGGGTCTCAGATGTGAGGGTGTCCTATTTCCTTGGGTCTTATTTTTCTGAAGCCTGGAAGACATTCTTCTATACTTTTTACATTATTTACATTTTTCAAAACTGTTATCCTCATCTTTATTGTCATATTCATAACGTTTTGGCCATTGTATGCTCTGGCCTTCTTCAGGTGATATATGTTGGAATTTTGCACTGAACCCTTTATTTGGCCCAGTGGTTAGAGTAACCTAGAGACTTGACTCAAAGAGTTGTGAGTTCAATACCAGCAGAGGTGAACAAAACTTGCAGAGTTGAGTTATTAAAGGGAAATAACTGAAACTGAGATATCCAGGAAAGTGTAGCACAAGGAACCAGAAGAATCTATCCCAGTAGACTAAATGAAGGATTTGGTTTGAAATTCCCATATATATATATAAACTGAAGAAGACCAGAGCATACAATGGCCGAAACGTCATGAATATGACAACAGTTTGAACAATGTAAATAGTGTAAATAGTTACAATACCTCATCTCAGAAATATAGACAGATATTCTCCTCAAGTTAGTTGAATATTGTATAGATTGTTAAGATTGTGTGACCCATATAGCTTATCATTTTCTTTTGATATGTTCTTTTATATTTTTTCTAAAGTCTGTAGGGTGTATCTTGATGTTAGCTGTTATCATATGGAGGGACATCTATAGTTAGTTTGCCTGCTATTTATGAGGTTTGAATGTTTGGATTCTCCTTCTTTCAGAGTTACAAGACTTGACAGAATATGATGAATTTTTTTTTTAATTGGTTTCACCCCAAGCAATGCAGTAAAGCCACTAAGACAGAAGGGTGTGGATGTGGTAGAATTAGGAATAGAAACATTAATAATAAATGAGAAGAGAAAAGAGTAATCAGGAGGACAGTAGATGGCGATTGACATTTCATTTAAATTTTTGGTGATTAAAGTTAGCTGCATAGCATGGAGCCTGAGGAAAGTTCCACAAGTGTTAAGTGTGAGTAAAGAAACTGTTAGCATTGAACTTACAGGGTTGCATCTAGTCAACTGTAAATGGATGCAATCTCAATACCAGTCTAGTACTGCACTTAAATTCAAAATGTCTACGTACCATAGTGAAAAGCTCATCCAAACAATTACTATGAAAGCATTTATAGAAAATACACAGAGCGGCAACCTTACGGTGGTGGGAAAGTGACTAAAGCCAAGCTGCCAGATCAGGACTGATATTATTACTGATTCTTCTTTTGGATTTTATCAAGGAGTTCAAGATAAATGGCAGAGGCACTGGACCATCTGATTGAGTTTTTAATGAATTCAAGTGCCATCTTAATGGCTTCTAGCTCAGCTGTAAATATGGAAGCTTGATTTCAACATCTAATTTTTTTATGAAACTGTCTATCCATGGCATTTATTCTGTTTTAGATTTTAGAGACATCAGTATAAACAGCTCAATATTTGCAATATTTGTGTTTTATTTCAGCAAACTTGATTTATCTATGATGTTATTTGTAGTGTTTTTGTTGTGTTGAATTATTGTTAGTTTTATATGAGATTTGTGATGTCCAGATATCCATGGAGGTGACTTTGTATTGCTAAAGGGAGCTATGATGTTGAGGTATTTGTTTATTTGTGTGAGTGCTTCTTTGATTCAGTGACCAAAGGAGGGCATGTTTTTTTTGGGGGGTTGCTGATGTAAAAGTTTGTGTATGTGTTAGAGAATGCTAACTTACTTCCCCTATAAAAGACAATAACTCAAAATACAATTGAGTTACTTCCCTTGTCGACCATTTGAGCATGGCTACTCACTCCACAGGCCTCAAAGGACATCAGTGGCTGCGCAAACATAAACAAGAAGTGAGCCCAGCTAAACTTAGGATATACATCCACACACCATAATCGAATGACATGAAGTTATATAAACAGCCAATCCACAAGGAGGGAAGGAAGGTAAAGACCCCCCACACCACACAAGAAGATTGAATGTTCATTTGAAGCCTTCAAAAAAAAAAAAAAACCACATTGCTTCAAAGTCAACATTAGACAAAGTCCAGAAGGGAATAAACAATAATTTTACATAAGAAAAAGTTAGTCTTGATTTCTTATCAGATGTTATTAATAATTAAGTAGAAAGGCAAAATTAAATCAAAAGAAACATTTTTGAAAATATGAACATCCTTTGAGTACAGCTTGTCATGTCTGAATTTCAAAAACTACACTTCTCCAAAGTTTGCGTCAACAGAAAGTCAAAACAACCCCCTTAAACTCTACGCACTGGTGTGGTATCCTTGGGGTGGAATTTGTTGTTGTTGCTGTTGTTGTTGTTGAAAGCTTTCTTGTTGTTTTTGTTTTAATTTCATTTCACGAGCCTTGACTTTGCTGTGAAAGAAAAAAAAAATATTTCATCAAAATGTGACAAACAACAAAAATGAAATAATCAAAATTTGAATTTTTGCATAGTAAAAACATGACTTATTCTGAAATTGCCTCTTAAGTTTTCATTTTGTTCTTTCTAACTCTCAATGTTGTCAAGGTAGCATCAGGGCATGGAGGAGGAGACTTATCAAATTCTCCAGGGAGCATTAAAAAGTCATTTTCAAAGGGAAAAAAAAGGAAAATAGATATCTTAACTTTTTCAATTCTTTTTTGTTGAGAATTTTTGTTTTGGGTGGACTTTTCCCAGATTTCAAACATTCCTTGGTTGATTTTTCAATCTCCAATCTCAGACGTGCTTCTTCAGTTTCATTTTGCAATACCATTTCCAGGAATTTCTGGTATTCTTCACAGCAGTACAGTTCTTCAGGACACTGTGTTGATTCCTGTTCTAAGGTTGGTAATGGTTTTGTGGGATTTTCACAGAACTCACATAATCCCATCGAGTTTTTTGTCAGAACAATACTGACCTTGTTCTCCTTGATGTTCACAATATCTTTTTCAGATTCACGGCAATACTGACAAAAAAATAAAAATAAAACAACACAAATATTCATAAGTTTCTTGTTTTATGAAGAAAATAGTAAAGTTTATTAATTAATTAAATATTCTTATATAAATGAATATCATGTTTTCTTTATTAACAATTTTTATAGTTTTTTTATCTTGCATACAAATCCAAATATGATCTGGATTTGCCATTATTTTATATGATTTTTATGCATCTGTCATTTAATTTTAATGTTGTACATATGTTATTATTTACATATATCATTATTATGATATGATGTGTTTTGAATCTGTCAATATTAATGAAATGTTTTCAAAGTTTGTAATTCTTTTCTTTTAGAGGCTTTATGAATGTAAAAAACTGAATTACTTTTTTATAGATAAAACTTGCCCATAATGGCTTGTTTGAAATTTAAATTAAATTTCTATCAGCTTTTTTTGATAATCAAAGAGTTTCATCTTGAGATTTTCCCATAGAGGAAGATTTTCTCTGTTTCTTTATTCGAATCTCAAACAACATCAATTTTTAATCAAATAATTTTGTGACATCTCTATATGACAAATAACATTTTTCATGATTTTCACACACACACACAGAGTTCCAAGGCCATAATAACAATTCCAGGCATAATATATAAGTCATTCAGTGATTATTGGACCAATCACAGAATTTAGCACCAAATTAAAATTTTTATTTTTGGACTATCGGATTTTTCCTGAGATGTTGAAATTGTCTGAAGATGACATAAATGCAAAATGATTGTTTATCTTTCATTCAATTTCTTTATCATAATTGCCAGGTTATTATTTGATGATTGTTAAGTAAACAGCATGGATCTTGCAAGAAGGTTTTTCCATATTTTTTATTCATGTAACTTATTTAACTGTCATTGAATAACAACCTTGTAAGTGGTAGGACTTGTGTACATTGCAAACTCACAAAAAAAACAAGCCAACTTTCGTAAAATTCAAAGGGTGCAAAAAAAAAAAACAAAAAAAAAACAATAGTTGCATAATCCAATGGCCACAAAGAACAAAGTTCATAAAATCCAACTGTTACAAAAGCTAATGAACACAAAAAGGGGTCACAAAACCCAGTGCTTGCAAAATCCAATACACATGAGCAGCAAATCATGCTCCTTAGCACACAGACATCAGAATTTATACACACATACGAAACACCCACAATTGATCAAATCAAAATGTATACATCCTGCTCAGTTCTCTCTGATGGTGCTAGAAATATGTTTCTTTTTGTTGGGTTTTTTTTTTATTATTTATGGCGGAGAACCCATAGGCATTTTGTTTGACAAGGGAAGTTTACTACTTTCATTGCTACAAAACTTAAAGACATGTTGACTGAAATTCTTAAGTCATGTAATTTATGCCACAGGCTGTGCTACAATTTCATGATCCCATTTTAAGATATTTCAACATTTTGAAAATCAATTCCTATTGGCTGAACAAATGCATAAACACACACCATGTCTTCAGGAAACATGCTCAATGTTACGTTGCTCAGAGAAGAAAGCTAGTAACCTTTCACTAAGGCTTTACTGAACTTAATTCACAGCAGCAATCAACAAAGGAAGAAGAACGCAGCTTTTAAAGAGGAATGGGGACGTGAAAAAGTCACGGGACAGTAAAGATAGTTTCCTATTTGACGTGGACAGTAAAGATAGTTTCCTATTTTCTTTTCTTTTATTTTCTTTACGAAAATATAACATTCTCCCCACTTGCAAAAGAGATCGTAATTGAATAGGTTTTATAAATCCAGTCGTTGGATTGGTCTCACGAATCCTGCTAGACCGGGCGTAGAGGTAGTTCACCACTGGAAGAGCCAGACCTCTGAGAAGGCTGACTTTCAGGATTCTGGCTATTATTCACAGATTCATTTTCTGTGGAAGGTGAAGAAATATTAACGGGACCTGCATCAGGCAAAAGGGTTGAATCTGCGTGGTCCACGTCGGGTTGAGTATTTTCAGGTCCATTTTGAGGTCCATCCGGGCGTGGAAAACGTGCCAACCGTCTCAGCGCCACCGAATCTTCCCCCGCCATCATTGTGACGTATTTTGGCATGCGTAGGATTGGCCTCAAGGAGTTCCACCACCTCAACGATAGGGTCATATTTACTTCTGCCATCGAATCATTTTAATAATACCTCCCCAGGCTCACAGAGCCAAACAGGCAACGCAGTACCGGTGGAGGACCGCCTTTCAAAATTGAACATTCGTTCGTGGGGGGTTGCATTCGTAGTGGTACATAGCAGGGAGCGGATAGCATTTAACACATCATGTAGAACATCCTGCCAAGCACTAATTGGTAACTGTTTCGATTCCAGGGCCAATAATATGGTATTCCAAATTATGCCGTTGTAACGTTCGCATTGGCTATTGCCTCTAGGGTTATAAGCAGTAGTATTACTGAATCCAATTCCAAGTCGTGTTAGAAATTGTTTAAATTCTCCCGACATAAACGAAGTTCCTCAATCGGAGTGAATGAACGAGGGAAGCTTGAAAATGGAGAAAATACTTGTCAGGCACTGAATAGCAGTTTGTGAAGAGCAATCGCAGCAAGGAAAGGCAAAGGGAAATTGACTATAGTAAATATATATCAGTAACCTGTCGGGGATACCGGGACAGGCCCTTTGTAGTCTATGGAAAGACGCTGAAATGGCGCAGTAGAACGGATCAGAACATTACTAGCAGAATCGAAGAATTGGGGTTTTATTTTGGCACAGGTCGTACATTCAGAAGTCACACGTCGGACTTCATCAAGCGAATACGGCATATTCTGAGACCTTACAAAATGCCAAAAGCGCTGTACCCCAGGATGTATTAAGGAATCGTGTATCGATTTAAGTTCCTTCAAGGAAGAAGCAGCAGCACCACATACTCTGGATAAGGTATCCGCAACTGTGTTTTCATTTCCAGGACGGTGTTTTATGTCGTATGAAAAGGGAAGAAGTTCCATTTTCCACCTTATAATTTTATCGTTTTTAATTTTTCCGCGATTAGCAGGTTTAAACATAAAAGATACGGCTTGTTGATCAGTAATAATAGTAAAATGTTTCCCGGCAAGGAGGTCTCTCCATTTACTTAACGCATTCGACTATAGCATATGCTTCTTTTTCGACTATGTGAAGTCGTATTTCAGAGGGGTTTAGCGACCGAGAAAAGAATGCTACAGGTCGCTCAGCTTGTAAAAGAGTGCCTCCAATAGCCTTTTCTGAGGCATCGGTTTCAATAGTAAATGGCAATTCATCATCAATAACTTTTACAGATGACTCGGCAATGTCTTTCTTAAGTTTTTCGAAAGAATTTATAACTATAGGAGGCATAGGGAATTGTTTATTTTCGACCAGTGGACGAATTTTGTGTGAATATTTAGGTATCCATTTCGCATAGTAAGCAAACATACCAAGACACCTTTTTAACGAATTTGAGTCGGGAGGAGGAGGCATTTGTAAAAGTGGCTTCAAACACTCAGGATCGGGTTGGATAGTTCCGTTACAAATTTGATATCCAAGCACGTTAATAGAACGAAGTGAAAACTCTGATTTTTCCCGGTTTATTTCGAGGTTGTATGTCGAGGCAGCCTTTAAGAAACATTCCAAATTGACATCGTGCTCCTCCTGGGTTTTACCACAAACAGTTATATCATCTATATACGAAAAGGTTCCAGATAATTTGTTATCAGAAATGAAAGAATTCATAAATCGCTGAAAGGCAGAAACCCCGTTAGTAACACCCATGGGTATTCGTTTAAATTGGTACAGACGGTTTCCAGCTTGAAAGGCCGTATAGGGACGATCTTCAGGGCAAATTTCAATCTGATAGTATGCTTTGGACAAGTCAATTATACTATAGATACGATACTGGGCTATTTGGTTTACGAGATCTTCAATTCGAGGCAAGGGGTAGGCATCAAGTAAGGTGAACCGATTAATAGTCTGGGAGAAATCGACTACCAATCGTTTCTTTTTATTAGGTGACGAAGTTACGACAATTTGAGCACGCCACGGAGAGTAACTTGTTTCAATTATATCATCCTTAAGCAGTTGTAGAATTTCTTTTTCAATGAACCGACCATCCTCCGCACGGTAATTTTGGGATTTAGTAGCAATAGGTTTGCAATCAGGTGTCAAGTTTCGGAACAACTTAACAGGAGCACAACTGATCTTGGTTAGAGCGCAGATTTTTAGAATATCCTGAGATCCACCAAAAGAAATAGTGATACTCTGGTGTAGTTTTAAGAAGGGCACTCCGAGTATAATATCCATACAGGAATCAGGAAGTACTGTAAAGTCAATTTGTTTATATTCGTAACCA
Organism: Acanthosepion pharaonis; assembly: GCA_903632075.3. NCBI lineage: Eukaryota > Metazoa > Mollusca > Cephalopoda > Sepiida > Sepiidae > Acanthosepion > Acanthosepion pharaonis. The sequence continues at coordinate 111,661 of CAHIKZ030003556.1, read as the reverse complement.
TTGAAGATAATGTCCTCAGTACAATATTCAGATAGTTTGAAGGAAATGGCAGATGAAGCCATGGAAATTACGGAATTCCGTTTAGAAGTAGACAGTTTCATTGTTTTAACAATACGGGCACTGATAAAGTTATCAGAACTACCGGTGTCTATGAGGGCAGTTAATCTCTTTCCTTTTAATTCTAAAGTTTTAGTAACTGGAGGAGACCTATCATCGTCTTTAGCACGGGCTACTATAATAGCTGAAGTAGAACGTGAAGGTGCCGGCATGGTAGAACGGCAAACTTTAGAAAAATGACCAAGTTTGCCACAGTTTCGACATATCTTATCACGGGCAGGACAATAGCGACGATTATCCTTAAAGTGACGTTTTCCTCCACAGTTGTAGCACTTGCCACGAGCAAAGGCAGCAGACAATTGTACAGAGTCACACTCCGTACGAGAATCAGTTAAGTCTGAAAGCATATTTTTAGTAATAGTAGTGGAAGTGGCCTCCTCGGCAGAATCAGTAAACACATTTTTAGTCCTAGTGGTAGTAGCAGCAGTTGATCCAATCTGAGAAGTGTATGACTCAGCACGAAAGTGAGCCTGTTCTAAGGCTCTAGCACATTGAGTAGCCTCCTTGAGAGTTAGCGTATCATTTTCAAGCAGTCTGGCACGTATTACGAGGGACCGGAGACCACGTATAAATGCATCACGGACAGATTCATCCCTGTAAGTAGTAGCAGTAACATCTTGGAAGCAACAGTCAGCAGCAAGTCGATTCAAGGCCTGAAGGTATTGGTCTACAGACTCATTTTCCTGCTGCAGACGTGTAGACAACAAATGTCTAGCGTGAATAATACTTGGAGACATGTCATAAACACTTTTCAGCAATTCAACAGCATGTTCAAATCCAGAACAACCCTCGATAACATCAGCAATGGTAGCACCGATATTTAAATAAAGGACTTCGAGTTTGTCAGGGTTTAACAAAGCAATAGTTGATAAGTAATAATTAAAATTACGGTACCATAGTCTCCAGAGCTTGCTAGCCTGAGGGTCTGCAGAAGATATATCAAACTTGTCCAGACGAATAATCTTGTCCATGAGGAAGTAAGTTCAGTAAATTGTTACGTTGCTCAGAGAAGAAAGCTAGTAACCTTTCACTAAGGCTTTACTGAACTTAATTCACAGCAGCAATCAACAAAGGAAGAAGAACGCAGCTTTTAAAGAGGAATGGGGACGTGTGAAAAAGTCACGTGGACAGTAAAGATAGTTTCCTATTTGACGTGGACAGTAAAGATAGTTTCCTATTTTCTTTTCTTTTATTTTCTTTACGAAAATATAACACTTAAATTGGTATATACTTAATAAATGTTATAGTTAATAAATTGGTATAATTAATAATTTAAAGTAAATCAATGACAAAGGCAAACATGTAGAACTTGAAAAATTCTACTGTTTTTGAAATTTTGTGGGGAAGGGAGAGATTTATAATTTCAGGAAGAAACCAATAACTGCTAATTAAAAAAAGAAAAAATTTTAAATGGTCCCAAGAAAACATGGTTTTAATTCTAGTTGTGAGTATTGCTGTTACTTTCACTTGAACACTCTTTGGAAATGCACAAACTCAATCCTTCCTTGATATTGTTCCACTGCCAATCATGTCATGAGCATACCATGTGGATAGATAGGGAAGAAAGAAAACAATGCTACACAAATTGATTCCATTTGAATCCTCAACAAGAATCAGCATCAATACCAAAATAAAGATTGACATCCAATTCTAAAATGAGCCCCATTATGCCTAATATTTAAGAGAATTTTTATTTGGTGAATAAAATATGAAAACAAACTCTCCACAGTTTGACAGTCAACCTTAAGCAAGGTTTTGTATTTAAAAACTGTCAAGATGGTAAAATGAGAAACTGAAATAAAACCATGAACAGTCCAAGAAATACAGAGATGGAATTAATGGAAAATGACAAAAATTTGGTAAAATACCTTCTTTGTTGAAGAAAAAGAAAGGCAGAAAGCAATGATAGTTACCTGCAAAATTTTAGGTGGGCCCACATTTGGTAAGCAAGGTGGGGTAGCAACTTCCCGCACAGATGGGGGTGTGGAGGAGGAAATCAATTCTGAAGACTGGATAAAAAAAAATGGAAAAAAAATAAGACAATATCAACTCTGATTTTGTTATCCTTCAAGTTTTAGGATTCATTCAAGCAACAATTTTTAGGATTTCCTCATGGAGCCTCTCAGGGTCGGGGGCAACAAAGTTTATGGTTTTCTAGAGGGGTTCCTTTGAGAAACAATTTTTAGGAAGAATATGATAAATTGTCATGATGTAGAAAATAGCAAGAGAAAGTAGAACATTAAGTGGCTGTCATGGTTACTTTGTTTCTAAGATTATCCAGACATTTTCTGGGATGAGGAATTATCATTATCTACATGTGGACTATTTTCCTCATCTTTGTTGTTGTTATCTATTTATTTAATTAACTCATCGCTTTCTGTCTGAATTTCTGGAATGAGGAGTTATCATAATTTAAATGCAGACTATTGTCCTCATTTTTGTTATTGCTATCACAATATTTGCCCATTATGCTCATCCAACCTTCTCCAACACACACACACACACACACATATATATATCTATAAAAGGCAGGATGTGTGTGTGTGTGTGTGTGTGTGTGTGTGTGTGTGTGTGTGTGTGTGTGTGTGTGTGTAACGACTGCACAGCTGCAATTTTCGACGGATTTGCACCAAAATTTACATGCACATGCTCCAAGTTAGCAAGAAGGCCAAGACCAACTTTGCATTTCCCAACTCCCATTGATAGTGGAAATAATCAATTTTTTCATGCTTCTACGGCAGTTTTCATGTAGTTTATGGCCATTTTCTGCTGGCCTATGAGTGAGAGCCTATAGCTGGCTGCCACGAATAGGCATGAAGTTTCTATTGGCCAGCGTGAGAGCCAACAGCTGACTGACACGAATGTTAACTAGCATGCCAGCATGCAAAAAAAAAAAAAAAATTGATAGCTGCATTTGTCAAAAGTGGGAAAAATTTAAATCTGCATGGCACTTTACTCCAATTGGCTCATTCACTTGCTTAAACTCAACGTTGATTCTGATTCCGCAGAACTGGGTTGGGTGTGAAAAAGTATTTGTTGTTAACATTCATTTTTCATTCGGTTTCTCCAGTTACGAGTCCTTTTTTAAAGCTGACCATTTTGCGTTCATTTTGTTTAGTTCTTTTTTTGTAACAGATTTAAAGTTTATTATAGAGCTTAGAAAAAATTTGTAGTGTGAGATAGGCAAGAAGTAAGGCATGTAGCAACATCAGCACGGCAAAGGGCACTCCTTTAAAGGCAAGGAAGGGCAAAAATATTTTGGTGTATGAGTCATACGATTTTGAATCAAGCACGGGCAACGGGGCTGCCATGCTGCTATATATATATATATATATATATATATATATATATATATATATATATATATATATATATATATATACACACACTTATATTTCATAATTATTTTTTTTTTTAGGGGTACAGAACTTTATTATGGAAATAAAAAAGGTGAGACCAATTTTACCCTTCATGATTTAAAAAAAACCCAAAAAAACAGTCGACCAGTTTCACCCTCACCCAACAGAGTTGAGATCAAAGGGAATAAATGTCACAATATAAAATATAAAAGAAATGTAATATGTTAAAAGGTGGAAAACAATAAGGCACATTTACATCCAGGACAGAAAATGGGGGGGAGGGCTTTATCCAAAACTTTTTGGATAAATCAACTCTTAATTTTACTTATTACAAGACTAGATATTTACATCTTTGGAAGGAATCAGTGGACAACCTTTTGTGGCGTTATAAAATCTGTTTTTCACAGTACATTGGAATTGTTAATGATCGTAGTTGTAAAAGGCTGTCAATTCAGTTTCACAAGAAGTTGCAATGTTTAATATATAAGTAATTTGGTTGCTCTGCTAATTCTGATGTTGTTGGGAACATCCTTAATTTGTCTTCTCATCAGTTGTCTCCTACTGAAAGTACAATACTGGGTCATGGATTAGATTTCTCTAGGCCACCAGCTTTTGTCAGGTGTGAGGAAATTTTTTATGAATTTGAAATTCTTAATGCCCAAATAGGGAGACTGAAACCTATTCCTGACACCAAAGTTAGGGACCTTAAGGCCAGACTTAATGATCTTGCCCATTGCTATGCCACTACATCTATTTCACATTCTGAATTTAAATGACGCAGAGAACACTACTGTTATTAAATCTCTGCATCAGAATGAATCGTTAGTAATCACAAGACTTGACAAAGGTTCAAGAGTCGTACTTAATTATTGTGATTATGTTGATAAAAAGATGACAATCTTGAATAATATATCAAAATTTATCAAATTAGGTCCAGTTATGATTCAACAGTGACATTGGAAAATAGATTCCAAGAGAAAATTAGTCAAATGGATAAAAAGTGGTGTCCTCCCTTCTGACAAAGCTAATGAAATTAGGCCTTCAGGCTTTATTCATTTATATCTATAAGGTTTGCCTAAAATCCATAAGGCAGATATTCCATTAAAACCAATTCTATCTATGGTGGGATCAGCTCAACACAAGGTTGCTAAATAGATTGCCACATTATTGCAACCCATATTAGAACATTATAATAAATATTGCATAAAAGATTCATTCTCTTTTGCAAAAGATATTCAGATATCTAATTTTACTAATAAATTTGTGTTCTTTTGACATTAACAACCTTTTTACCCATGTCCCTATTTCAGAAATGATTAATATCTGTACTGATTTTCTGTATCGTAGCCAGATATCTCCAGCTGCCATTTCTGAAAATATATTTGTTGAGTTAATAAGATTTGCTGTTATGTCAATTGAATTTAGTTTCAATGACACAATGTATAGGCAAATCGATGGAGTCTCTATGGGTTCAATCCTGGGACCGACTTTAGCAAATATTTTTGTGGGTTTCCATGAAAATCATCTATTTTCTGGAACTGCCATACTGTTAATGTATAATCATTATGTTGATGACATATTTTGCCTCTTTGAGAATGTAATGGAGGCTAAAAAATTTTTTCCTTACATAATGGTATGCATCTGGCATTAAGTTGGACAATGGAAATTGAAAACAATTCCACTTTATCTTTTTTGGATGTTTTGGTAACTAGAACTCCATCTGGTTACATCACATTGATTTAGCGCAAACCAACTTTTACCAGATTATATATTTGGTGGGATGCATTCTGTCCCAACAAACAAAGAAAATTTAATTAATACCCTAAAACATAGAGCTTTAATAAATTGCTCAAAATCTAAATTAGATGAAGAGTTAAAAACAATTACCAAAACTTTAGCTAATAATAGGTACCCGTTGGATGTAATTAAGTCGGTCAGGAGTAAGAAAATTTCTAGTTTTTCTAAACTTATACTGAGTATGGCTACTAAGTGCCCTATCTATTTGCATTTGACTTGGTTGAGTACAATAAGTGGAAAATTTACCAAACAGATTAGTTCTGTAGTTGAAACTTGTTATTTCTCACTTAATGTACATGTTGTCTTTTCTACTGTGTCTGCATGGATGTCTACTCAAAAGGATGTTCTACCTCCCCACATCATATTAACAATGTGATTTACCAATTCAGAAAATTAGAAATAGTACATTCCAATTGGGTGACATAGTCAACAGCACATATGGTTCTGCCATCACGGAGAATCTTATAAATAGTGCAAATTGTGCCACCAATTTCAGTACAAACTAATTCACCATCCTGAGTCATGCTTACTCATTCTTAGATTTAAAGGCATTAGAAACAATCTATATCAGGTCCAAACAGCCTTCCCTCTGTTAGGGCTGGACATTATTTCAACCTGATTGTTCTGCCTATAATACATTACATTTCTTTTATATTGTATATTGTGACATTTATTCCTTTGATTCCAGCTCTGTTGAATGAGGGTGAAACAAGTCGGCTGGTTCTTTTTTGTTTTTTGATTTTTTCTTTGTTTTTAATCATGAAGGGTAAAATTGGTCTCACTTTTTTCTTTCCATATTATATGTGTGTGTGTGTGTGTGTGTGTGTGTGTGTGTGTGCTAGTATGTAGAAAAATAGGAAAGAACACGTTAGGTAAATAATCCAGAGTTCTTTATTATTTTTGTTTTTATTTTTAAAAAACAGTGCTCCATACAGAAGTAGAGCTTAAATTATAATTATTTTAAAAAAAAATATGATTCCTTTGCTACATAAGAGTTCTCATGTTTCAAAAACGAGAGCTGTTTAATTCAATTTAATTTTGATAATTATATTGAGGGTTTCAGCTCTTGTTTTTGAAACATGAGAACTCTTATGTAGCTGAAATCAATCATTTTTTTTTTATAATATATATATATATATATATATATATATATATATATATATATATATATGCAACATTTGTTATAAAAGACAGGCAAGGTGTTGCTGTGGTTACATTTTTTATATAATTTTTTTCATTTGTTCTTATAATTCTTTTTCTTTTCAGGACATAAATTATATAAAAATTGTTCAAATGTTTTATATATCCAAGTGTTTTCATCAATTATCAAGGGTGAATTTTATTTTTACTTTTAACTGAATATATGGATTGTTTTATGTATACATCTAGAGTTATATGAATACTTTATATTCTAAACATGGTCAGCACATTGTGTTCAAAGTTGATATTATTAAATGTTGCCTTTTACTTTTTTATTAATAATGCTTCTATGTAAGTGACATGAAAATTTATAAATAATATTGGTTCACTGTAATTTGGATCTTGCAGATGAATTATTATTTTTGACGATGAGGTTAACAGTTTTAAATTTTCTATAATAAATAATGAATTTAATTTTCTTGTTTTTATCAACTGGAGTTGTGTATTTCTTTATAATGTTTCTAAATAAACATTCGACTTGATTATATTTACCATGCATTTGATTTTTGTATAAAATGTTAATGTTATTTCCTGTATGTTTAGTGTTGTCATTGGTTACCTTAGAAAGCTAAACATCTCATATGGTAATCTATAAGACGGTTTGGACAACTGTTATTAACAAATGTTTGTTTCATATTATTAATTTCTTTAAAGAAAAGCTGACAAGAGGATGAATTCTTGGACACTCACATAAGGAAATTTTTAATAACACCTATTTTATATCTGAGAGGACATTAACTAATAAAATTAAGATGGCAAGAGTTTTTTTTACTTGTGGAGTTTTTATATAACGAAGTAGTGAATGTATTATCACTAGATTCCACAAGAACATCCAAGAATGGGAGTTTATTTTTTTGGCTAAGTTCATAGGTAAAGTTGAGGACAGAATTTTTTTCAAATGTAGTTTTGAGATTATCAATTTCATTTTTGTTCTCAACTAAAATAAAAAAAATATCATCTACATATGAGACATATATTTTTGGTTTTAAATACCTTGTTTTCCACATGGGTCATGTAATAGAAAACTACAGGCCAAGAGATTTCCCATATTTACGTTTGACTATAAACTTTGCCATTATGGTGTAGGGGGGGACTTTAGTTATGCAGGCATGTAATAATTTTTTGAAAATATTGGGTTTGATGGGTAGATGGATGGAGGTGGAATTGAATTATTTTTATATACAGAGTTTAAGGATTATATCAATGGTCTCATTGACAGGGACATTTCTAAATAAATTTTCTATGTCAAGTGATCCAAAAATGCCTTGGTTTGGTTTTGTAGTTTTAAGGATTTGGAGAAATTCATGAATTGTTTTGATGCTTTAATTGGTAGGTAGATATGGATTAATAATATCATTGATGAATTTTGACAATTGGCATATATGTGACACTATAGAGATGTGACACTATGTGACACTGGCAAATGGAAAGAAAAGGTTAAAGATAAAATATAGTTTGGAACAAGACAAAAAAATGGTTAAAGAATAGAATGATGAACAGACTGAGAGAAAGCAAAGGAGGTTTCTTTTAATTTCAAAAGTCTTTTTTTTTTAGGGCAGAGATAACTCAAAGGAAAGTAATTCTGTTTACAAGATATTACCACAGAGGACATGTTGCGATACTTAGCTGACAGCTGATTGATGACTCTGTCTAAAGAATGCCATTTACGAAAACATAAATCAAGAGATAAAGTTTGGTGATTTCAGGAAGAAGACAAATGGAGAAAATATAGTTATTTGCCTATCAAAAGGTGGAAATTGTCAACATGTCAAGAAGATAAAATTTCTTTATGTAAAAACCCAAACTGAGGGTGCTTGGAGTAAAATGTCCCCTGGTAGAATGTAGTGGGGTGATAGACTGGAGGCAGCGGATGGTAAGTTTCTGATTTTATGAGCAAGGCCAAGCTGAGAAATTTTGCTGATGAGGAATTAAAATGAATATTTTAATTAATGACTATGAAGCCATGCCACACGGTTGAGAACCAGATTTGACTGAAGGACAACCAAAGTGACAAGTGCAGGTGAAATAGCAAGAAAAACAGAGGAATTGTCTCCACCCATTGGGAAGTGTTAGTGTGAGGCACAAATAAGAGAAGGCAGGAGTTAGATTGATCGATATCCTGTGACCGCTACCCATAGGAAAAAAGATCTCTTCAAAATTGGAGATATAATTAATTTTCCAGACCCAGACAACAAAGGGGCTCTTGTTGGAAGATAGGGGGAAACACTGGGTGCACTTAACCATGTCAATCTCCATGTCAGTTTTGGGTGAAGTCAATATAAACAGAACATTGAAGCGATCAAACTAGTTGTTCCAGATGAGACAACCACTCTGCTGAATTCCATGTGACTTGCTACCAAAGAGAACCTCTGACTTAGGCCTTGTTCCAGACTTAGCTAAACTGAGCAAAGTCTCATGAAAGAATCTTTTCAGGACATAAATTATATAAATCTAGGACCAAATTGCCATCTTTATATTCCTATAACTCCAGATACATAAATAAAACAATCTATATATTCAGTTAAAAGTAAAATAAGTTTCATCTTTGATAATGGCTAAAAGTATAACTGAAAGCCCTTGGATATATAAAACAGTCGAAGGACAATTTTTATATAATTAAAATCCTGAAAAGAAGAAAATTATAAAATAAAGGACAAATAGGAAAATTTTTATAAATTTAACATATTTCTCTTTCTTCTTAGCTTCATCAGAAACTTTATAAAAAAAAAATGCAGATGCATGATGCACATAATAGAGCATCAAAAGGCCATTTATGGTGGATGGGGGTGAGTATATATCAACGGGGGAGCTTGAATTTAAGATATGGCACTTAGACAGGGGTCATGTTTCAGTTTCGCCACAAATGTGAAATGATGCTGGAAAATTCTCAGCCCATTACATTTTTAGGATTATTGGGAGTGGGGATGTTACGATGTTTATGAGATCCTGGGTATGCCAGACCCCCACATTTTTTTCAAAAATCATTTAAATATTTCAGAATATAGAAAATGAGAGTTAGTGTCAATGTAATACTTGTATATTGGGAATTTTCCAATGACCCATGGGTGGGCAGTGTAGGACTCTGGGTTGTAAAATGGACTCAGGTATCAAATGACACATCCATGGGTCATTAGTAAAAAAAATACTAGCTATGATATCCTTGCCTCTTATATGAAATAAAGTTAAAGCATAAAGAAGCTTGTGCCAAAATTAATTAAGATATAGTGTTGGGACCCTGGGACAACAAGGGAAATGAGGCTTGGGAGCCAATGGGTTAGGGGGATTCTTAGTTGGGCCAATGTTATTTACTTTCAATAGCCTCATTCAGTAACATTCTAACTTGAGTGGCTCTTAGGCCTTATATTGAGTGAATAAAAAAAGTTTTTTTAAATGTTTCAGAAAAGACAAAAAAATAATACCAGAAAAAAAAATTACTGAAATGTACCAACCTTTGTGGAATTAAAAGACAAAAGCCTTTCATCATCATCATTATCATCATCATCATCATCAGATGAATCTTGTTCTCCCGACTCCTCTGACTCCTCTTCTTCTACCATCTCTTCCCTCTCCTCCTCTTAAAAGAAACAGAAAATTTAGCCAAGAAAGAAAAACCTTTGAAGAATTTTTCATATTTACTGATCAATGCTTCATGTAAAAATTGTTATTCTGATTCTGATATATGCAGACACTTTTTTACCTAATCAGCCACCAATGATTCATTTAATGTTTGAATCCTGATTTCTTTTTTATAAGTTTTCCTACTCAGACTAGATTTGCTCATTATGGTTGTTATATTTACAAAACTTTGTCTATTCTACCCTTTTTGGGTATCTGTTGTCATACATCATAACTTTCTCAAAATTTCAAACCAAACACTTTATTCAATCCACAGTCAAAGATTGTTTGCATTCCACTTTCTAAGTTTAGGGGAGATAACTCATGCCAGTTAATCAGTCAGTTATATGTCATGCATGATACACACTTAGACAATCATATATCTTTCACTACCTGACTGACAAGGCAGATTTTTTTTTCCTGCAGTAGGTTGCCATTTCTTTCTGCAATAGATTAGCTGTCATCCAAGGCTATAGAACCCAGTCTGTCCTGCTATTTAGCCATAGTTGGGGAGAGAAGAAGAACATTCATACCTTTCACAAGGGTATTAACACATAAGTTAATGTAATGGATTCGACTAGAATTTGAACTCAACTCTCCAATTCGTCAATCCGAGCTGCTATCCATTACTCCACTGTGCCTCTCTGCCAGTTAATGCACAGCTGTTTTATTCACCTTTGTGTCGTTTATTCTACCACCACCATTGAACCAGGGTATGTGACTTTTCAGCACTACAGATTCCAAAGCATGAAAGTGAAATGAGAACACTCTTCACTTGTGGATTTAATAAAGGGTTGCATTCAAACTTCGAAGAAAATTACTGAATACAATAACAAATGCCTGAAGATGGCCAAAGAGTACAACATCAAACATATTGTGAGTCAACTCAGTATCTATACTGATGAAACAATGATTTAATCTTGTCTTAATAGTAAGTTTGATCAGTTCAATAAGGACAAATTGGCAGCTGATCTCAGAAATGATCTACAATATGTTGCTATCTGGAGCAATGAATGACTCATTAATTTTAGTGCCTCCAAAATGAAACTGCTCTCCATTAATCGTCTGAGAGAACTCTTTCTGCCTTCCATCAGCATGGCAGATGCTAACCTCCAGGAGAGTGACTCAATTGTGCCTTCTTTGATTAATGTTTTCTGTTGACATGAAGTGGAAAGATTATACTGAATCAATTGCTGGGTCTGCTGATGGGAAAGTTGGTTCACATTGCCATGATAGATTCTGGGGAGAAAAATTATCTATCTTACATATTTATAAGTCTACCATTTGTCCATGCATTGAATATTGCTGCCACATATGATCTAGTGCTCTAAATGTATAGCACATCTAGATATTCTTGATAAAATCCAAAGAAAAATCTGCAGTGTTATTGGTAATGACCTGGTATCTCACCTTCAGCAACTACCTCACCACTATAATTTTCTCAGATTCTTTTTAAAATAAAAAAAATACCTATTCATTATAAAAGTAAATAATTAATGAATATATATTGAAATTTTCATTTAAATTGGATAATTCCCTGATTTCCGGTAATTTAAAAAAGTGCTGCCCTTCCCCACCAATTTTCTTGCCAGTGTTTATGGCCCCCAGATTGGGAAACTTTGAAATTGACATGTACTGGAGAGGAGGGTATCAAAGTTTCATGACGGGGGGAAACCCTAGCACCAAAAAATATATTGGACTATTTTATCGATATTACTAATAATCAGAAAAGAAAAAAAATTAAATTTGGTTTGAAATACAGTAAAGTATTTTGATTATTGAGAATATTAAATTTAAATCTATTAGCTTGAAATTAAAACTAAAATGAAACTTCAAGAAACGTTTTTCATTATACTTTTTAAAACGGGCATCATTTGGGGGTGGGTACTACACTAGGGGCATTATCTTTGGGTCAACGACAAATGGTTATTTTAGTATGATTTTTTTCAAAGCACAAATAAAAAATTGAAATTTTACTTGTTGTTCTTAAAGAATACTCGTCCGTCAAAGTATTTTTTACGAATGATGTGTGTAAAAAAAAAAATAGTCAAGTGAAAAAAAAAATACATCCGCAGCGAAGTTCACATCATAATTTTTTTAAAGTGTTCAGTTGTCCTTAAAATGTGTGTTTTTCTTGCATATAAAGAATTAATACAATGAAAATTAGAAACAATAAAAATAATTATGAATTATAAAAATCCAATAATTTAAAAAGTCAACATGCACACGAAAACGAAACTCTTTTATAAATAAAAAACTTTTGCATTTTTTATTTATTCAAAGAGTTTCGTTTTCGTGAATATTTTTCTTTAAGTAGTGTGTGTGTGTGTAAGAGAAAGAAGTAAATAAAATTAAAAGTTTCTTTTTGAAGAAATGATTTCAGTGAATTTTTGAGAAGGAATAGTTAATCATAAAAAAAAATATGTTCAATGAGTTGCGCAATTTTCTCGTGCGTTCGTGTAAACGTCCGTCGGAGTAGCTTCCCTTTAATCATTAAAACATCATATGCATGATGCGAATCACAAAAGTCATGTTTAAAAGTCTAGAATTGGGGCCATAAAACAGGGACCATAATTTGCATGCTTCATCAATAATGGTTCTTTGGATGAATTGAAAAAAATTTCCGAGGAATTTAATTATTTTGTAGAACTTATTCCTTTTAGATTGAGAAACAGTCATCCAAAGGCATATTGAACAAGGTTCCTATGATCATTAGTGGATGGTTGGTCTGCTGATGGACTAAAAACTAAAAATGATATCTGGGGGTACAAGCTCATTGTTATAAATTCATGGAGATAATTTTGTTGATTTGCAAATCTTTATTTCATACTCAAACAATAGAGAATAACTGGCTTCTCAGAGAAAAAGGAACCAAAAAGTGATAGGCATCAATAAACTACAGAAGAACTCAAAATTGATCACTGTATTTAAGTATTAAATTAATGTTTAAGATTATCTTTTCAAAGTTCCATGATAATTCTCCTGCTGCCACTTAATTTAAAGATGACTTGATGTATATAGATCCTTATTTTCTGTACAAATAATTATTTTTATTTCACAGGTGACAGAACAGGGAACAATTCATGAGATAAAATTGATATAGTGTAAAGATGGGAAAATAGAAATTAGAATTAGTTATACATTCAACATTTGAAGAGTTAGAGAAACATAATAGCTAATTAAGTAAAACCTATATTATGGAATCTATATGAATAAATGTGAAATTGGAGCTGAATTCTCCCACGAATTCTGAGATTAAAAAGCACCAGCTCTACTTTATAGTAATTTGGTATTTACTCAAACCACCCCTCACCCACCCAAGGAATCATGTTGTGACACAAGGTTGGTTTAATGTGGGGATCCCAAGCATGTACACCCAGGCTAGGAACAAAAATTCCCCAATCCCCTGCAACCATTGGTTGCACTGTCCTTGGTGCAAGCACTGATCCCTCTCTCTAGTGCAATGAGAGAGCACAGCCTGGGGTAGCTGTTCATAAGGGCTTTTAATAAAACCCAAACATACGAAAATGGATTTATACATTTTCTTTATTTTTGAGAATTGACAACAAAAATATTAAACACTATTTATTTATTGAATAAAAAATGTGTTTTCATAATTATTTATAAAATGGTAAATAATAAATGTTGCATTGCAGTTGGTTTTAATAATTTTGTAATTTAGTTATAAATTTCTGAATAAAAAGATTTCTTTTCAAATTTATTTCTGAAGTGAAAGAGGTAATCAGCTACCTCGAAAAAGAGTTTGTGTTTGTGTGTGATCTGCCGAAGAAAAATTGCCAAAAAGTAGTCAGCAAAAATCTACTTTAGGGACCAGAATCTATGCTAATGTTCTTCCCTCCCCTGAATGACGTGATCAATCAGAAAGATCTCTCAGTGAATAAAAGCCATTGTTTTTCGCTTATGTGGAGAGACTTGATTTTCTGAGCTTGGTGGACAAATATGCGTTTTTGCTGGTGAGAAGTGAATGTTGGATTTGTGACCCCATTTTGTCGTTTCTATGTTGCCTGTTGGACTGTTACGATGGACTATCGTTTGAATTGTGATTTGGCTACAGGTGTTGTGGTCGAGAGACAGAAGAAATCTATTGCAGACATTTATTGCTACTATAAGTTGACAGTTTTTTTTCATTTTTTTTCCAACTACAATTTCTTTATAAAATGTTAAATAAATCTTTATAAAATAATAAATATTGCATTGAACTTCATTCACATATTTTTATTATCTTGTAAATAAACATTACCGAGGGAGTCAAAAGTGTATCCAGTAATAGTGGTGTCAAGGGAATAACTCCTTTTGACACACTGTTTTTTTTGGGGGGGGGACACAAAGGTGAAACATTGCCAAAGATATTTATTTACCTTTCAATGACTGATTGGCAACTGCACTTATGACCCATTCCCAATCAGTTTGTGTCTCTATAGCAATCCTTTCTTGATGGTCTCTCTTTGGAATTGGTAGTTCCGTTTGCCTGCAAATGAATAGAGAATAAATAGAACAGTGAAAAGACAATGGGGGGAGGTCATCATACTTTATCTGAAATATCCTTTTATTTTGACAGATGGAAACGATAACTAAAGATCCTTCTCTTTGAGTGTGGTGTTGAAAAGTTCTCAAGTCAACCAGCCTCCCCAAAATATGACTTAAGAATTAAAGATTTTAATTTTTTTTTCTTGGTTAAGACAAGAACTTTTCAGCACTCCCTTGTATTGTCCCTATTGTCACAAAATGTTAAAGACACATTGACACTCTGACAAAAGATTTTAGTTTTTATCCCTTAACTGCTTCTCTTGATCTCTGCCTTTTTATGGACAACAAACAAATGGTATCAGATTTTTATAAATGTTACAAAGAAAGGAAGCAAGGGTCATTTTGATATTTTTCTTTTCTTAAATTATCAACATTCCACTCAAAAGATATGTTAAAAAATCTTTGATGGCTGAAAATTTAGCTTTTTTGCCTATTGACCTATGTACCTATGAGTTATCTCCCTTGTTTCGTGTTCAGGAGTGAGTTTCCAATTCATTCTAAAATTTTCTCAATCTCTTTCACTCTTACTAGCCCCTGCGTCTTAGTGACATTATTACATTCCTTGGGGTGAAATGATTAAAAGTAAAGGGTGTTTAATGAAAGTGGCATTCTTGTTTGAATTTGTAGAATGAGGAGTTATCATTATTTACATTTGGACTAATATCCTCATCTTATATTGAATGTAAATAATGAAAATGGTTATGATTCACTTCCAACATATTGACCACTTCACTAATACTCCATTAATATGTAAAGTGTCAGATGAAACTGGTTGCCTATTTGAATGAACATTCAAACAACCAAGTCACTGATTGTCCAAAAGATACCAAAGGTCAAATTGCTATTGCCTCATTTCAATATAGAAGATTCAAGAAATACTGGTCATCTCCCGTTTTTTGCATTCATTTTTTAACCTTTCTTGTGCCTGTTGGTGTCAAGAGTGGGATCATCCATAGTTGTTGAAATCTATTGTGATTTTTTTTGTTGTACAGACACAGTATATGCACAAAACCATTTTTGTACAGCTTCAAATGGCTGGATTTTGAATTCAGATTTGTCTTTCTTCTCAACTGGTTGCCAACCACAGCTAGAGAGCACACTCTGCCTTGCTATTTAACCCATAGCTGGAGGAAGAAGAGATAAGGTCATAACCCTTTCCCAAGGGTGCATTTATGTAAAGGTGAATGTAACACACTTGACTAGAATTCAAATTGCTGATTTCTCATTCTGGGCTGCTAACCATTAAATGTTATATTTTTAAATATATCTGTTAAAACTGCTGCTTTCTTAAGACATAAAGGATAATGTCATCTGCAGTAGATAAGGTTCATTGAGATAAAGGAGGACATTGCCTTCACATAAAGTGTCCATCTGTCAGTAATTATATTTGATGACATTGCAAATAAATGGCCCAAAATGCAACCAACTATTCCAGTTAGGAAGTTTTAGTTCATTTTTGACAGCTAGAGTCATCTTTCTGTTACACACATATTGTCCACTAAATGGGGTCACCTGGCTCTGCTGGGGTCACTTATACAAGAATGTCATTCTGAAATAGGCCCCAAAATAGCACATGTTCAAGCTGATGAGTGTGGATAAATGCTGGATGTAAGAACTTTGAAATACTAAGTCTAATTTCGTCTGCTGTTGTCTCAAATGGGGATAGATTATTATGTAGCAGAAATTTTTCCATGAAAATTGTCCTTCCATATCGAAAGCTTTGATCTGGGCCCCGCAACACTCAGAATAGAGTCTGATGGAAATAATGCAACTAGATGTGCCACCAAGCAGGAATTTTTATAAGATATCTTTTTGCCCAATCTTCATGATTACCAAGTCAGAAATTGTTTTACTTACTGATTTCCTTCCATCATTTGCTCACAATTTTCTGTAAAGTGAAAAATGCAATCAAAATGAGCCAAAAAAAATGGAACAACAAAATGACAGTAAAACATTCTTTAGAACAGAATAATTGCTTTTAAGCATTGATTATTTTGCATCAAATTCTGATTATATTTATATATGGTTCAAGAGGTATCATTTAAGATGTATGGAACAACAGATGTGACAGAATCAAGACATATGGAACAACAGAATCAAGACGTATGGAACAACAGACGTGACAGAATCAAGAAGTTTGGAACAACTGATGTGACAGAATCAAGACATATGGAACAACAGAATCAAGACGTATGGAACAACAGATGTGACAGCATCAAAATGTAAAAAACAACAGATGTGACAGAATCAAAACCTAGAGAATAGATGTGACAAAATTGGGATTCCATAGGAACCAATGAGTTAAATGTTTCTTAAATAACCAATAAACTAAATAATCATATTACTTACTAAATTTTAGCGTAAGGAAATGCTAAATGATTATCCATCAATAACTACAAGAACAAAAAAATAAAAAGTCTATAATTTCAGTGTGTATGGGGGGGGTCATATGTGAGTCGTATCAATGATAAATTGAAAAATTGACCAAATTTTCGTTTAAAGAATTTTTTCTTTATTATGAAATTTTAACCAAAAAATAGGCTGACTCAATACGTGTGAGAAAAAGTAAGAAAAAGATTACAATACGATTTCTATATACGTGCATATGTGTGTGTGTGTGTGTGTGTGTGTGTGTGTGTAATAATGAAAAGTATTTCATTTCTGGTTCTTAAAGAATTTAAAATCAAGGCACATCCCAACACATTCATTGGCACAAAATCTTTAACTTTTTAGTCTTTTTTCTAAATGACAATTCAGTGTCCAAATATCATCCAGCATTTATAAATTTAAGAGGAAATAAAAATGTGTAAAATTAAATATTCAAATCATAAAGAATTTTTCTGACTTCAGTTTTGCACAAAACATCCTTCATTAGATGTAAAATTAGCAAATTGTCTCAACAGAATCAATATATGAAAAAAAATGTTTAAATTATGAAATGTGTGTGTGTGTGTGTGTGTGCGTGCGTGTGTGTGTGTGTGTGTGCATGCGTGTGTGTGTATGTGTGCATGCGTGTGTGTGTGTGTGTGTGTGTGTGCGCGTGCGAGTGTGTGTGTGCATATCAGTACACTGCCTTGCAGGTGCTGAATAATCCAACCTACAGCTTCTTTCCCACAGACAAAATGTTGCTAGTGTCTCGTTACTCTATTGCTATTTTAATGGCAAATGTGCAGACCAGTTTAGACCTTCACAACCAAGACTCACCCTGCCAAATACACAGAGATGACTCATTCACATTTCCCTTTGTATTCCACAGGGTAAGGAATAAATTCCACTCAGACAGTTTCTTCTCCAAAACTGTTACTTTGTAGAACAGACTCCCCAGATGATGCTTCCTCCAAACACCACGATCTTAAAAACTCTTCAAGTCTAGGGTCAACGCCATTATCTATCTTACATATCCATATAATATGCACTTCTTAGTTCCTCCTTTTATGCCCTTTTAACAATATCATTCAGTAATCCTCTACCTTGTGTGGCTCTTGGGCCTTGTATTGGGTGAACAACTGTATAAAAAATGACTTTAAAACAAATACAATTTTCATGCCAGAACAATAATCATTAGGTAATGAATAGTAATGAAAGAGTCAGTCATAGACTCTCCCCAACACACACATGATAATCAAACTATTTACTAATCAAGTGGGTAGATGGCATAACAGATAGATATTTGGAAATTATCTCAGATCTTCTACTCAACAATTTGCTCTGCTGTTGAGACAGAAAAATATTTAATTTCTCCTTCAAGCACAAATTATATCTTTTGAAACCTTCCATTCAAGTAAATGCCTTCTTTTTTTTCAAATTTCCACTTCATTTCAGATGTTATCCACATTTGTCCTTCTGTTTCCAAGTGCATCTTGACAGTGTTGTGCTGTTTTCATAGGGCCTTCTCAGGAAGGAGGTCTGATGATTAAAAAAATCTCTGCTTCCAAGGTCCATCATTATCTACAATATATCAGGCCATTATCTGCCTTTACAGTAACTTTGTATACCACATTATGCATGGAGCATTCACTATCCAAAGGACAATTTTTGTTTAATTCTACAGCCACATGTGAAGCTGGAATTATAATAAGCATCAAGAGCCTTCAACATTTTATTATTGTGCTTTTTCATCAACTGAAGTATGTTATCCAGGCAACAAATAGCTTTGAGAAAGTTCCTATTAAAACTCTTGTGAAAATTTAGGAAAGTACTTATCAATGAAATTGATAAAGACCTTCCTTCTTTTTATCTTATTGAACAGAGGATTAAACTATATTATGATTTGCTCTCTGTAGGACTTCACCCTTGTAGATTTTTAACTTGTAAATCAAGACAGATGGGTAACCACTATTTTATTGCTTTTCACATTGCAAATGACTGCCAACATGTGAAACACACAAAACATTGGGCTTATTTTACTTTAGATAAGCAAGTTGTAAATTCGTCACAGTATGTTCGATTATCACTTGCTTATCTGTGATGTTAACTACTGTTTAATTCCACTGGTTCATATATATCCTGCATCTTTTTACCTTTTGTCTGAGAATTAATGCTCTGGCAGGAAATTTGTAGCAGCAATTTGATATCAGTTGTGTGTTTATTGGTTTTACCTGTTGCTTTATCCTTTTGCTGGTACTGAGCTTGCATTTACTATGACCTACTGTGGGTCAGCAATAGTTTTGTTGATTATATTAGTAACTTATATATATATATATATATATATATATATATATGGTGCGGCAAAATAATCAGACACATTTGTAGGTTTAATAAAAGTGCAATAGAGTAAAGAACGAAAAAATTTTGTTTTATTTCATTTTCAGTTACCAACATGAATTGGATGGGTGAGCGTTTCACTTTCATTGTGGAAACATTTATCAAGAACAACAAATTGGTAACTGCAACACAAAGAGCATTCTGTGTGCACTTCAGGCAACTTGTATATATATATTTCATTAAGGACAACTGAAAAGGTACTGCAATTAAGCTTTATATTTAATTTTTCTTGCGTTTGTACAATTGTTTTCTGAACATCAAACAAGGTCAATGTAGTTTCTTTAAAAATAAAAAAACATCAGAGACTACCAACCAGGCTACGTATACAGAAATATAAAATAGATAAAACTGGATACCCACTATGACCCATCATTTCACAAATCCTAAAATCTGTCAAAATTCCTTAACGATATCATTATTCCATACCTATCTACCAATTATAGCATCACATCAACTCATGAATTCTTTCAAATTCTAAAAACTATACAACCAATCCAAGATATTTTAGCATCACTCAACATTGGAAATTTATTTACAAACATCCCCATTGCTCAAACTATTGACTGTGTATAAAAATAATTCCTTTCCACCTCCATCTATCAAACTAAGTATCCTCAAAAAATTATTGCATAACTGCACAATTAAAGTCCCTTTGTAGGACCATAATGGCAATATCTACACCCAAACTAATGGTGTAAGTATGGGAAATCCTCTCGGCCCATGCTTAACTAACTACTACATGTCCCACATAGAAATCACAATATTTTAAACAAGTCACTAAACACAAAATATATGTCCACCATGTAGATGATACTTTTATTTTAGCAAAAAACAAACAAATTGATTATCTCAAAACCACATTCGAAAAAAAACTCAGTCCTTAACTTTACCTATGAACTTAGTCAAAAAAAACCCCAAAAAACTCCCATTCTTAGACATTCTTGTGGAATTCAGTAAGAACACATTCACCAATTCATTATACAAAAAACCCAAAGGCAGAAACTGTTGCCATCTTAATTTTAAGAGTGAATGCTCACTTAGATATAAAATAGTAGTTGTAAAACATTTCCTAAAGGGAGCACAAGAGAATTCATCCTCTCGTCCTCTTTTCCTTAAAGAACTCAATAATGTAAAATGGACGCTAGTTAACAATGGTTTTCCTAACTACCTCATCGACCACCAGATTAGACTATTTCTTTTCAAAGTAACTAATAATGATACTGAACATAGAGATAAAAACAAAATTAACATCTTCTACAAAAGCCTCAAATACATGTTAACTATAAGCAAGACAAATTTTCTCTTAGAAATATTATAAAGAAATAAACAACTTCAGTTGACCTGAACAAGAAAATTAAATTATCTATTACCAAAAATTTAAAACAGATAACCTTATCATCAAAATTAACAACACACCCGCAAAATCAAAACTACAAAGACCCAACATTATTTACAAGTTCAAATACCCCTTAAGGAACTGTGTTCCTGATCAAATCAAAATCATAAATAATTACATTGGTTATACTATTCCATGTCTATCTAAATGACTTACATTACACCTACTCAATCATAGCTCCATTAGAATTCATTTAAACACCCACAAAAACCTATCAAATTCCATCTGAAACATACTAGTAGAAAATGCAAATATAATAGCCTCATCTAAATCTAAATAAAAGATTAAAAATAATAGATGTCCTAATAATAAAAAAAGGAAAAGCCAACACTCAATAATATTAACTATAAAAATGGCCACAATGTTCTGACTGTATTTGAAAAATAAAACATTTCTATAACTTTAGACACACATTTAGTTAAAAATAAAAACTGTCCTTGATAATAGCTAAAAGAATAGCCAAAAGCACTTAAATATGCAAGACATTTGGACAGTTTTTACATACTTTGTGTCCAGAAGAGAAAAATTAAAAAGCTTAATTGCAGTACCTTGTCAGTTGTTTTAATGAAACATGTATAAAAGAGGGATTGCTGTCAAAATACACAATATGTGTGTATGTGTGTGTCAATAAATAAGTATTGTGAAGAGGGAAATAAATACTGATTTGTTACAACTTGAAATGTCTACTGAAAGAAACCCAAGTGTAAAGTGGATTTCTATTTGACAAAAATGTTATATTATTATACATTTTGTTATTCAAACTGGCATATTCACTTTGGTTGTTACACTCACATCTCAGCCATGTAACCTCTAACCCTCTCTTGATGCATAACTTAGTGCACGTATGACCAAACCACAGCTCATGAGCCTCATGAGGCTTTTTGATATTTAATATGTGGTTTGTGGAAATATGTTGGCTGAGCACCTTTTTTCAATGCAGTTAATATAAAAAGTAAATAAGAAAAATGTCAAGCTCTATAATTATTTACTGGATATGAATTGAGATCCCATTAGATTAAGACATAAATTTAATGTTAATGTACATGTAACAAAAACAAATGTATAAATTTTATTCATGTCATGTGACTCTCAATCATCTGGACTTTATCATATGAGGCTCTCAAACATCTGGACTTTATCATATGAGGCTCTCAAACATCTGAACTTTATCATATGAGGCTCCCAAACATCTGGACTTTATCATATGTGGCTCTTACATTAATCAAGTTTGGCCACCCATGACCTAGTGGATTAAAACACTGCTTAATACATATTGGATTCCCTGGCAGTTATGTGTTCAATCCTTGGCTCTGGTAATACTGAAGAGTTACATAATCTTATTAATGATTAAGGTAAAAAGAGACTAGAGAATGCTGATACAAAATATCCCGAAAGCATGGAAAGTACAAAAACAATCTTCATGGATTGGGGAAAAAAAAAAAAAAAAAAAAAGAGTTCAATTCAAAATTCCAAGAAGGGTACCAAGTTAAAAAAAAACAAACAAAAAAAAAAAAAACAATATCCTAATGAAAGGTGGAGGGTACAAAAGCCAAAATGCTGTGAGCATAACAACCAAAATAAATGTGTTGATGTGAATAGCAAAGCATGTAATAATGATGATAATTCTGTATCTCAAAAATTACAACAGAAACATTACAATTTATTTCACTAACATTTAAACTTCTTTGCTGACTAATCTCCATTTTAGATACAATGTTTGACCAATTCCATAGATATTCCGAAGTGCCATACAGTCTGTGGCTGTTACACTTGCTAGAATTTTTGGAACTGGAAAACCAATTTATCATCAAGTGACAAAAGAGAAGAAATTATATACACCAAATTTTTATAATTAATTATAGATAATTATATATACTTAAATCTATTATAATTAATTATAGATAAGGAAAAAATATTTCTAATTTAGGTGTGCACAGCGTGTCTACCAATCATTTTGAAAACTGAGTTTGAAAAGAAAGAGAAATGCTATGAAAGATTTTAATGGAAAAATCCAATGGAAAATGATTTCATAACAAGATATTCTTTGCTCATTCGATGATCATAGAATTGATCAATAATGTTAGCCAAGATATTTAGTCATAGATGAAACTGAACTTGATTTTACTGTTGTCATTAAAGAGGAGACAGAAAATTAATAGTTCTACTTCCTGGTGTAGTACCATCTGACGGGGGGAGACTTTTGAGCCTGTCGAAATCCAATCGATGTGTTGACAGGAGGGCCTGACTCGCCCAGCCATGTCCACCACTCACGCTCTCCTATTTTTACTCCTTCCAGGACTCTTAAGAAGTAGGCTAAGCCCTCATGGGCATCTCCACTGCCACCAGCAGGGGAGAAAGAGGGATAAGGAAAGAGGATGATGATCCCAATGCTTGGTGCTGACTAGTCATTAGGTTGATGCAAAAAAATAATAGCAATTTTTGTTAATCTATGGTATATATTTGTTTTTTTTTATTATTAGTTGCTTGTAGAAGTTCTTTGCAAATTTAATAGCTGTAACTAAATTGAAACAAGTACAACTTACTAATGCAGAGAGGTCACTGTAAAATGAAGTAAAATGGACATTATGTTGTTGTCTCAATTTCTAGAATGAGGAGTTATCTTTATTTACATTATTTGCACACAAAATATTGTCCCCATCTTTGTTGTTGTTATCACAATGTTTCAGTCGCTATGCCCTCCTGCCTTCATCAGATGATTGTCAATCTGAGTAACCTTCAGAGAATTTCAAACTAAACCCTTTATTTAATCTACAGAGGTAGATTGTTCTTGTTCCGCTGTCCATGTCCAGGGGAGATAACTCATCTAGTTCTTGTATTATTGCTTGCCCCATTTCTACTGAGTCCAAGTACACACTGCTTAGCCCAGCCAAACCCAGCAATTGAACTCGCAATTACAAGGTCACAAAATTTACTTGTTGTTTTCTTGCATTTCAAACAAGCAAACTGTTAAACCAGGAGTCTTATGTGATTATAGAATAAGAAGACCCAAGAATTTTTTTTTTAAACTCTGTGATAGTATTGTTATTCACTGCTTCAAACTAGGTCTCTTTCTGATTAAGACTACATCAAGTGGCTGGATGGGAATGCTAAGAAAGCGAAACCAAAAATAAAAAGGTCACTTTCTGTGCAAAGCTCTCAGCATCATAGCTGGCTCAGAAAACAAATCTCCTAACAAAAAACAAAAATATATATAAATACAATATAAAAGAAGTCAATGATAAACGTTGCTGCTAAAGCAAAAACATGACCAAAAACAATGAGTCATGATCTATTCCATCTGCTTTTAAGAATACCACTCACAACAGTGAGCAGTCACAGCAAATGGGCAAACTCTCAATATCACCACCAGTGACCTTGGTCAACCAATCCGACATATGCACCAACTCCAAGCCCTACCGACTCTCAACTTTCTCTAAGTTACTTCTCTTGCCATCAAAGAGATATTCCACCTTGATCCTCTGCATTGGCAATACAAAGAATTTTATCTGAATAATTCTTATCTTCTTTTCTTTTCCCCTCACAGTGGTACTTGTTTAATCTGTTGTCTCATGCTACCATACACACAATTATAACAATATACAGCTAGTTTTTAATGTAGCATGTTTTGTTGTTGTTACAGTGGAACATAACTATTTGCACTCCATGATGAAAGTTTCTGTGGTTCACCACTGGTAGACAAATTTATATTTGATCAGGTATTGATTGGGTTGCCACAGAAGTATTGATGTTGTAAGGCCCAAAATCCCTGCTGACCAATGACTTGCAACATCAGTGACAATGTATGCCAGTGCATCTAAACAATCAGACCCTATAATGATTATTAATGTGTATTTATTTTTATATTTCCTGCCCTTGTGTAGTCAACTTGAGATAAAAAGAACAAAATAGGAAATGTTTATAAATCTAACATGTTTTCATTTTATTAAAGTTTCATCAGAGAATGAGATATGGAGAAAAAAGAAATTCTGGTAATTTTACTTTTGTGTTTTTTAAATTTTCATTGTTTAATCAGGTTTCACATGCATTCAACTTAGACAAACATTTGTATAATTTATGGCATTCCAAATTCAAGGAGAGATGATACATCCCTTTGAAGTTCAAAGAAATTAACAAGCCTAACTGAAAAACCATAAATATTGCTTTATGTAAGTGTATAAGAATTCTAACTTGTCTATGTTGGATTCAGATGACAATGTATATTCATAAGTGTGTGTGTGTGTGTGTGTGTGTGTGTGTGTGTGTGTGTGTGTGTGTGTGTGTGTATCTATGTCTGGTAGACATGCTTTTTTGCATGTTGATTTGGGAGTGTTTTTATGTACAAATGGTTTGTTTTAGATAAATATAAGTTAGATTCTTTAAGAATGGTTTCAATAAAAGTTGGTGATGTAATATGTTTTTGATGTGTTTATAGTTGGTAATATAATCATTAGTAATCCCTCAAGTACTTTTGATGTAAAGAATTATGTTTTTTTTTTAATTAGGGTGTCATTTGTAAAATCAAATTTATGACCAGTTTTGTTACTGTGTATTATAAGATAGTTTAAATAGTTGTCTAAACATAATTCTTTTTTATGTTTGTAGATACAGGCTTTTAGATTTTGAAATGTCTCTCCGATATAAATGTTTTTACATTGTAAGCAATTTATTTGATAAGTACCAGCATCTGAATTGGCATTCAATTTATTTTTCTTTCTAATTATATCTCCGATTGTCTTAGACGTAGTGGTAAAGATCCTAGTCTTAGAAATAACTGATTTATTTACAAGTTTTATAGAAAGAGTGTTAGAGTGAATTTGAAATGCCATAAATTATACTAACATTTGTTTAACAAGGTGAATGCACATGAAGCCTGATCAACTGATGGAAATCAAACAGCACAAAAGTAAAAGTACCAGAATTTTTTCTTTCTTTTCTCCATATCTCATTCCCTGATGAAGCTTTAATAAAAGTGAAACATGTCAAATTGATAAACATTTCCTATTTGTTCTTTATCTTATCATTTTGCCAGATTCCTATACATATTTGATATGTATTTGACCCAACTCAAGTTAATAAATTTGTGAGTGATTGCTTCCCTTAGTCATTTTAATAATCTATACAAATAAATTATTTATCTGCATTAGGACAAAATTATTTCCTGAGCAAAATGAACTATTTAAATAATCAGTTCCTTTACTACTACATTTCTTAGATTGCAGTCTTATTTGTCAAAGCCTTTTATGTGAGGTACTCAGATACCTTTGTCTATTAAGTGATTATCTTGCTTCAACTTGCTTTTGAAATTGACTTTGTCATCACCATCTTTGTTGTTTTGTTGTTAATCTTTTTCTTCTGAGATATATTTCCATTTCACCATTATATTAAATACATAAAATTTTTTAACAGGAAAAGATATTCAGCAAAAAGCAATTTATATAATTTATATAATCAATGAATCATAGATTAGCATTGAACATCTAAAAAATATAAAGGGAACGGATTAAATAAATGGTTCATTGGTTTCTATTTTAGCTGTGCATTTTTTATCTGTTTTATTGAATGTTAATACATTGTTTCAAGTCTTTTCTTTCATTGCATCTCACTATTAAAACTTTCTAACAATTGCTGTCATTTTGAACAGCACATTTTCAGTGCTTATTTTCAAATACCATAATATATTAGTTAAAGGAAGAGAATCAAAAATGTTTACCTGCAAATGCAGAAGATTGTTCCACACTTCGGATCCATTTCTGTACATCCCTGTTCTTTAATTCTTGATTCTGATTGGCCATAAATTTGGGGTCATGTGATACACTGCTGTCTACATCACTAAACAGTTCAGCAGAAATAACATCAGATTCCACTTCTTCAGCCAGACTATTCTCTGCCTGCCTGTCACTTTCTGCATTCGTTAAATCATCTGTAGCTGATCTGCCAATATTAAGTGCATGTTTACTTTCTTTTGTGCTGACTGCAATGTTTAACTGCCTCTTATTAGAAAGGTATCCATCGTTATCTTCACTGTCACCTGTATCTAAATTCTGATTGGGAAATTGATGAAACTCTTCATTTTCAGACATTCTGTCTCCACATGGCATGGCAGTCAGTTCTTTGATTTCAGTCATATTATCAGAGATTTCTACAAATTCTTTGACATTATCCATAAAGTTTTTAGCATCAGTTGAATAAAAGTCTTCAGTTAATGCCATGAAAAAAGCTCCTCAATACAGCATTGCTTCTTTTTTTTTCTTTCAGTCTAAATGGTAATTATCTTCAGCAAAAACCTGAAAAATATTTCATAACAGATTCTTACAATCATTCAGTTCCAATCAGTTGATTCACATGAATTAAAAAAATTTCACTTTTCTTTTATACAGAATTTTTTTTGTTGTTGTTCATATCAAGACTACATAGTTATTCAAGGAATTACAGATTAGAGATCATCAAACTAATCTTTACTAAGTATAGAAATCATAATGAGGGGGTGACGCTTAGCAAGGATTAAACTCTCTCCATAACCAATGATTTTCAAGACTAGTTTGCTAATCATCAATCTACAGCTAATAACAATCACCTGAATTTAATTACAAATCGAAGAAAGTCAAATTTTAATCTAATTTCCCCATCACTAAGAACAGCCAGTAAAGGTAGATTCAAAGTTCACTGGTTTAATTCATGTCAAAGTAGATTTTTTTTTTTATTTAGCTTGCAAGTAGTTCAATAAAATTTTTAATAATTGTGTAATTTAGAAAAAGAAAGATGATAAAATAAATCTTATCTACCGGGGGAACCAAGAGGCAAGGCGAACAAGTGGGGAAACTGGGAAGGCATAGGGGAGAAGGACTAAATACATGATAGTAGCAGCCATGGCTGGAAGGCACAGAGGGATTGTGGGTAAGTGTGGAGAGTATAAAAGAAGTGCCAAAATGTGAAGGGGGAACTAATTTTTTTTTCTCTTTTTCTGATGTATAGTCAGCCGAGAGGAAAAGAGCAAAGGAGGAAGTCAGGCAAAAAGTGATCATAGATGTGGACAGAGATAATACAATGAAAATTCTTTTCTTTTCTGCAAAGAATGATATGAGAAGAAAAATGGGTAAGATTTACACTTCAGTCTTCAGGATAAAAATTCCTTAAAAGAATTTAGGCTTTATTATTCATTTATTTTTTATTTCCATCGTGAAGTAATGATTAACAAACTGGTCACTCACAAATGATTAGTGAGTGTGATCCACACTAGGTGCCTCCCAGTTTTGTAATGTAGTAAGTTTCATAAATATCATAAAAACGACAATTAAGAGAACTTGATTATATTTTGAACATTCATTGAATTGCCTGATTGGTTGTTAATCAAGAAACGGTCTTTCAAAAAATATCTGTAATTTGAAAAAAGAGAAAAGAATTATCTGTTGAGCTAATAAACAATAAGGGATTGGGAATGGGGGTGGTGGTTAGAAAAGAAGTATCAAAACAGGAAGGGGGAAATAATGGTCAATATTCATACAATTGCATAGGAAAAAGTAGAGGAGGGCAGAGTACAAAGCAAGAAAAGATGATATATAGACTTGGACAGAAACAGACAATAAGATGGAAATTTGTTAGGTTCCCATTGAGAGCAAAGTTGAAAGAAATCGTATGAGAACAGTATAAGAGGCAGAAAGAATGGTGGCGATTTTAAAAGTTTATTAAATCTGTCATTACCACAAAAGGAAAGATGTCGCTAAAAAGACAAATTCCTTTCACTGTGAAAATTTCTGGATCTTAGAAACCATTTGATTTTACTAACAATGTTTCTAATGAGTTCCAATATAAAACTCTATGTTCATCTTAAACTTTTCCTGTTTGTCTTGTAGCCAAGATAGTTGTAGTTTTGTCTAGTAAACCAGAAACAATATCCAGGTGGCTGCTATAAATAGCCAGGTGGCTGCTGTAACAACTGACAAAAAAGACAAAAATTTTGTCAAAACTGACACAGAGCATCAGGGCATGCCAATTGCACAGATCCTCATCACTCCAATCTTCATGATTTTCTATTGCACCTGGTAGGTGACATCCTATGTTTTCATATATTTGCTGGATCCATGCTCTCAATGATCTAGTGTGTCCATGTATTGAGGTGCACAACAGAACATTACTGGTAAGTTCCTCCTTATTTCTCCTAGAATGCTCTACAAATATTGATGATCTTTCCCAAATGATTTGTGAAATGGAAACTAGATGCCCATTAAGCTGGCTTTTTGTAGGATGCACTTCCCAAGAGAGATTCAATGCAACACATACAATCCTTGTATATGTGTCATCTAGCTTCTTTTTGTAAGAATTTTATCAATGTCTATCCAGTGCTATCATAAAGCAAGACAGGCTACAG
>CAHIKZ030003556.1:0-77500 GCA_903632075.3 Acanthosepion pharaonis | reverse complement strand
AACATCATAACAGTGGCGACGAGAGATTCGTTCATCATGCTGAGTGGAGAATTTTTCAATTCTAGGTGGACTATATAATTTTTTTTTCTTGCACTGAAAAAAAACAAAAAAAACAAAACAAAATACGTCGAACTTTGTTCTTCACGAAGAAATAGGATTTCAACGTGCCAAAAAGAAGTAAGACTTGTGCTTATTGTTGGATATATACGTGTTTTTCCCTTTTTTTTGACTGTTTTCGAAAAGTGTTTTGTGTAATCTATTATGCATAATGATAATGGAAGATTTGATTGCATTAACGAAAACTCTAGTGCAAAGTCAAATTCAGCAACGAGAGCAACAAAAATTGTTTCGGGAACAACTATTGGATTTACAAGTTCAGCAGCGAAATAATACAAAGGCTTTATATGAAGCAATTTTACTTAAGAATCCAGTAAATTCGTCATTCACGGCCGAAGGTATTGCTAATTCTATTACTGAGTTTAAATTTAACCCAGAGGAGGGCATAACATTTCCTGCGTATTTCAGAAGATTTGAAACAATATTTGAAAAAAAATGTGAAGGTTGGACTGATGAACAAAAAGTGAGTTTACTTTTACAAAAGTTGGGTACAGAGGAAAATAATAAGTATACGAATTTTGTCCTTCCAAGAAAAACTAGTGACATTTCTTTTGAAGAAACTGTTAATACTTTATCTAGTATTTTTGGCGACTGAGTTAGTTTGTTTCATACTCGTTTCTCGTGTTTGAATATGGTAAAGCGTGACGATGAGGATGTTGTTACGTATGCTGGAAATGTTAACAGAATGTGTGAACGTTTTATGTTACATGATCTTTCAATTGATCGATTTAAATGTTTGATATTCGTTCAAGGCTTGACTTCTAGCAAAGATAAGGACATAAGGTCCCGAATATTGGCAAAACTGGAACAAAATTCCGAGATTACTTTGCAGAAGGTTACGGAAGAATGTCAAAGAATTGAAAACTTAAAAACATGACAATACGCAAATTGAAGAAAAAGATGTATCCTGTGTCCATGCTATTCGACCAAAAAAGGAAATAGTTAATAAAAACGTTAAAAAACCAACATGCTTTGGATGCGGTGGTGGTCATTTTAAAAGTGAATCTTTTTTTCGCGACAAAAATTGCTATTCGTGTGGCAATAAAGGCCATATAAGTACTCATTGTAAAAGCAAAAGAAAAAAATTAAGTCGAAAAAAGATGTGAATATTGTATTGTCATGTCAGGAGATTGAGGAGGGGCAGAAAAGAAAATCCGTACAGGTAAAAATTAATGGAAAAAATGTTAAACTACAGCTAGATACTGGAAGTGATATTTCCATTATTAATACAGCAACATGGATTAAAATAGGCAGACCTTTGCTTAAAAAGACTGAAAAAGTGGCTCGCGGGATTTCTGGAAGAAAATTGCATTTTCAAGGTGAATTTTCTTGTAATATTTCATTTGTTGGTAAGACACTAAAGTCTAAAGTGTATGTGCTACAAAATGCTTCAAATTTGTTTGGAACAGATTGGATTATACTGTTTAATTTATGGGAACTCCCTATAAATTCTTTTTGCAATAGAGTTAATGTTTCTTCTTGATGTAAAAATCAGGTTACAGAAAATTTGTTGAAAGATCTGAAAATAAAATTTCCACAAGTATTTTCAGAAGGTCTTGGATGTTGCAAAAAGGCGAAGGCAAAATTTGAAGTGAAGGAAAATGTAAAACCTATTTTCAAGCAAAAAAGAAATGTGCCATTTGGTGTTGTGGAACAGATTAACAAAGAATTGGAACGGCTTGAAAATTTAGGAGTTATTTCACACATTAAATTTTCAGAGTGGGCCTGCCCTGTTGTATATGTTAAGAAAAGGAATAATAAAATTCGGATGTGTGCCGATTTCTCTACGGGTCTAAATGATTGCTTAAAGGACCACACATATCCTTTGCCTTCACCAGAAGACATTTTTGCAAGTTTAAGTGGAGGAAAAATATTCTCTAAATTGGATTTATCGGATGCCTATCTCCAAGTGAAAGTGGACGAAGAATGTTCTAAATTGTTGACTATCAATACACACAAGGGTTTATACAAATTTAACCATTTGCCGTTTGGTTTGAAAGTATCCCCTAGTATTTTTCAGCAAATTATGGACACCGTGCTGGCAGGGTTGGACTTCGCCATTGCATATCTTAATGATATTTTGATAAAAAGTAAAGATCAAAATGAACATTTGGAACATATTAATCAGGTTTTTGAAAAAATTGAAGAATATGGATTCAAACTTGCAGCTGAAAAATGTGAATTTTTTATGAGTGAAATTAAGTTTTTGGGGCAGATAATAGACTCTGATGGAAGAAGACCAGATCCGGCGAGGGCAGAAGCGATCAAAAGCATGCCATCTCCCAAAAATGTAGTAAGCGTTCTTAGGACTTGCTAACTATTATGGGATATATATTCCTAATTTGTGCAGTCTTATGGCTCCATTAAATAAATTGCTTAAAAAGGGAGCAAAATGGGAATGGTCAGAAGTGTGTCAGAAGGCGTTTGACAAAATAAAGAATATTTTGACGTCGGAATTATCACTAACACATTATGACCCTAAACAGGAAATTATAGTGGCATCGGACACAAGTGAGTACGGAATAGGTGCAGTAATTTTGCATAAATTCAGAGATGGCAATACGAAGCCAGTGGCAGATGCATCAAGGACATTATTACCCGTAGAAAAGAAGTACTCTCAAATTGAGAAAGAAAGCTTAGCTATCATCTATGCTTGCAAAAAATTCCATAAGTACATACATGGAAGAAGGTTTATATTGCAGACCGTCAAAAAATTAAGCCATGCTGATGGTTTATCTAGGCTAATCCCAACATCTTCGGAACCGCTAGAAGATACGGTGATAGCGTCGTTACAAGCAGAAAATGAATTGGTGGAAGTAATGCGTAACACAGTAAAAGAATTACCGTGACATTAGATGAAATAAAATTAAAATCAGAAAATGACATTTTATTAAAAAATGAAAAAGAAGTTGTAACTTCAGAAAAGTATAAAACTTCTTCACCAGCATATTCAATATGTGATGAAGTGCTGTTATATGCTGGAAGGGTTGTGATACCGGTTGTACTACAAAAGCGGATGTTGAAGGAATTTCATCAGGGGCATCCTGGTATTGGACGTATGAAAGCCCTGATGAGGAGTTACGTTTATTGGCCAAATATGGACAAAGACATTGAACAGGTAGTTAAAACTTGTAGAGGGTGTCAAATGGCAGCGAAAGCACCACCAGTAAAATACACACCATGGCCAAAAACAGATGTTCCATGGACCAGACTCCACATAGATTATGCTGGACCCATGATTGGTAATTTTTACTTGATAGTTGTGGATAGCTATTCCAAGTGGCCTGAGGTTTTTAAGTGCAAAAGACCAATTGCTTCTGTAACAAAAGGTTTTCTTACAGAACTGTTTGCATGGTTTGGAGTACCAGAAAAAATTGTCACAGACAATGGAACTCAATTCACAGGAAGTGAATTTAAGACGTTTTGTAAGACTCTGGGAATTGACCACATCACGACTTCACCGTACCATCCTAGGTCAAATGGACAGGCTGAACGGCTTGTTGATATGTTCAAGAGAGCCCTTAAAAAAACAAATGGTACTAATACAGATGATGGTAATATACAGCAGTTTTTAAGTATATACAGAATAGCACCAAATCCAAACACAATATCAGGGATGTCTCCAGCTGAACTGATGTTTGCTAGAAAAATTAGATCTGTGTTCAATAGGCTGCTGCCGGAAAGAAAAAAGAGTTACCAGAACAAAACGCATTAGGTAAATATGAAATATTTCAGGCCAGGAGATAAAGTTTTTTTAAAAATTACAAAAATGGGAAGGAATTTTGGCAAGATGGAGTGGTAACGCAAAGAATTGGTAAAATGTTGTACATGATAAGAAGTAAAAAATGGACGCACAAAAGACATTTGAACCAATTAAAGAGAAGAAACATTGAAGAAATGAGTAAAGAAAAGGAAGAACCAATGGAGGTATTATATGATTTATTTGATATACCAACTCCACCATTGCCTGAAACAGTTGTCCAAAGAAGGACAAGCAAAAGAAAAGAACACGGGTGGAACGTTTAAGTCCAGATCCCAAAGGAAAAAGATATTAATTCCTCCGAATTAATCTCAAGGGGGAGGTGTTGTGTAGGAAACCTACCACCCCTCTTGAAGATGAACTTGTCTACAAACAAAGACGTTAAATAGTGGCATGTCAAAAGACAGACAGAGTCGGAGAAATTCTTGGCTGAGCTAGTTATAGACTACTCAGGCGATTGATGTGCCTACTTACCAACCGAATAAACCCCTTTTATTTGTTACGTGTTATTTGGCGTTTGTCTTTATTAACCCCAAATCAACATCATAACATATATGGAGAGGAAATTTATCAGGTGTATGAATATTTATTTCCAACCAGTGTATGTATACATCTATATATATTTATTTGTGTGTGCGTTTGCCTCAAATGAATAAAACTATAAAATGCATGTTTTTCATTTAAAATAAACCTGGCTAGATCCTGAAAACAGGTACTTGTCTTCTTTCTTTAATTTGGAGATTTTATCATTATCAAATGAGAGTTCTAAATGCTGTCATTTTGAGTTGATTTGCTGGTTGAAATATGTTTGTGTCTGCCCTCAAAATCAGATATCAATGTTCAAACCCAGATAAGAGACAGGATTTTGAAGGCTAATTTCCAAGACAGACAAACGTATAGGACTGGTGTGGTTGGAGAACTGAAGGAAAAAGCAAATAAAGAAAAAAATGACTTAGCACTGACACAAAGACTTTGCACATATACTGAATGTAAAGAAATCCAGGGAAAAAAAAGAAAAGATGGCCACTCACAAGGCAAATATTTAAGAACATTACATTCTCACAAATACTAGATTTTGTTGGTAACATGCAAATTTCTGACCATCAAAAGAATACAAAAATTGCATTACTGATGGGGGGGCTGAGAATTGTTTCAGATCCTATGATTGTCCCATAATCAAATATGGGTTTTCTGTGGTGGACAAATGGTAAAAGCACAAGAGATCAGGAATAGAACAAGAGGAAATAAGAAGAGATTTATTGTTGCCAAAGCGAATAACAAAGAACTGACAGGAAAGACAATGAAATTGATTCTCTCACAAGTGAACACAAACTACAACCAGTATAACATTCTTCCTACTCCTTGGTACTACATGGCTCTAGTCCAAATATACACCAATTTATGGTCTTTTAAAAATGCATGCAAAGATAATTAATACAGATATATATTGCATGTACTGATAAAATTTATATCTCTCATAAGTTCATAAGTTCCTATCAGAAAATTCTTGTGTTGAAAGTCTTTAAGTCCTTAGCATATATATATATATATATATATATATATATATATATATATATATATATATATAGGGTTCTCTCAACTTTGGTCTCAATAGGAACATAATAAATTTCTGTCTTATCTTCGTCTCTCTCTACTAAAGTGACCACTACCCTTTTGTACTCTGTTTAACTTCCTTCTTCACTTTCTTTCTTTAGGATGAATTTGCATCTCTATGAATGCTAACAGCCATAAAAAAGAACCCTCCCTTCCTGTCTTGATTCTTCTTTTATAACTGTAACCCTTACCCACTGGCCATGGTCACACAATCAGTACTTAATTTCTCACCCTACACCAATGGTTCCCAAACTTTTTTCCCTCTGAGACTCATTTTCAAAATGAAAATTTGCTCACACCTCACCAAAGAGAAGTCCTGGTGAAAAGGTGCAAGCAGCCCTACAGCAAAGAAGGTACAGAGAGAGGGTTAAAGGGAGATAACTGCAGATTTCAAAGTCAGAATATTATCATTGATAACTCTCTCCTCCAATTTGTGGAACCTAATTACTATATTCTTAATACTTGATATAATGCAAAAATATCACAATGATAAAATCAGTCAATAATTATTTAGAACTATTCAACTATTTAGAACTATTTATACTGGGACTCATGCATGCAATTACAAGTAATCCATAATAATATTTTAAATTTTGAAACCATATTTATTTTTTACATGAATTTTTTAAAACTGTTTCTAAATCTTTGATTGCCTTTCAATCATTCCATCTCACCTACTATCCTCTTCTGCTGCACACCGTTTGGGACCACTGCTCTACACCTTCTCAGTTTCTCAATTCATTTGCCTCATCTCTCTGTTCCCAATAGGTAAATTTTTTGAGGGTTTTTTTTTATTTCAAAATTACAGTGACCTTATGTTAGACTAAACAATAATAATAAGTTTTTGAATTTTGCTCACTGCTAGATCTACAAATGCATACATAGGTAGTAACTTTTCATGAATGCATGTTTGATCAAAGATCATTTTTTTGATTAATGTGTCCAGTTTTCATATAAACTAAAGAACATAGATCATTGGAATTGTATGTAATTGTTAAAATATTTTTCATTAAACACTTTTAATGTATTGTTTAACCATTTCCATAAATCAAATGATAAAACTTGTGATTACAGAAATTGGTTATTTTTCTTATATTCAAAAATATATATATATATCCATGTTTATGTATATATAAATAAAAAGAAAGAACAGTAAGATATATAATCTGGTGTTCTTATAGATATTTTTATTTTCACAAAATAGTGCTCAATGTAAATTTACAGAGCATTAATATTATAAATTAACTGATTTAATATATGTTTTTTTTCACTACACAATTCTAACCATGTTTCAAAAATGGAAGCTAAAAGCTTCAAATTTAATTTTGTTAATTTTGTAATTAAATTAAAGACATTAGTTCCATTTCATCCCCAAGCGAATTTTGGAGTAACTTTTAAAATTACTGGGTTTTAAAGGCACAGCAAAAAATCATAATTCACGTTTAAATAATAAACTCAATCAGAAGGCAGACAGAATTTACTGTTTCTAATTCCTATGCTCCAAAGAGATATCAAGGCCTGTCTTATAGCCACACATGCTTCTTGTCGACTGTGTAACAATACAGCCTCAAATGGTTAAGCCTTTACATCAGCCATGTTTAAGGCCATCCTTTTGTGAGGCTCTAGGTGCAGGATTCATGAAGATCCCATGAAAATGGTTGGCTGATTTTACAACATATTAAAACCTTTGTTGGATTATCTGATGTCAAAATCAGTCTTTTTATTTGTTTTTACATTTGAATCGATAATTTGATAACTTATAGAATTCTGAAAAGTTCTCAGCTGGACCCACTTCTTTAAATCTCATCAAATGTCCAACCATTAGAATCTTTTGAGAAGAGCTTCTTGATCAAGCCACAAACTTTCCAGCACTTTCATGTATGTCTAAAGATTACATTGAAGTGTGAAACTGGCAGTTATCATGCAATACTGATTCCTATATCCACACCTTATCTGTGTGTGTGTGTGTTTGTGTACATAGGCACTCCTTTACTTACAAACTTAAAAAGTTATAAACTTTCTTTGATACAAACCTGCTTATAAATTCAAATTTTGAACACCACACCAGTTCAAAAGTTCAACCGTCATGTAACAGATGCTATTCCTGGAGCTGTTCAGCATTTCCCTGTAACAAAAAAAAAAAAAAAAAATTAAAAATTTGTCTTTGCTAATGTCACAGTGTGGGTTTCACAAAATCATGTTGCAGACATCTAAACCTGGAATCCTTCTTTTAAAAAAGATCATCATCATTTCTTAAAGGAATTTTTCTTTGCTTAACCTTGACCACACTAATTTCTTTATAAAATTGTTCCCACTGCTTTTTTTTTTTTGAGGGTGCAAAAACATGAACACCTAATTGTTATAACTTTCTTTGTATTGTGCACATACATGTTAATTTTTGTACACTAATAAAAGACTGAATGAGTAATATTTTGATGTAATGCATTATGTAATGCATTAAGTTTTGCATGCATGTTTTGACGTTGAAAACAAAAAAAAAATTGAAACACAAAATAAAAAACAAATACATTAAAAAAAAAAAAGCATTAGTTTTCTCTTTCTTTCACCTAACTTTTATTTATTTTTCTCATTGATGAATAAAGTTATTATTTCGTCATTTATAAATAGACAAAATAATTCACCTCCAGAAAGGCTCAATGGTTGCCAGTAGTATCCATAAAATTACTCAGGCATTGCAGGCATGGATGATAGTAGTTGCTAGAGTAGCAAAGGGAGATAATTCTACAGTGACTATTGTCACCTGCAGTGTGGTAAAGGTTAAATATCCACTAATTTTATGAGGCCTTGTTAGATTTTTACAAGTATAAAGATCATATGTTGTAATTTCTATAATTACAAATTATTCTTTGGCCTCCTTTACCTACTTGGTAAGCTGGTAGCAATGCAAATTGTTCCGACTGAGTGACAAAATATCCCAAATGCCAAAACATCAGAACCTGTTAGAAATAAAACAAGTTTTATTGTGGAAAGAAGACACCAGTCAAAAAATGCACAAATATTTATAACAAAATTATTTTTATATCATCTGAAAGAATTAAAATAATTTTGTGTGAACAAATATATTTTTTATGGTTGAATTTACTTTAAGCAACTTCACTAACAACAAACAAGACAATGTCAGGAATAAAGTACAGAAACATTATGATAATGGTAAGTTGAAATTAGCTGTTTCCTTATAAAGAAACATTTGCTATTCATTGACAGAACAGATAGCATTATTGTCAATTGAAATTTCTAAATTCTTTTTCTTAAATGTGTTTCTTTTAGGAAATTAGACTTCTTAAGTCTGCTGTTATTGCTCTTTCTAGTATTGAAGGGAGTTTCCTTACAAACCCTTTGTTTAAGGTAATGTGAAAAGTTATCATCTTGATTATTGTAACACTTGAGAAAATGGCTTAAAGGCCGAAAACGGATTCAGACACATCTCACATGTAAAATATCCCCAGCTTTACGAGTAGTATATTTAAAAAAGATAGATCTCAAAATCAGAGTTTCGTGAAAATTTCTTTTAACCTATGTAAATTTGACTGTCACTCAATCTATAAAAAGTGCTTAAAGAGGCGACAGACTGAAGTACAATTGCTGTAGCAAACAGGAGACACGTGTTGTTGCATTGTTTGACTTATGCTACTTTGAAGATTGGAGGAAATAGATTAGCGAATTTTATTACAAGTCAAAAGAACCTGACTACAATTATATCATTATTTTCCTTTCTAGTTACATGTGCTACCCATTTTAGTTGTTGCTACTGTTGGAAGTTTTCAAGTGATGTAGTTTCTGTTAATTGGTAAAGCCTTTTTGTGATTTTGTACCACCAGTCAATAAAGTCTGATGAAGGACTGACTTCTTTAAGGCCTAAACGATTCACTCACTTAAAGTCATTTTTAATCATTGATCTGAGAGGAGAGTTGGATATAGATGAAGGTTTATACATTACTGAATAAGAGGGGATGTTATGTATAGCATCTATATGAAAATCTACATCTGATAAGCCTATTGAAAAACATGACTCAAATTTTCTGTTTAATATTTGGCCTTTGTAGTATCCTACAGTCTCAGACAAAATCATCCCTATTTTCTTATTTCTTGCACTAAATTTGTTATAACTGATTCATACACTGAGGTATTTGAAGTGTTTAGAATTTATTAATTCCACATTCTGAATGTTTATGATGGATTCAGTGTAGGTGCCATTGGTGCTTTCATTCCAATTCCAGATCATAGTTTCTGTATTGGAAAGGTTCATCTTGAGTCCCACTTCTTAGAATACTTGATAATGAAGATTGATTTTCTGTTCAAGATCATCCTTATGAAAACCTATGTCATCAGCACAGAAAATTATTATCAGTACACTGAGCTCTCTGGAGGAAAATGCCTTATTGCTACATACTTTTAAACATTTGCATTTACAAACCCCAGGAATCTTTATGTACAAGGTCTGATCCAAAAATATCAGGTCTGGGGCTGTGAAAAGAAAACTATCACACATATCTATTCAGCATTTAATCTCCTTTAAAATAGTCCTCTTCAGAATCCACACACTTTATCCATTGATGGAAGGATTCCTAGAATTTCTTTTGTGGAACAGCAAGCAGCTGCCTCATCTCATTCTCTTTGATTTCCTCAACATATTGAAACTTTGTTCCTTTCTGTTGAGATGTTGTGAGTTTCCCGCGTGTCGGTGTATGAATTAAGACAAACACAGTTGTAGAGGAAAATACTGGTATATTCATAAACGCAATTAACAATAGAGTGATTAATAGAACGAAGGTTGGTTAGTACGAACAATATCCAAAGTCTATAGTCCAACGGTATGTACCGGGTAAGCTTATCTGGACTGCTCACGCTGACTCTCTCTCTCTCTGACGCTCTCCTCACTCTCTCCAGAGCTGACTTATATAAGAGGGACCAGTCCATTACTAGTTAGAAGGCGGGTGCGCCCCAACACTTTCAAAAGAAGAAAAAGTCAAAAAGGGCAAAATCCAGGGAATATGGTGGTTGTCAGACCTGGGGAATGTTGTCCTTGGCCATAAACTGCTGCACAAGCTATGATTACTGAAGGAACCTCCATGGGGTGGGGAGACAACCACATTCTACACACTTTCCTTCAAAGCACTGTTATAAACAATGGAAGTGAGCAAGAACATTATAACTTAGTGTACATGCGTAATAGAGTTAAAAGGCAATCTGTGGCTTCACTCTGCATATTTTAGCTCCATTATCATAGCAAAAGTTCCAATACTTTTTGATCAGATCTCATAACTAAGGGAACTCCAGTATGTACAGTTATTTAATCTATGAATCAACACTTTAATCCATTAAGTCAGTGATTCTCAACATTTTTTGCTCAATGCACACTTTTCACCAGAAGTCAGAATGTCATCCCCCCTCAAAAGGTGCCTTCCAAATAATATGCATATTTCTTTTCTTTTTTTTTTTAATCAGTATCAAGGCAATAAAGCCACTAAGATGCAAGGATTTAAAGGGTGTGGAAGAATTAGGAAAAACATTAATAATGAGTGGAAGGAGGAAAGAGTAATCAGAACAGTAGATAGTGATTGACATTGCATTTAAATTTTTGAAGATCAAAGTTGGCTGGAAAGCATTGAGCTGGAAGACAGTTCCACAAGTGAGAAGTACAGTAAAAGAAACTGTTAGCATAGAATTTGCAGCTACATCTAGTTACCTCAACTGTAAATTAATGAGATCTCGACACCAGTTTAGTACTGCACTTAAATTCATAGAGTCTAAGTACCATAGCGGAGAGCTGATCCAACCAATTACCATGATGAAAGTATTTATAAAAAAGGCACAAAAAGGCAACCTTACACCATTGGGTAAGAGACTGAAGCCAAGTTGCCAGTTCAGGACCAATAATATTGCAGATTCTTCTTTGGATCTTATCAAGGAGCTCAAGGTAAATAGCAGGGGCATCAGACCATATGTAGCAGCAATATTCTAAGTATGGACAAATGGTAAGCTTATAGATATTTAAGATTGAAAATCTTCATTCTTTTCCATATTAGTACATATACATTTACACTAATTTTACATTAACTTTTTACATTTTACATTTTACATTAATTTTACTAATAGGAATAGAAAATTCCAATGGATTTTTAAACATGAATACATATACAGTCATTGGTTATAATTCAAAACTGTCCCCTTCCCAGCTATACGTAAATAGCAGGACAGACCAGGTTCCATAGCCTTGGATGGCAACTGGTCTACCACAGAAATTGAAGGAAAAAATTTGCCTCGTCAGTCATATATTGAAAGACACATGATCACCTAAGCATGTATCACACATGGCACATAACTGACTGACTGGTAGAGTAAGATTTTCTTTTTCAAGAAACTTTGGAATAAAACGGACTGACTCAAGGGTTTAAAATAAATGATATATTTTTATTTATTTTCTTTAGAGTGATAAATCCTTTGGTATTCGATGTAACAAAAATTTGTTAATAAGGTAGATATTGGTAGCAGTCTTGGGAAATGTCTGTTTCGGCCTGATATTCGAGCATTTGGAAAGGTAGCACTTGATAGTAGTTGTAATCATCTTAGAAATAGGTTAGTGTCAATCTACTGTGTTTTTCTCAGGCTTGAGCAGGGCAGAAATCTCATTAGCATATAACTGCTTCTTCTCATATTATCCATGACTGTCTTCTATGTGGTAAGATCTCCGATTGACCTCTCACCATCTCTTCTTTCTAGCTGAGAGATGTCAGCTTATATATGTTTTGATTAGGCTCTGAGACTTTGGCACGAACACTGGTTTCAGCTAACATCAAAACTCTCTTTGTGTCAATTTCATTGATTGGCCCAAATTATTTTATTTTACACTGTTTCTTTCTTTTTCATTGTTTCTTATAACGGAAGTTATGCATGGAGCTTCCCTGATATTTGATCTTTTTCAGTCACAAAGTCTCTTGCAAACTTCTGTCTTTTTCAGGCATTGTTCAGTCTTTTCTCCTTCTTTTTATTTGAGGGTTGTGTTACAGAATGCAAAGGCCAGGACCAGAATGGTCAGTAAGTAGTCAGAGTGCCTTGTGGGTGGGGTATTCTGACAGTGATGGATCACCTGGACTTTGAATATAAGTCCAAAACAGCGCAAATTCAACAGGGGGTCTCAAGAATTCTGAATTATTGATATGCCTCCCACACCCAGGTTAGCAACTGGCTAAGATTACTCACAAGGGGATGCTGAGCCAATGTGCGATATGCATTCCTGTAACATCACCCCTCCTACTGTCACTTAGAATTGAAGCCACCACCACTCTCTCCTAATAAAACAAATGAGAAAAAAAGAAATGGTCCTTTGCATTGATACTTTTTTATGTAGTAGTGTGGAAACACAGAACGCAACAGTTGCTTTCTTGTCAGTTGAAGGACAAGTTTAGAGAGAAAGAAAGAAAGAAAAGAAAGAGTGATTTTAAAGGGTTTTAAAGGAAAGTGCAAATACCTTATTTTAATTTGAATTCTTTTTATTTTTGTTTATATATTTTATTTGTTTTTTTTAATTGGGACTCACTATAAGATCGATAAACAAAAAGTTCAATAGAATGTCTGGGTACTGTAATTCAATAAACAAAAAGTTCAATAAAAGTTCAGGGTAAATCCATATTGAATATAAGATTCATCATACTGTCTTTTTTTACACTCATGATGGGCTCCAAATTCTGTAAATAAAAAACAGGAAAAGTAAAAGATCTCCTCCCTCCCACGGTTTAGAACCTCTGCACTAGGCTATTGTTCTGTGGACTAAACCATAGGTTTGTAAATTTGGTGGCATAATGACATCAATCTCTAGGCAGAGTAGTACAGACCCAGTGGAGTAAATAGTAACTAAGCGGTACTAAATAATAGCTTCATGATCACA
The DNA here is from genome assembly GCA_903632075.3 of Acanthosepion pharaonis. NCBI lineage: Eukaryota > Metazoa > Mollusca > Cephalopoda > Sepiida > Sepiidae > Acanthosepion > Acanthosepion pharaonis. Next base: position 64,103 of record CAHIKZ030003556.1, on the reverse strand, counting down.
ATTTATGGGGAACTGAGTCCAATCTCTCTTAAGCTCAAACAAAAGCAATTACAGTTTGCTGGTCACTGACCCAGAGTGGACAAAGTGCCTCATCCTTATTTCTATGGTGTTGGAGTTACCTCCTCCTTCACTCCTTAAACTAAGAGAACAGGTCATTTCGACCTTGACCTCTCGGTTGTGCTCCCTATACACTGTTAACCCGTGGGAGAGACTAGCAAGTTTCCTTTTTAGTTAAGTTATATTACAAACCTAGTTGTAATATACTGCTAGACATTTTTAGGCCATAGTTCCCTTTAGCTAACCTCGACGTATTTTATTATAGAGACTTTACTGTTAGCTTATCCAATTCACTTGCTGGTCTCCCTTACCACAAGACAGTGGCTTCTCACTATTTTCTCATCTTAGAATTTTTGTACATATGTGTTAGGATCATTAAATTATTATGACACGGGGCGCGTTTTGTAGGTCTCCCTAAAGTGGATGTGGTATTATGGTGCATGGAGGATTGATTGGCGACGGACGAGTTCTTATGGTGAATGAGTAAATTTTAATGTCTGAATGAGTCGTGAATCAAATTAGCTAGGTATAAGATAGTTAGTGAAGACCAGCCTTTTACCCCCTCCCCCTTTTCGGCCTTGTGCCACAATTTTGTATTTTTACAAAATAAATCCCAGTCGGTGACAAGCTTTTTTCAGGAGCGAGACGAGCCATCACCTTATGGGACCATGTCAGTGAGCTGATGGCTCGTCTCGCTCCCGAAAAGCTTGTGCCCATTGATCGCTCACTGGCGTGTGACAATGTGTCGCCCCCGATATTCCGGGGTGAAACGGATGGTGTTTCTCACGCTGCTAGCCACAGCCCGAATGGTGATATGGACAACGCAAGAGGAGGAAGTCTTGCGGGGTATCCGTCTTTCTCATCCGGATCTGATCAGATTTTTTGAGCATCAGCTCAAGATGAAGATTAGAACTGATAGAAAATGCTTGCATTCGACAGTCTTCAGCGAAAGGTGGGTGACTGAGGCGAGCTTGGTTCATATGAACGGGGCTAGCCTTGATTTTCTCTTTTAGGTCAAGCCTACATTACATCGGGGTGGCTTCCTGTGGTGCCCTCCCCTTGGTTAGGTTAGACAAGCTTTTGTGTACCTAGTTAATGCGAGTAAGTGTTGTTCCTGGCCTGCCCCCCGGCCACATCTTTAGTTATGATCCAGACTGAGATTCCCAACCTCCCCAGTTTGTTTTCTGGCCCCCCACTTTTCTATCTCGACTGGGTCAGCTTTATACTTCCCCATGCCCGTATGATTTTTTATCACCTTTCCCACTCCCTTAGCGAGAGAGCTGCTTGATTTTGTTCCAATGGGCAGAATACAGTGGTCTCCCTGCCTTTTGAGGGTTGGACGGGCCCTACTAACATCAGTTAACGTTTAATTTCATTTATGTTAATATTTTAGTTCGTTATTGGGTTCATCTCCCCCCACTCATTTTTTCATCTTAGAATTTTGTACATATGTGTTAGGATCATTAAATTACTATGACACGGGACGCGTTTTGTAGGTCTCCCTAGAGTGGATGTGGTATTATGGTGTATGGAGGATTGATTGGTGACGGACGAGTTCTTATGGTGAATGAGTAAATTGTAATGTCTGAATGGGTCGTGAATCAAATTAGCTAGGTATAAGATAGTTAGTGAAGACCAGCCTTTTACCCCCTCCCCCTTTTCGGCCTTGTGCCACAATTTTGTATTTTTACAAAATAAATCTCGGTCGGCGACTGAAACGGTCGGATACGCAGGCCGCTGGCCTTCGCGGCCAGGAACGTCGATCAACGGGCTGCGTATTAAGTTATGCTCCCATTTTTTTGGTCTGCCAACTTGACGATAGTTGGAAACTTTCCTTTCTCTCTCTCCTTCGCCTAATACTCCTGGCTCCTTGGCCCCGTTCAACTCTCGGCATTCCGTCCCTACTGGCTGCCCGCACATTGTCCTTAACCTTTCCCGTACACTATGTTAGTAATTATTACGGGAGGTTACTAATATTGGACTCAACCGGCAAACACGCAACGCCTGCACTGGACCTGTGGCCCGAACAACGCCAGCTCTTCTTTCCTTCCCAACACGTCAAGTTGGCATCCCAGCCAGGACCAACATCAACTTCAACAACCAACAGCGATCATCCTGCCAACAACCAACATCAACTTTAACTACAGCGATCATCTCTGCAGCAATCACCTGTAACAACCTACTGCAACAATCAACAGCGATGATCCTGGCAACAACCAACATCAACTGCAACAATCAACAGTGATGATCCTGGCAACAACCCACATCAGCTTCAACTCCAACAACCAACAGCGATGACCCTGGCAACGACCAACACCAACCTTGACCATCAATGCCTGCACTAGAACTTCTGCACCTCCACCGTTCCGACCACCTTATTTTCTTTTCTAGAATAAATTAGCATATATCATATATATCCTTGTTCTGTCATCCATGTTGTTTCACCGTCAGATTTAACATCTTCAAAAATGTTAGTGGGCCTCTTGTGCCCTCATTCACCCTTGTGTGATATGGGGGCGCTCGGGTTCCGCTACAATGGCATCCTTCTGGAGGTGTCTTCTCACAAAAGTTGACTTTTGCAGACACCATGACTCAGGACTTAGGGTTGGACATTAGGGATCTGGGTATGGCAATGCAGGACCAAGCAGTGTGGAAAGGGATTGTTAATGGAGTTCTGACCAACTACAGGTAGGTGGAAGGATGATGATGATGATGAAATAGCAAGACAAGAGATCCCAGGATATGAACAGAGATTAAAGAGAACAATCTATCCCCATAGATTAAATAAAGGGATCAATTCAAAATCCCTGAAGGTTACCCAGATCAACAGACACCTGAAGGCACAAAAGCTGAAATGTTGTGATAATAACAACAAAAATGAAGACACCAGTCTGTAAATAATGATATCTCCTCATCCAGAAAGAAAATAATTATATCTCTTCATCCAGAAAGAAATGATTAAAAAAAATCCATATGTACTCTGTCATGTAGTAATTTAAAAATTACAGCTCACGAAACCAGAAAAAATTCTTCAATTTTATTTACCACAGTATAATGATGCACATATGGAGAAGACCCACTCAATATGTGACCCCAAGTCAAATTATTACAAGATGAATCATTACTGCAAATATCAAGGCGTGCCCTTGATCTTATTCTTTTTATTAGCAATAGTGAGGTACAGTCGTGAAATGGATCCCCAGTCATTAAGCAGCAGTTGTTTTCCAATGTTGTGTATATTGTCATTTTTATTTATTTTTACAAATTAGATATTATTACATTAATTAAGTAAAAAAGTTAGAATCTGGAACAGTAAAAAATTAAATTATTTATTAAGTTTAAAAAACAAACTTAACTGTTTAAAAATTTAAAACAATTTATTAATTTAAGTTTATTTGTTTGTTGTTTCGTGGCGCAAATACAACCAATCCAATTACCATTCTAAATATTACACTTAGATTTAAAAATTAAGTGTAATTTTAAATAATTATTTATTTTTCTTACCTTTTTTCATATTTTAGGGACGTGTTTTTCTCCAACATCGTTTTTTAAAAGTTTCGGCACAATATGCAGAATGTACTTCAATTTTAGTTTTCTATTAATTAATGCTTGTCAAATTATCCGAGTTCATATTATTTTACTCAATATTTCTTGTTGCAATGCATGTTGTTTTCATTTCAACATTATTACTATTTCTTATCTTTTCATTTCATTTTTTTTATTGTACTTCTCTTTTTTTTCCTTTTTTTTTTTTTATATAAGCGTATTGCTGCCATGGGAGACGGCAATCAGGCTATAAATCAAATCTCGTCTTTACGACAACGACTTTAAAAATTTAAAACGTAAATTTTACAGTGAATTTTTTTTCGTTTTAAGAAGCATGCCTGAAAACGAAATACTTTATTAAAAAAATCAGAAACGAAAAAATAAAAAATTAAGCTATTTTATTTCGGGACGAATATTTTTGTTCTCGTTCCGGAAGTTGGTTGTATGTTTAAGCAAATGGCCGATTGAAGATGAATCCTCTAACGTAAGTTTCTTTATAAAAAAAAACAAAAACAAGAAAAATGTAAAAGAAAAAAATATTTTCTTCTCGCTTTCTTTATTTTGATTATTATATTGCAGTAATATTTCAATCGTGATGATAGCGAATTTTAATGCCTTTACACCTGTTTTCTTTGTAAAATGTTTCATGCCTCTTGTACTGAGGTGACAATATCTCAACGCGACGCTTTTTTTTTTTAAATAACACATGGCTAAATTATACTCGCCTTTATTTTTATTAAAAGCAAATACACATGGCTAATATTTTGTGTTAATTTTGGATTTATATGCATGTTTCCAAGAGTTTAACATGTTTAAATTAATTAAAAAATAGCTTCGGGCCTTTTTAATTTAAAAAAAAAAGAAGTAAATATTTTTAAAAATGACTCTTAGCATTCATTTAAAAAATTGGTTTAAAAACGTAAAAGACAAAGTGAATGTTTTTTTGCCATTAGAAGTTAGGACTTTTTTTAAAAATATATTGTAAAATTAACAAGACGGCACATTGAAAAAAAATAAGACTGTCATTTTTTTTTATGAAATCTTTTTAAATTGGATATTTTTATGAGGAAAATTTAAAAAAATATGTAATAATTTGAAGATAAAAGCTTAATTTTAAAATAATTGGATGCGGCCAATGCCAAAAATTAATTCACTTTATTTCTTTAAATATTTAAAATATTTATTTTCATAAATAAAATTGTTGACGCATTTTGTATTGCAATTTCGTTAAACTTTTAGCAGCAAGAAGCTTACCTTCTTTAATTTTCTTTTACTGTCAATTTTTTTTTTTTTTTTTTAAAATAAATCAAATTTGCAATTATTTAATTTTGGAATTTAAGTTCTAATTTTAAGTCCATAAATATAAAATTTGAAAAAAAAAAAAAAAAAAAATTATTAGCTATTGGACATAAAATGGGGGATCAATTTACATTTTAAATAATAGTAAATATGATCCCTCATTTGATGTCTACCTAAACATAACAAAGTATGAATTTATTTCTTTTGCGTAAAAAAAATGTCCTTATCCTTTACAATCTTTTTTTTTTTTCTTTCTTTTACTCCGTCATTATATAGATTGCCAAAAATTTTAAATCCTTTAATGAAACCAACAAAAAAAAATCAAATTTGTTTATCATTCGTTTCCTCACAAAATAAATAAAATAATTATTGTTGAAATTTGAAGTCACTTTTTTTTTTACCCTTGAATCTCGGTGCCATGATCTTAAAAGCGCAACAATTTAAATTTAATCTTTAAATAAAATTTAGTCATTTTTTTAAGACATGATTTACAATATAAAATATAGGAGTTTTGTACTTTAGGGGACATAAAATGAGTGATCAATCTATTACTTGATATAAAAGTAAAATTGATCCCCCATTTTTAATCACAAAGCTTGTATAAAAAAATAATCTAAATTTCTGTAACTTAACTAAAATTTATTTTATAAATCGTAAAAATAAATTTAATGTCTTTAAAAGAAATTGAATATTTATTTTTTTAAAGACAACATTAAACAATTGAATTCTTAAATTTAATTGGTTTTTATTACTTTTTTTAAAGGATTTGGAAATAAACTTGTTGAGGGTACACATTTGAAAAAATGTTTTTAAGGAAATATTTAATTGTTTTTTAATTGGAAATTGTCTTTTATTGTTTGATTTTTAAGACTTACATTTAGAAAAAACAAACTTTTAAAGGCTCGACAAGTTCAAATATTTTAAAATAAAAATAATCGCTTTTTTTTATTATGGTTGAATTTTTAAATTTATTAAATATTTTTCTAAAAACTTCATTAACAAACATTTTTCCTTCTCTCATTTGAATCTTGGAAACATTTTTTTGTTTTTTCAAGTTTTTGCATTGCGTTAATTAATAATAATTTGTTTAATTAAAAATCAAAATAAATGTCATTTTGATTTAAGACATTTGTGGATTTTTTTCCTTTTTAATCAAATAAAATATCCCGATTTTTTATTAATACAATCCAAATTTAATTTGACCATAAAAACTCGACAACTGTCTCAAATAAAAAATTCATTGAGTTTGAAAGGAAATTTTTCATTCTGAAAAACTTTTTTAATAGAAATTAATTTAAAACTTTTTATCATTTTTTTTTTTTTTTTTTATAAAATTTACTATTCAACGGTTTTTGTGTTTTAAATTAAGATATTTCTTTTCTTTTTTTATTAAAATAGCTTACTAAAATATTTTCGTTAATTGCTTATATTTCTTATAAATGTCTAAAAAGTCGAAAAAATTATGCTAAAATTTCCGGGTATTGTTAATTTGGGCGTTTCAAACGAATTTTGCTTACCAAATACCGATTCGTACATAAATATTTTGAAGTAGGCTCATATTCTGAACCCTCCTTTGGTTACATTTGAAATAAAAGGAAGAATAACTTTTAAAATGCAATGATTTTTTTTCTTTTTAAAATTTATTACTGTCAGGAAAAAAAAATAGTAGCAATGACAATGCATTTCGAATGCATGCCTTCCAAAAAATTCAAAAGAGGGCTGAGAAGTCTACTCAAAAAAAAAAAAAAAAAAAAAAATTACGTGGTACATAAGGGAGATAAATCAGTGTTATACAAAATTAGTTTGAAACGCTCAACTTAACAATTTACATTTTAATGTAAACCTATTTATTTTGGTTCGAATCTCATGGATTTTAATAATTTTTCTTTTCTCATCAGCAAATAAAATTGTTTTGTAAAATTTAAGATCTTAATTTAAACATTTTAATTTTTGAGGTTTTTTTGTTTTTTTAAATAAGCTAGAATTTTTAATAGCCATCATAATTTTCTAAAATGTCTTTTATTATAATTCTTACTAAATTGGATTGATAATAAAGACAAAAACAAACTGGCTACAATTTGCTTTTGTTTTTCTCTCTAATTACATTTAAATGGCTAATCATTACCTGTAGTTTTCATTTTGAACACAAGTTATATTATAAGGCTGTCTTAGCAAACAAAAACCAAAAAAAAATAACTGATTGACATAGAGCAAGGTGAAAGTTTTGATAAGGAACTTATCAAATTAACAGGTATGACAATTATCCACCAAGCCTCATTAAGTTTTCTGAACTGTAATACTTTTAGGGATTCTAAAAGACAATCCTTTTAATGATTTTTCCTCATCACCTCTACTGAAAAGGAATCACTTCATAAGAAGAATTTTTTTCCCACTAAATTATGACAAATGATGACCATATCGACATAACAACATGAATGATTTCTCTGAGCTTAAAATATTTACAGACTGAATCAAAACAAAAAAAGGATGATTATGAAAGACAAACATTTTGATTATTTTTCTTTTATTGGAGTGCTCACCTTCTTTCCTTGATACTAGTTTTAGTAGTTCACCAAGTTCTTGTGTGTGTGTATAATATATATATATATATATATATATATATATAAAGTAATAGCAAGAGCATTTCAGCTAACACTTTTGTTATCGTTTCTAAACGATCCAATATTGGATTTTCATTCATTTATGCATAATTTTACTATAAACTTGTGTTTTTGTTTGTTTTTTTTTTCATGTAATTTATACCCTCATATTTTAGGGTTCATTTATTGCTTATTTTAGAGGCAAATGACTTAAGAGTTAAAACCATTTTTATATGAAAATCCATTATGTTGGTCTGATTAAAAAGAGAAAAAAAATTTCCCACATTGGATTTCCAGGTGTCAAACTTGGCAGATTTGAGCTTTAAATCATTATTCAAGGATAAATAAATCCTGATTTAAATATTTGATAATATATTAGACATTTGTGTCTGCTATTGTGCCAAAAAGTTGTGATTACATAATATTTTTTCATTTTTAGGAACCCCAGAAACTAATTGGGGTGTCTTGAGTCTTTTCTTTTTATTTATAATGTATTCCTGAAGTAGGTTGCATGTACAAAGTTTCAAAGGTTGAAAATGTTTCAATCTTGAGATATTAGAGGTTAAATATAGCTCTAAATGTAGCAAAATCATTGAATTTAACTCTACCCACTCTTCTGAATGACCATAAAATCAGAACTATACACATTTAGGAGTTGAAATTTACTGGATTGATTAACTATAAGGACGACTAGGAAACAAAATGTTTGGCAATTTGAAAGACACCACCTTTCAAGCTTGGTTCCCTTTTCATTGGAATGCCCCAGTTGCAAGAAATAAGGTTGAATTAAAATATACATTAATTGCTTATAATTACTTTGTCTACATTTTGTTTACAAAACTAAAGTTAGCAGATCTTGACTTCAAAAGGTCTCAACAAGAGATATGTGCATTTCTTAAAAAGGGTAAATGAACTATGCTTTGTCATGAGGACTTCTTGTAGCCTAATTAGTAAGGCACACTTAGCTCAAAAGTAATTTTACTGATGGAAAAGTTTAATTCCTGTCCAGAGACACATTTTCTTTAGTAAGACTTCTCAATCTCCAGGCTGGTTGACATTAATTTTCACTATTTTAAGATATAGGAATGTCTGCTCAAATACATATACACATTAAATATAATGTTTATCATAATAAGAAATGTCTATAAACTTGGAGTTGGAAGAGGTATATCTATAGACATTATTGATTATAATATCTACATTTCATTGGCAGGTATACTTGTGAATAGATTTTTCCTTGTCCAATGATGCTAATATACTGCTATTTAATTTATTGCTTCACCAATATACCTGCTGATAAAACAATAGACATTGAAAGTATTTTTATTTCAAACTGCTGGGATTTGTATTCAACTGGAAAATCTTTCAAGCTGTGATCTATTGTATGAGTATGAAACTCTCTCTCTCATTAATTGTAAGTAAAGTATAGCCAATTAGATTACTTGATGTCCTCAGGATATACAGGTGGTGTAATAGCAGCTCTGAATGAGAAATCTAAGAACAGTGTTTGAATTCTGGTCAAGTTCATTACATTTACTTACATGCAAAAATACCCTTGGAAAAGGTATAAATCCATCCCCCCACCTAGCTATGGACTAAATAGTAAGACTTGTATCTGGAAAAATTGTTATTCTCAAAAAAATGTTAATGCAATATTTGTTCATAAAAAAAGTAATCAATGTCCCCAAAATAATCTACAATCAATATTGGAAAAACTCTAAAATGATGTGCCAATTTGTATTATTTATTTTTTTTTTTTGTGTGTGTGTATACTGGGGTTTAACAACAAAAGAGAATGGCAAAAGACATTTAAAGGGTTTTGATTTGGCTATATATATATATATATATATATATATATATATATATATATATGTGTGTGTGTGTGTGGCTAGCAAAAATGGTGGTAATTTCAAACCTGTTCATATAGAAATCACTATGATTAATGCTTTCAAAACTCTCTCCCAGATGATACTGGGTAACCTTGCTTGTAAACTCAGTGTCATTTCCTTTTTCTTACAGAAACGTGAAGAATACCCAAAAACTCAATCAACGGGAACTTGAGTTGGGTCTAATAGGCAAAAAGTCCTGGCATGACCAATACAAGGATAGTGCCTGGATTTTTGTTGGTGGCTTGCCTTATGACCTAACAGAAGGAGACATCATTTGTGTATTTTCACAGTAAGTGTTTGTTGTCTCTGGTTTTGTTCATTTTCTTTCTTCCTCTCTTAACGTCCGTGAAATTATTTATATCTGTGGAGGTTTTCTCTTTTTCATTTTTTTTTTTTTTTTTTTTTTTCTTTTCTTTTGGGCTATTGCCACTCCATCCACCATCACCCTATAAAAAAAAATAATAATAATAATTACTGACCATCTGCACCAGAAACTGAGAAATCTATTTGCATTCTCTTTAATTTCTCTTGTTTTCTCCTTTTGTTGCATGTATCAGAAAAGCTAGTTCAACTAGGTGCATTGATTTGCTTTTTTTAACACTATGAGTCAAGAATGACTTACCTCTCACTTTTTAGGGAATTATTTATTTCAATATAATCTGCATGAATGTAAGCATATATTTAAGTTTAATATTTATGTATTCCTGATTGACTAAGTCTGGCGAGTGAAGCAAAGATTCCCAGTTAATTTTTTATTTTGAGGCAATAGCCAAAAAAAAAAATAAAAAAGAGAAAAAAGAAATTTAGAAAACCTTTCCCTGCATATAAATTCTACTGTTCTTTGTGAACCACGTTTGGAAGCGAACGTTTGTATGCTCGTGAAAAATTCTCAGGGTTCGTATTATTCTCTAGATTCTTCTTTATTGTATTATTTTGAAGTCGACGTCACCACAAAAATTTGGCTCTGAAGAAAGCAAAGCAAGCGACTTGGTGCTGATTAATTTCCCACTGTGTCATTTCAAGGATCTTTATTCATCAAAAAGGCATCTTCAAATCTTATTTCAAAATTAGGATCAAACCAAATCCAGAAGCTTATCACTCGATTGCCTGGAATATCACTTGAACCTTGGATCAGTTCATCCAGCCCAGCAAAGGATTTTGATCAGCTACATTGATGCATTAAGGATCTAGCCAGATTTTGATCACCTTTTCAAGAAAGAATTCAACTATTTGCAACTCTTTTTCATCATCACTTGATAAAAATAACCAACATCAGGATCAATATTTACATCACATCTACACAAAGGATTTTTGACCAAAGCATCGGGATCAACCACTTTCAAAAATCGATAATTTGTGCTCATCTTGACTCCAGAATTAGGACCAAGGCATCAGAAAACTTCAGCTACATAAAGGATACATTAATATGTTGGATTTAATTAAGAAATCTTAGATTGACAACTCTGGAATGATCACTTTTGGGAATTCATTTTGATCAACATTTTTACAATTCTCTTCAAAGTTTTAGACCAATCATCATCCAGCTCTAATCAAAGATTGGATTTACACTGGATTAGAAAACGAAGGCAAATTTTACTCAACTTTTAGTTTAAGCAAGGATCACAGCAGCAATCTTCCCAAAAGCACAGCATTCATCGATATATTTTTTTTATTTTTATTTTTTTTTTTTTTTTTTTTTAGCACAACACACAACGGTGCACAACCAAAGATCAACATCTTTTTGATTTGAAAGAGATCAGGACAGAAGGTCAACAAAATCTCAATCAAGTTTATCAACTGAATTTTGGAAATGAATCACAGCTGCTCTATTTAAAACTTAAAATCATCAGAGATAGTGTCATCAGACATGACAACTTTTTGGTGTTTCGTCGTTTCCCAGCCGTTTGGGTGCAGGTGTCCTCCATGGTGCACAACTAAACCTTTTGAGCCAGGCTAATGCACTGGACATGAAGTCTTTTGAACAGTTTTATTATGACCATTCCACTTGTGTGATGGAGAAGTTGGCTTCTAAACCACTTTGGTAAGTCTTTTAGAGTTGATTTGTTTTTCTCCTTTTTAATTTGATACTTTAAAAATATTTGCTTCTTGCCTGCATTTTATTGTAATTTTCTCTATCAATAAAAATCTAATGGTAGTTTTATTTTTTTTCCTTATGTTTTTTTTATATAAATCTTAATTCAGAAACTAGGCTGTTTGGTAAGCCTTCAAGTACATCTGTCTTTTCATAAAGGTAAGCTTTTAATTTTAATGACATAGGCTTTGGAGACAAAACCAATACCTGAAAATCAAATCAAATAATGTAAGCATTTTAATTTTTATTTATTTATTGAAGGAAAAAGGGAGAGGAAAAGACTTTGAAAAGTCCCAAGTCCATAGTAGATTTAACTTTGATTGGCAGATGAGAAACACTTTGTCAATTGAGAGGAAGAAAATGGAAAATTACCAGTGTGTGTGTGAAATCTCCAGTAACCCCTGAGTATAAATGTGATCATAGTTGCTTGCTCAATGCATCACATGAAACAAACACTTCAAAGTCTAAATTTAGTTGCTATTCTAAATACCTTGTATTTTATGTTTACATCTGGCCTTTCATAGTTCCAAACTTTTTTTCCCTATCAATATCCTCTAAATTGAAAATATGCTGTAAATAATAGCAATATCATCATCTTCTATGTGCTGTGTCCCTTCAGAATATTGACAACCATCACTCTCCACAATTTCCTATCCTTTGTCGCTCTTAATAAATTTGTCTTTATGTGATCTCTCCTAAACCTATTCAGCCATCCATTTACTCAAGGTTGCTAGGAAACAATGCATATCCTATGCATCATCTTCCTCATAATTTCTGCTATCTCTTTCTGGTGTTAAGTATAAGTGTCTTTTTTGTTTTTATTTTCTCTAAAACTTCATTGTTGATCACATGTACAGTCCATGATATTCTCAGCATCCTTCTGTAGAACTACATTTCTGTTGCCTCAAGTCTTTTCATCTGTGAAAAAAATTGTCCAGCACTCACTGATATAGTGGTATCTTTTGTAACTCTTAATTTTGTCTTTTTGTCATCTCTCCCCCAAACCCTGCTCTACCATCCATTTGCTCAAGCTTGACAGGTAGTTTGTGCATTGCTTTCCTCTGGTCTTACCTTCAATCTGTCCTGTGACTATTAAATTTTCAAAGCTCTATTTCTTCATTATGTACCTCAGAAATTTTAACTGTTCTTCCTGGTGTTAAGTATAAATATCTTTTTTGTTGCCATTGTCTATAGAACTTCGTCACTCACATGTTTAGTCCATTGTATTCTTAGCATCCTTCTGTAGAACCATATTTCAGATGCATCAAGTCTCTTCTTTATCTGTGAGGAGATTGTCCAGTTTTCACTGCCATATGGAAGGACTGATATTACATGACAGTTCAGTACTCTTTTTCTTTTGTTTCTAACAATTTTTCTGTTTCTTAATACTTTGCTTAGCTTTTGGAAGGCATCTTTCACTATCCCAATACATCTTGAGATTTCGGTGTCACACTTTCCTTCCTCTATTAAAACATTTTCCAGATATTTAAATTGTTTTACTTGTTTGATTTTTGTATCTCTAATTTGTAATTTGCATATTGGGCTGTTCCTTTTGCTAACAACCATGCATTCTGTCTTTTTGCAATTGAGGTTTAGTTCTTTGTTCTCACTCTCTTTCGGCATCTTCTTCTAGAAGTTCTTGTAGTCTCCTTTCTGTGTCTGCTATCATCACTATGTCATCTGCATATCTTATGTTAAGATTGTGGCTGCCAATAATGAACCATAATAGGAGTTGTAATTCTCTTAGAATTGTTTATTATATAGGTTATATCCGTGTCTTACACCCCCTTTCTATTTTTTTTGGATATATTTACTGAATTCATTTTCAATCTATACACAGGCAGTTTGATGCCAGTATAGGTTCTTCATTATTCTAATACCCTTCTTCCTAAATATTTCATGGCTCCTTAGCAGTTTCAACATTTTTTTGTGACACAATTTATCAAATAGCAACATACATGTTTAAAATGGGGAAATTCTTTTCAGAAATTTTTGTTTTTTAAATGATCTGCCAAAATATTGAAAAGGTGCCATAAAATAAATAAATTCTAATATGTATTTGGTCAGATTTAGGGAAATGAGAACTCTTCAAAAGATTGGTGCAACACATTTCCTTCCTCCCTCCCTTTTAGCCTTGTGTCAGATTGCATGGAGAGAGAGAGAGGGTGAAATGCAGCCTACACAGTTCTTATTTAAATTAAGATTAAATATATTGTTTTTGGAGTGTGGTATCAGCTTTAATTCTGAACAAATCCAGTTCAATCCTTTGCTTTGCTGTGAAATAGTGGGGTGCAATGGAGAGCGGTTTGGAATGAGAAATTGGAGTCAAGTTCATTACATTCACTTACATACAGATACCCTTGGGAACGGTAGGAGTTCATCTCTTTTCTCTCACCCAGCTATGAGTTCAATAGTAGGACATTTACTTGGAAAAATCATTATTCTCAAAAAGTTAATGCAATATTCATTTGTGTAATAAAAAAAAAATACAATCCAAAGTGTGTTTCAGCTTGAAATAACTGACAAAGGACTTATAAGCGTTTTTTTTTTTTTTTTTTTTTTTTTTAAAGAAAAATCTATCAATAACTGAAGGAGAAAAAGGAAACCTCAAGACTTTTCTATTTGTTTTACTTTTAAATTTGTCCCAGTTAAATCTTGTATTATGTAAGAGCTTTACTTTTTTTTCTTTGTGTGTGTGAGAGTGTAGAAAGTTAACCTATGTATGCTGTCAAATGAAATAAAATGTGTATTTGGTCATTAGTTGTGACATAAAAGGAACCAAAGACATGGTCTGTACAAAAGTCAAGTGACGCTAATAGTTTCCTCTTCAGCAAGTGTTCTTTACATGCTGACAACTCTTAAAATGAAGGAGACCTTTATTAAAGTTCTAATTCTCACTGATCTTTTTGGTCCCAATAACTTCTAGCTTCTGTACCTTTTTTTTCCACGTTTGGTTTGAAGCACTTTCTGGTGATTCTGTCTAACTATTCAGAACCTGTTGTCATCATTGAAGATTCTTCAAAAGTTACAACTCAGCCTGCTTTTTGGCAGTCATTTTTAATCTAAGGCAAAATGATTTTTTTTGTGTAAATAACATATGCAACAAAAATCTTGTTCAAATTCAATTCTTTTTGCTTCATTATTTTGTCTATATGTTTGTAATCTTTCCTCCATTTCTATGGTGGTAGAATTTTTATTGTGACCTTGTTACATTCCTCCAAAATGCATTTATTCTGTTGTCACACTCTACCTTACTACCCATAGATCCATTAATTTTACCTATTTAAAAACATTATGCCATCCAGTGACTTTTAATAAATCCTCAGTTTTATCCAGCTTGATACATCTTTCCTATTTTACCTATGGACTACTTAGTGTCTTACACATCTCCAGGGTTTTGTACAAATAATAAAATCTAGCAAGACAGAAGTGGAAAACCTTTTTTTTTAATGGAGTTCTATATAATTAAGTATATTGCTTTAAAAAAAAAAAATTGACATCATTCAAAATGTGAACTACATGTCCCAGGTAAATGAAATTAAATAGGCTTCATGTTGAACAATAAAAGATTTATTTATCAAAATTCAAACAAGATATTCAAATTGGCGTATATTTTATAACCAATTTCCCAAACCTTCACAAATGTTCAATATGTGCACTACCAGTGACACATGACGCATCTAAAGTCAGTAGTCCAGCTCCTGCTAAACATGCTGTAGCATGTCTTGCATAATATTCTCCAATGCCTCTGATTCTCTGCTTAAGTTTGTCTAGGCTTGTAGGAGGAGGTGGGATATAGACCTGTCCTTTCACATTGCTTCATACGAAAAAATCACAAGTCAGGTGAATGTGGTGCTCGTTTCAACAGCACATTGTCATCATCACTGATATTGCCTGATCCATCATCCTGGTAGATTATCATTGAGATAAGTCATCATGGTCAACTTAGTTTTTATACATGTTAAAATTTGAGATCATTTGAGCAAGAATTGTCTGTCTTATGAATGATGTCAGTTTTTTTTTTTTTTTTTTTTTTTTTTGGGGTGGGGGATTCTTTGAGATCTTATTTTGAAACCAGCCTAATTTATAAGTATTCCAGGTTTTTATTTTAGGAGATTGATTGTTCTTCAAGTTAAATAGATTGCTATTAAGTGATTTGATCAACACAATCCTGTTTCTCAAATTTCTATTTGCCAAATGACATAAAAATAAAAACAAAAAATTATGGAATGTACAAATCATGAATTGCCAAATAATTAAGTGGTGCTTCATTTTTATTTGTCTTTCTACTGGTATACAAAGTAAATCATAACTGATTTATTCAAAATAGCCTACAGATGGATGGAGGTTAGATAAAATATCCTAAAATTTAAAAGAAAAATTTTAAAATGATCCTGAAAACCCAATCAAAAACTTTTTTTCTAAACCAGTGGTCAATTTTTCTTTTTCTAAAGAGCAGGCAATATACAAATATTGTTCATTTAGTGTTTTATTACCTTTCTTACAATAAACATGATTTAACTGTTTTTAATGTCAGTTTTATTTTTTTTCTGATTGGATTTCTCTCTCTCTCTCTCTAAAACTAAAATACAAAAATATATTAGAGACACTTACCTCATGACATGTCATTCCTCTCATTATCTGAATAAAGGCAAATGTGTCATCTCATGAGGCCTGTGGTACTGGCCATAGGGCTGTCTAGAAGGTGTTGCAAATGGTTTGCAACAAGAGACTCTAGTTTCAACAGTGCTCATTACAATCTCAACAGACCACATACACACTGTTACCACCTTGCACAACACCATGCTGACAAACTAAATTCCTAGCCTCATATAGTATTCTCCATGTATGAACTTGGTCATTTGCCTGAAAGATTTGGAAATGTAATTTGTGTGACCAGACAACACGCCACCAGTTGATGGTAATGTTCCCTGGCCCAGGTGTGGTGAAGTAACCAATGTTAATGTTAGCCTCAAAATCCTGACGTGGGCTATACGTTCCCTTTCATGGAGTGGTCATCATCTTTGTCAGTCACTGGCAGTTGTTTTTGCATTACTTCTGCTCACCATCAGTTTCCAGGTGCCAGTGATGTCTGTCTAGAATTCACATATTCCCAATACACCCTTGTTGCCACCTCAGAGATAGAATGCTCCATCTTTCTGGCCAGGCAGCTATTCCAATATTAAATCCTGTCTGCATCCTATGGCTCCTATAACTACGCTACCTCTTTACCTATTACGTCACACATACTTTTTATATAATAGAGATGAGTTCTCCAAGTCATTCAATGTACTTTTGTCTCTAATTTTTCTGTCACTTCAGTTTAATTCTGAATTCTCTAAAATCATGTACCTATTTTACAAAAGATTTAACGTTTTGGAAAATTTTTTCATTGTCATCAGTGCTTGGTCATTGCTGTCAACTTTTAAGCAAATTCCCAATAGACTCTTACAATTCGGCACTTTTGAATAGATCTTTTGCTTTCACATGCCAACCAAGCAAAGGCGGGCAACAATCCCATTTGTCGCAGGAACTCCTTGCAGTTTCCTCAATGATAGCTTTGGCCAGTTTTAAAAAAAAAAAAAAGGCATCTAAGGAAGCCTTTCAGGCAGTATCCATAGAACATGTTTCAGAAATTCAGGTGTTATTCTAATGAAAACTGCACTGAAGAATTTCCTCCCACAGAAAAGTGCTGCTCCAACTTCTGCTTTTGATATCACCATTTAATTTTCAGGATCTGTTACATCCACTTTGAATCACATGGATCATTACTAACTTCATCTGGCTGATGCAGGAGCTGCTGTCGTTGTGTCTCTCACCCTTAAGCAAAGGGGGAATGCAAACTTCTATGTAATAGACTCTTCCTTTAGTGACAATGTTAATTTCTCTCCTCTTCCATAGGCAGTCTAGGTTATTATTTTAACACCACTATTCTATGGCTATTGTTATAACACTCTTTTTATAAGGATTCTCTATATGTAATGCTTTGGCTACTTGCTGTGATGCCTGTATTGTTTGTCTGATGAGACTCCAACTGGCTACTAGTTTTACTTTTGACCTGGAGCTCTTTATAATAATTGACTAGTTCATATAGTCACCAGCAGTGTACTATTTACTGCACAACATCTCCTTCTTTGTAGGTTCCATGACATATTGTGGTGCTGGCACATTGGAAACATGTAGCATTTTTATTGATTCTTGCAATATTACAGGTTTTTCATCACTGAATCTTTTTTTTCTTTTTCATTTGATTATGGTGCATTTTATGTTTGAATTTTTTCCCCTTTCACCATATAAATCAATTTCCTAATTCTTGCTGATATTATGCTGTCTTCCCATGTTTCTTTACCATCCTTATGTGCTCTAAAGAACACTTTATTGGCAATCTTGAAACTTTTGGTGTTGCTTTTGTTAACTGTTTGTGTTTTTCAACTTGATAACAACTTGTCAAACACTGATTTTACTCTTCTGTTAAACATTAATTCCACCGGCAACATGATGGTGGTGTATTAGGGTTAGATGTTACCCAGTAAACTACCTAGAAAATTTTGAAGTGCTTCTTTATTTATTTTCTCAAGACTAGCTTTCTTCAATGTTTTAAATGTTACCACAAACTATTCTCAGCTTGCCCCTTAGACCTTGGCTGATTCAGTGGGGTCATACCATGTTCAATGAAAAACATGTTACAAAAATTTTAGAATTCTTTACCCATGAATTGCATTCCATTATCAGATAGTATATTATCTGGTACGCTATATCATGCAAACACTTCATACAAGAAATTCATTGTCACTGAAGATGTTGGATTTTTGCACTTATAAATTTCTGATTATTTTGTGAAACTATCAGCTACCACAAGATATGATCCATTGATAGGACCTGCAAAATCTGTATGCTGTATTTGGCCAAGGTTCGTTCTTTGTGATAGGTAGTTTTGCTGCTAGAGCACAACCTCTACATGCTTTTACTATTCTTTCAATATCTTGGTCCATTCCTGTTCAACGAAACTTATCATCATAGATTTAATTCTAGAAATACCAGGATGTCCACAATGAAGATCCTTTAATATTTGTTTCTGTAACACACTCAGTATTACAACTCTATGACTATACATTACTACACCATCGTATATCAAATATGCATTTAAATCTGGATTTTCTTCTTTCTTACTTTCTTCCAATTTCTTATTTTCACAATAATGATGTAATTTTCTGCTTTTTCTTTTATTTCATCTAGAATCGCTGATAACTCTTACTACATTGCACAAAATGTTTTTATTTCCATTTCACTTTTTAGTGCTGCGATTACTGTGTCCTTCAGTGGCTCTGCATTTTTAGGTATTAATCTAGATAATACATCCGCATGTCCTAATTTTTTAGACAGTTGGTACTCTATTGTAAAATCATAGTTTAAAAGGGTGGTACCCCAGTGTTATAGTCTATTAGCTGTATGAGTAAGTATACCTTTCTTTGAACCATATATTGTTAATAAAGCTCTGTAGTCTGTTTGCAATATGAAATTTCTTCACCGCAAATATAATTGCTACAGCTTCTTTTTCTATCTGGTTGTAATTTTTCTATGCTGGTAGAAGTGTGTGAAGTATTTTTTAAAAATTTGAATGCTTTCAAGAGCTATTCACTGTCCTAGATCAATACCAACTGTATCATTGCCATTTCATAGGATGCAGTTTCATGTGGAAGGCATTGGCACAATTGCTAACATGATCTATTGTGCACTGAACATTCTTAATTCTTTACAAGTCTACCATTTTCCAATTTCGTTATCCCAAATACATCTCCTAATGCATGTGATATCAAAGGTGCCTATGCAAAAGAAAGCCATGTCTGTGCTTCTTAGTTAAAATTGTCTAAATGTTGGTAGATTTGAAAAGAAATCCTCTGTCTCTTACAATTCAAATTACCTTTTGTGGGTGCATTTCTTTTTTCTTTAATTTGTTACTTTTTAGAGTTTTTGTCACTAAAACTTTCCCTTAGAATTTATCAACTTTATTTGAAATGTTTTTTGTTTGTTTTTTTTGTGGGGGAGGGGGTTGCTGTATATGAAAAACATGAAGAAAAAAAAATCTGCAGGTTTTCATTTTCTGACAAAGCATCATGGGATGTATCAGCCTTGCTTAAATTCAATTCTGAGCTTTTTGTCAAAGTAGTTTAATTCTTGGATTATATTTGAATCAATTTCAGAATCATAATTCTAGTATTTCTTCAGCTTACCATTTGCTCAAGAATTTTCTCTGAAGTTCCTTTATGGTTGCATTTTTTACAGAAATGTACCACACACACACAAAGAAAAAGTTGGGTGCTTGCAATTGCTGATACTTCATTCTTTGATTTACCAAATTGCCCCCTCCCTTGCACACACTCATGCACCCCTCTCACCTATTAGTGGGTAGAAACATTTTTATCTTTTCTCTTGTCACTTTCCTGCATTCACATCCAAGAAAGTAGACACTAATAAAATAGTATACTAATAAAATAAGGAGCTGTTGTGTTTCCCTCAACTCATGATTAACATGAATTTGGGACCGTACAAAAATTCTAATTAGGATTTTATTATATTTATTCTAAAAACATCTCGCCCATAGTCGTGGGCTTTTAATGAGTGGAGCATGTGCAAAACATAATCTAAACAAAACTTAAATGCTTCCTTTTAAGCTGGTGAATGAAAAATGGTGAAAGGACTTGTTTATATATTTGGATTATTTATCATTAAATATAAAAAACATTAGGATGTAATTATAAAAACAAATTTTGTTTTAATAAACAAAGCAAGAAAATTGTTTTTTCTTTCAATTTTTGGTTAAAATCTTTTAACAACATTTGTGTTTCCTGCTTATCATAAACTAAATTCAGGATAAAAAGAATTTAAAAATTAAGAAAATTTAGTCATGACACCAGGCAGGTAATTGCAAATGGAAAGTTTTTGTTAGATTTTTTTTTTTTTTTTTTAAATTGTGAATATTTGGAAATCTTTCTATAGAAGATGAATGCAGAGAGCACAATTCTTAAAATATAAAAGTTGATCTGTGTATGAAAATTAACAAAAACATTTTCATGTAAAATTATTCAAGGTGATTTAAAATTTTTAAAGTTATGATATGCAGTAAAATTTAATTAATTTGCTTTTGTGAATATTTATATTTAAAACTTTAATATTTTATCTTTTTTAATTTTTGTTACAACCTGTACTACTTGTGTTAAAAACACATTTTTTGGAAATTTTGTTTCCCCACCACTACACACTTTTCTTCAAGTTAAAATATTAAATTTTTAAATGAATAACTACAAACTAGTTAATTTTCTTATAGGATTTGATTTTTTTTTGATTTTTTTTATTGTACCTAAACTGACAATAAATCCTAAAATTGGAAGTGTTACTTTTAAATGAAATGCTTAATTGCCTCCTGCAAATCTTTGTTCACAGTCCTCCTGCTCACCAATAAATGTGGAAAGCTGTGACCAAGTAGTAGCTGTAGTGGACAGAGGCCATAGTTTAAAGATTAGATATGTCAAAATTTAATTTTTTAAACATTTTAATAGTATTTTTATAATGCTATTATCAGTTGTAAATAATTCTTCTAATGCCATGTCCCTTCTGGACGTGGCTGGTCATGACACTTCAGATTTTTCATTATTATATATGAATTGCCATGTCAAAAGATAGCGAAGTAGTTACCTGCTATCTTCAGGGTTTCAAATTTGTAAGTTTTTCTTGTCTTGGCACCAAGGCTATAAAAAAACTGGTCTACTGTGGGCCATAGCTGGGAGTGGGGTGAAAACAGATTCCTGCTTTTCTTATTTGTGCAAAAGTGAGCACAACAGGCTAACCTGGAATTTAAACTCTACTTGCTGGTCCCCCCACCCCCCACCTCCTCCCTAATCATTATCCAAATGAAAGTTTTAAAAAAGAAAACACTCTTTTTGATTTTGGGACGTTTTTTGAAAACAATTATCAGGGCAACTAAAGTTGTTTTGGGGTCAGTTAAAAAAGTTTAAAGAAAAATAATTTTGCATAGATAAAATAATTTTTACACTGTTAATTCAATATTGAGGAAGCCATTCCAGAGATTCCATCTGCTATAAATATATATCACTTGAAGAGAGAAAGACCCCCCCCCCAAAAAAAAACACTGCCCACTCATTTGCCCTCTGTATTTTCTGGCCTGAAAATCATTGTAAGTTGGCTTATTTTATTCTAATTGAATAATTCAAGTGAAGAATAGGTCAACACAAATTACTGACAGAAACAAAAAAAATAATATACACCAATCCAGTATTTTACTTTTGATTTGTTTGTTTTGTAAGCAAAAAGTAGAAAAATCATTAATTGATCTCTCATGACAGTGAAGTTTTGGTTCCCTAATCTGCCTCTTCAGTGAAGATGATCTTTGTTGACAGTTTTTGTTTTTGTAAATCGTGTTTTGTAAGAAAGCAGATTCCATATCATGCATTTAGTTAACAAAATATGACTGAAAAGTCTTCTAAAGATAAGTTATTTTAGCTAAATCAACATTTTTCAACTATTAAACCCAACTTTTCTTGTGTACAAAAACATTTCCTGTCTTTCAGAGTAACATAAAAATGAAATCAAGTAAATTCTTTCAAAATTAATTTTTTTTTTTTTCTTTTTATATACCATAATTTTATATTTTTTAAATATAAAATTTAAAGTTGTTTAAAAAAATTCAATTCTTTAATTTATATTGAACAGATTATCAGACTCAGCTGATTAATTTCAGAAAAAAATTTAAATTTAAAATTAGTGATTTATCTTGCTGCAATATAAATGCCGTTTAGGTTCAGATTGGTATTTTAAATCTAAAATTAAGTGAGGCAATGAGTTACATAAAATATGACCAGTAATTTTTTTTTTTTTTTTTTTTTTTTAAAAAAAAACAAAATACTATTTTAATAGATAACTAAAAAAAAAAAAAAAAAAAAAAATAAAAGAATTGTTTTCTTAAATTCATTTTTTTCTTTGGTAGATTTTCTTCAGTGAATATTTGACCCAAATTGGCAACTAACATTCTCCGAAATCTAAATTGTAAATAAGAACATTCACCAATTGATTTTGTACATGTGTTTCCAATTATATGACTAAATAGTAGTTAAAAAAAAAAAAAAAAAAATTTTTTCTCTAATTCTTTATTTTAAAGGTTGTAAATTTTATGTAAATTATTTAAATTTTTCTCCGTGATTCAAAATAACAAGTCTGTGGTCATATCTAGAATATAAAACACAATGAGATATCAGTCTGGCATACACCTTTCTATTCTTAGTAATAAAATATTTTGTATAACAGGCATTACTATACACCAATAATAAGTTCCATGTTACCATAAGAATGGAATATCATTGGGTGGGGAGGTCACTCTACTAATACATTGTTTTTTTTATTCCATTTGTTTCCTATTGGCTTTCTTTCAATATATATATATATATATATATATATATATAATATAAACACCTGTAAAAATACGTTTGGTCAGGGAGAGAGGGAAATAATTTCCTGTAGATTTTAAGATTTATACTGTGGTGAAGGCTTTCCATATGTACAACACCTAAAATTACTTTTCCCAGGCTCTTTCTCTTTCATATTTTCATGCTGATTAGACAATCTGTCTGCTTGAACGTTTGCTGTTTGGCTATGAAAATGGTAAACAAAATTGTGTCTGGTACAATGCAGACCTTCAAAATATCTTGGCTGAAACAGTAAAGAAAAAACGCTGAAGATGCATTTCATTCTGGCAATGTTGGCCATTTATGTTTTTATATGATGGGAGAGCAGGGAACAAAGTGGTGAATAAATTGTTCTCTTCTGATGTTGACAACATGAAGCATTTTAGGGATTATTCAAATGAAATCTTTTTTTTTTTTTTTTTTTTTTTTTTTAAATGACTACCAAAAATTCTTTCTACTACCATTTAACTGGAGACCAGATTTGGTAATTTTCTTTTTACTTGCAGGTTAATTTGTGTTTTTAAGAGATCAAGTTCTCATTCCAAATGATACTCTGTACATTTTGTAATCTTCATCCAATGTGGCAGATGCTCCCTTTTTAATTAGATTAATTGTGGCAGCTTGGGGGTGGGTACACTCTTAAAATGTTGTACATTTATGGCTTTTCTTTAGCCTACTTCTCTCTGAATACAATACAATCTTGTAATGAATTCTCAAAAGAAAACTCTTGCGCCTGGCTTCAAATTAAAATGTCTTTCGTTTTTTTTTTGTTTTTTTTTCTTAAATCAAACCAGGTAATTCGCATTCGATAGAATCCAGATCTTCTTTTTACTCTTAAGCCATTTGTCAATTCAATTTTTTCCAAACATAAATAACAAAAAGACAGTATTATTTGTTTCAACTCTCCTTGTAATCTTAAATATTATGAGGGACAGATATAATATTGAGCAATTTTAGACATAGAAAAATTTGTTCTCTTAAAATAATTTGTAAAAATTGGCCAATGGATGATGTTTGGCAGTATGTGACCCATATAGATGTTGAAGGTCTTTTTCTTTTGCCGTTTTTCAGTTGAATGCTTTTCTTAATTCATTTTTTGAGATCTTTTTGTCTGGCTTTCATTTGAAGTTTTTTATTTTAGCAATGCTATTATTTTAAATCTGTTTTGTTGCTTTTTAATTGGATTTCTTTTCCTTTTTTTTTCTTTTTCGATTATTTTCCCTTTTTTCCATTTTTAGATACGGAGAAATAGTGAACATTAATTTGACAAGAGACAAAAAGACTGGTAAATCTCTGGGTTATGCTTTTGTCTGCTACGAAGATCAAAGAAGCACTGTTCTGGCAGTGGATAATCTTAATGGAATCAAGGTAAGAATCTGAATGTATCCATTATTCTTTCTTTTACAAATTTGACCAACTTGCTACTTTCATTAATGGGCAACTTATTTGAAGAAACAAATCTAAAAGGTTTTCTTTTATGAAATGAATTTGATTTTGATTGAACTTGGTGACTGATTGTTGTGATTTGATGCTGCCACCTGTTGTAAAGATTTTGGACAACTTTATTGATTTTGAACTTTTGTGACTGAAGAATTGAATAAATTCTCAATAGAGATTAGCACATCTTGTTCCATCCTGTAGTAATGACGATAAGGTACGTCCGACAGCAAGGCCTCTGATTAGGAGGTTTTGAAGAGCGTGGAATCACCTCTTAATTGCTGGTTTTCCCAGGTCTACCCTGACCCAGGGTGCTAGCACCTGTCAGGGTCCCAAATATGGGCAAACAGTTAACCCCCAAACTGGAGTCGAAATACTATGAAAGTGTGAAAATAGGTTTTAATACCAGAAATACTGTGCAAAAAATTATTGCTATTTTTATAATATTCCCAACGATACATTTTGAAGAAAAATATTACCAGAAATAGATTTTTGAAGGAAAAAAAATATTACCAGCAATAAAAATTGTCGGCATTAAATAATCCACTGATGTTGATATGCCATAAACCAGGCCTCACTTTTCTGCCATTTTTGCTTGCGATGAAATTTTCTCAATAAAAACAAGACTGACGTCATCTAGACTAAGAATATTGTTACACCTTTTCCTAACATTTTCACTTGATTAGTGGTTGGGTGTTGAATAAAAACACATTAAATGCTTCTTTTTTTTCTTCTTCTTTTTTAGATTTTAAACCGTACAATCAGGGTTGATCATGCAGCCAACTATCGACCTCCCAAGGAAACAGGTGATGAAGATGAAATAGTGAAGGAACTTCGGGCTGAAGGGTGTGCTCCTCAAGTACCAGAATCTTCATCTTCAGAAGAAGGGGAAGTTAAAGATTCCCCACCTTCTCCACCAAAAAAACTCAAGAAGGGTAAAAAAAAAAAATTTTCTTTGTTTTCTTTCTTTTCCCCCCCCAGTTAGAATAAATGATCCATTGTAATATCAGTGTGCCAAAAAATTTTTATCTATGTTGTTTTTGTTGTTCCAGAAAAACTTGAGAAAAAGATGAAAAGAAGAAAACCTAAAAAGCGCAAAAAGAAGAAAGACTCTCGAAAAGGTGGTTCCTCGTCTTCATCCTCTTCCTCTAGCAGTGACTCTGACTCCTCCAGCCCTGGACGTCGTGGGTCCACAGATACAGACCTACCCTCCAGACTGAAGGAAGAACCCTCAACCTATGACAAGTATTCCCAGCATGTGCCTTCTTCCCGTCGTCCCACCAACTCCTCCTCTTCCTCTTCGACTCTAGATCTTGCAGGCTCCAAGAGAAAATACAATGACATCAGTGAAAAGTATGAGGCCAAACTCCGTCAACCTGTCCTGCCATCTTCCTACCCAGAGCCAAGTAATCGTGTTCGTTCAGTAGAAGAGCGTTTTGATGCCAGAAGAGAATATAGCCGAAACAACACTAATCGTCCAGGCACGGCTCGCGGTGCAAGGTTTGCAGAAGGTGGACGACGCTCTCCTTACACAGACCGGCCACGATCTCCTCCCAGGGGAAAGGCAGAATATAGAGACTATGATCAGCCAGCATTCAGGGAAGATTTGAGGGACCCCAACAGGGGTTCGCGCTTCCCAGCCAGGGAAGAAAATTATCGTGGAAGAGAGAATGCATACATTCGGCGAGAAACTGGATATCACGCACGTGAAGGTGCTTATGTCTCCAGGGATGGTGGTACTGGCTATCCGCCTAGAGAGAACCTCTATCCTCCTAGAGAAGGGACTGGTCTGCTCAGAGATCCAATCTATCCACCCAGAGATCCTTCATATGCACAGAGAGAACCTGCCTATTCTCAGCGTGATACTGGCTATCCGCCTCGTGGTGGTGGGTATTTGCCACGAGATGACTCTCACACCAGCAGGAACCACAGACACTTACGAGAAGAAGAGTATGTACAGCGGGACACAAGATACCAACAACGGGACTCTGGTTACACTCAAAGAGAAACTCCTGCTTACAGGCAGAGGGAACCACCATACACTGAAAGAGATCGAACATACACACAGAGAGAGCGCACCTACCCTGAAAGAAATCGTGGCTATCCAGACAAAAATCGCACCTTTTCTGAAGGAGCAAACCTTGAACGTACCAGGGGAGGGGCTGAAGACTACCGCAGGGAGAGAACCTTCCGGGCTAGCGATGAAAACCGGGATCGGAATTATAACCGGAAACCTGATTTTGAGCGAGAAAGGAGGCGCAATGACAGAAATTATGATCGAAGAGAACGATAGCAATCAGAAAAATGTGTTTAGTTTAGTTTTTTTCTTTTTCTTTTTTCCTTTTTTCTTTTTTTTTTTTTTTTTTTTTTTTTTTTTTTTTTTTTTTTTTTTTTTTTTTTTTTTTTTTTTTGTGGGGGGTGGGGGTGCTTATTTCTCATTGGCTGGATCTGAAATCTTTGTGGGCTTATTCCATAAAAACAAGTGTCACTAAGGAAGAATTACTCTCCAAATATTAATGTGTCTCTATGTTGATTATAAGACTCAATACCTGTGTCTCTTTTTGTATGCATGTGTCCATGAAATCCTGGCAGAAAGTATATTTGAACAGAAAAATACAAGTTTATTTTGTGATTCTCTTTGAAGAGAAATTAGTGTGTACATGAAGAAAGCAGCCAGTCTTCCAAACATCTCTTTGTGCACCTATTAAGTCCATTTTGCTCGATCCATCAAATATTTTCATATTCAAATGATTGCTACTTCATAAGTTCTCTAAATGTTTTTGCAGATAATTTAGGGCAAGATTTCATTTTTGCTTTTAGTACGACTGATCAGCCCATATTTCTCGGTCCTGGCATCCAAAAGATGCATTTTTTGTTGGTTAATTCTATTGCGCAACCAATTTTGAACGTGGCACTTTGGCATCATTGATGATTAGCAGCCAGCCTGGTAGTGAGGAATCAAAGATTAATTGTATACAACCTGAAATCTTCTTTTATCGAGATTAGCCTGTGTGATTGGGGAGGGGGACATATTCTGTCGCTGACCCTCTCTTTACCTCGGAAAACAAAGAAGACACATAATGGAAGGGGAAAGTGCTGTTCCCTTGAGCCATCGATCAAAATAGAGAAATTTTTTTTTTCTTAATTTTTCTTTTTGCATATTCAGTCAGCAAAAATATTTTGGCTTTTTATCCTTGCAACATTTAATGTAGAAATTTGTTTTTGCGCTAATTAAGGGTTCTTTGAAATGAAAAAGTCAATGTAGTTTGAACCTTCTGTAATTAGTCACGTCCATAATATCAAGGCTGCATTGCAATTGGCAAAACCTTTGGAGATTTTTCTTTTCCTCCTACCCCTACCCCAATCTCTAGTGAAATCTTTCAACTGACAAGAAAGATTTTTGTTCCTTAATACCCATATATCTGGCTGCAACCATATGCTTTGGGGTCTGCTTGTTGCTGTTATTATATTCGTTGTTCCATTTAAATACTGTCAACTTCATCAGTGTAGAGATTGAGTAGGACAATCCTTGAACTTGGACCTTAAGGCCAGCTCTATGACCAAGTGAAGATTTGATTTGAAGGGGAGGTGGTGATAGGGGTCACATGGTCCTCCTGTTTTATTGCCCTTTTTCTTCTCATAGCTGATCCTAAGCTCTTAGCTGCAGAAGGGCTGGAGTATTTATTGGGAAGGTAAAGAGTCAGCCCATCAAATCAACCCAATTACCTATCACTCATTCCCTTTTGACCATTAATAAATTTCTGACCAATGAGAATGCTTTTGCAATTTATTCTATCAAGCTGTCCCTTGGAAATTCTTGACTTGTGACAAAGAAGAGCCTTCTTCCATCCTTGGCTCACAGAACTGACAGATTCCAACATGGATTAGGAATTAAGCAAAACCTTTTTTCATTGGAGAGAAATGTTGGCATGTCCCTGACCACCCCAACTCCATTTTGACATTTAGAATTTAAGTAACCAATCACATTTTTTATTTTTTTTTATTTTTTTTTTTCATCACATCAAATTTTTGTTTTATTTATTTATTTTTATATTAGATTTTTTTTTTTTTTTGTTTTTACTTTTTTATGATTGACTTAAATTGTTTAGAGTTCTGAAACCAAACATTTAGGTTTACTTTTAATTTTTACCTTGAACAAAGCAAACTGTCTCTCTGGTGCAAGAGAAAAAAATTTAGGGAACTTTTTGTCACATTTGCATTGAAAGACTTGCAAATCTTTCAGTGTTGAAGAAAAAAAATGCATCTACTTGTTATTTGCACTGAAAAGTCAGAATTTAACCACAAGAGAGAAAGAAAAAAAGTAATTGGAATAAAAAAAAAAAAAAAAAAAGAATCTGCCTCCCAAAATGTGTTTGCTTTTTTTTTTTCTGTTTTGTTTTCTTTCTTTATTTCTTTTTTTTTTTTTTTTTTTCTTTTCTTAAGCACTCGATAAATTTCAATGATGTGTAGTATGTACAGAGCTTGCTGCAGATGATACCAGAATAGTTTTTGCACTAAGTGTTGCAACAGACCATCAGGGTAACTATGTACAGGGGTGACCTGAGGTGATTTAGCCACTTTGTACAAGTCCACATAATCAGCCTAGCTGCATCTTAGTAGCAATTGTGGGAAAACTATATTAAAGGCAGATATATAAACACCCACGCTAGAGAGAAGATGAACAGTCTCTCAGATGTCA
The DNA here is from genome assembly GCA_903632075.3 of Acanthosepion pharaonis. Taxonomy (NCBI): domain Eukaryota; kingdom Metazoa; phylum Mollusca; class Cephalopoda; order Sepiida; family Sepiidae; genus Acanthosepion; species Acanthosepion pharaonis. The sequence goes on along the minus strand of CAHIKZ030003556.1, from coordinate 35,007 downwards.
CACATGAGAATATAATGTCCACACTTTGGCCAATAGTAATTAACAAAGTTTGGAGTCAAATAAATGTGGTTATATATGAAGTTACATGGTCTGGTTACTCTGCCCAATGATACTTCATTACAGAAATCCTTTTAGATTTTGAAAGTTCAAATTTAAGATCATAAAGTGATTGTGAATATATTGCATTGTCATCAGAACAAAAGTATAATACTAACAATTGTCTTCAGCTTTGAACAATCATAAATTCAGTTAAGTTCATCAGAAACAATTCTTTTATAAGCAAAAGTAATGATTTTATATCAACAATCTAAAGGTAAAAATTTGTACTTCAGAACAGAAAAATTATTTGTCAGCTACAAATATAAAAAAAAAAATGTGAGGTCAAATTTAGCCACCAAAAACAACCTTCACCTGGCTAAATTGAAAATAGTTTTGTTTTCTCTTTGTCTTTTAAAAACTTTTCCAATGGATTCTACTGCAGTAATAAATCTCATTTTCAAAACTTTTCAATGGAATTCTATGGCTTGCTCCAGAAGTAACACCACCTATTTTCTTATGTTGAAAGTATGGCAGTAAATTAACCTTCCTCCCATAACCCTTTTTTTTTCTTTTTTTTTTTTTTTTTTTTTGTTTTCAGATTGTTAAACTGCAATCTGATAAAATGGCATTTGTCATGAAAGTATAAATTAGGTGTGTATGTCATTGAATTCATGTATGCTGAAAAAATTGCACCTATTGACACTTGCTGAAGATTTATGGAGACCAAAGAATGGATTTAAGCACAGCTATATTGTGTGTAGCATTTCAGTTGCAGTGATAGCCATGTATATTTCAAGTGTAGCATACAGTTCATTGCTGGTGGTGACTGATTTTTTAAAAAAATTTTAATAAGCTAAAAACTTGCTCTATCTAACTGTATATCTGTTGTAGATTATGTAGAAATAAATAAGGAGCATTACTTTCAGAGCACCCTTTAATCATATGTTTTGGAAGCCAAGTTTTCAAACTGTCAAATGCTACATTGGTATTGATAGCATTAATGAAGGCACTAATAAGTTTATTTTTATAGTAGTAATGTGGATAAAGATGGTTCATAAATTGCTTTTAAGTTAAACATAATTATCATGACTATTGTCTACAAGATACACAACAAAAACAAAAAAAATGTCAGCGATTAACAAAGGTATATCTGATTGGTAGCAAAGGTCAGTGTATTGAGAATGGATTTATTCAAGGGGAAAACTTGATTTTTCAGAGAAGTGATTGGAGACCACTTTTTGATGCTACTACTTTAAAAATAACCATGGCAAAAGGGGTTTATAGATAAGAACTAATTTGTTAACTAAGATACGACTTGATATAAACTCGTTACCAGGGATTTCATTGCTCTGTTGGGAGTGGGATTTTTGTATTTATTAATGTGAACAAGTGCCTTATAACTTAATGTCTATGTTGGTGATTTATTTTACTGACTAAATCTGATACTTTTTCAGCTAGTTGTCTACCATGATTAGGATTATAGAAATTTTATAGACAGCTTTTTGCAGAAATTATTCTTTAAGTATGCCTAAATTTTTTTATTTAAACCCAAAATGTGAGAATTTATTTTGATTTTGTTGGCAGCTAAATCAAGACGTTAAAATGCTGCATCTGACATTATCAATACTATGGTCCAGTTGTTTGAAATGTGCAGTTAAAATGAAATTGATGTTGCTATCTGATAGTTCACAGCTCTTTAAAACCCTTGTTATTGTCATAGGAAAATTCAACATGGCGTGTAAATGAAATATTCGGTGAAAAATCCCATTCGTCAGTAACATTTTAAACACCTCATACAATGTAAAGTTCTTAAAGCAAACCTGTGCCAAACTGTTTTCCTGAATCCTTGATGATTTGGCTGTCCGAAAAATGACATCAAGATGAAATAATGGAAACTGACTGAAAAACAATTATGCACAAAAATTTTTCAATCAGTAAAATTCTGGACCTTTTCGGTTGACGTTATAGGATCTAGACGGCTATTGTTTGCACATGGAATTATTCAGTGGTAAGTAATCTTTGATTTGGAAAAAACATTGTCATCTGCTAAGTGGTGTTGTTATCACCTGGGTCATGAGGTGTTCAAAACAAAGCACATCAAGTCATTGTTCAAATAGGTTTGAAAAAAAAAAAAAAACCTTATATCAAGCCCTACCCATGTTGACCCTTTTTGTTTTTTTTTGTTTTTTTTCACTCTTTGCTCTTATCAGGGAGTGGTGGGTTTTGACGGACAGCTTGTTCTAAAAGTTTATTGCTGGCTGACCTTTGACCCCAGACATGTCGAAGTCAATTAGGCAACATTTTCCCTGCCGCTGCTATTTTTTGAAAAACAAAAAAAAACTTGGGTTCAGGAATTGCAGATAAATCTTTCGCCTTTTACTAAAGATTTCCGTGGCCGGGTGTCAATTTTTTTAACCCCTGGCAGTTGTATAATTGGAAATTACCAATGGAGTTTATTGTATTTTGACCCCCTAGGAATATTGATTTCCTTCAAAACTCTCAATTTTATACCTGAAATAGTTCGATTATGATTTAGGCTTTCTGATTTTCAAAAAAAAAAAAAAAAAATGGTTAATTTCCCATTAATGGGGAAAAATTTTGTTTAAAACTAGAAAAAATGCAAAATGTTCATTTTTTTTTTTTTTTTTCACATTTTACCCCCTGAAAAAAAAATTTTGAGTCATTTACACAAGCCAATTTTACTTCTAAATGAAAGAGTATATCATTTGCTTTCAGAAAATACCTAGTTTGATGGGGGTTCAGATCAAAAGTTTACTTGATATTTATTCAGATGATGATCAAGTCATTTTTCAATATTTTACGCCTATGAAAATCAATTTTTATTGAAAAGAAAAGCTGTGACAAAATTAATTTTGCCATTTTTGTGATGATTTTTACTTGGGGTAGAAAATTTTTACCATAGTAAACCTGAATTGACATTATTTAAGTTTAGTGGGGCTATAAAAACCTCAAACAGCTGTGAGTTTTCTTGTGGTTATTAAACCAATGATGGAATTTTGTACCAGTTCCATCGATATAATTTCCTTTGGTGCAGCAAATTCAAGTCGAGGGTAGAGGTCAGATTACTATGTGTATGCCAGGTAGTGTAAAAATAGTGTTTGTGATCTGTTTACAAACTTAGCATTGGGTTTTATTACATGTTACATTGCCAACAGAGTAATATAAGAAGTGATTGTAGATTTGAGGGTTGCTGCCTGGAATTAGGTGGGATTTCACTAAATGTTTTATTAATTGTAGGGTCAATTTATACTTACTGGAAATCATTTTGTAAAATATGAAATACTTTGTGAATGTTGTAATTAAAATAAAAAAAAACCATGGGAATTTTGGAGCTTCTAATGTATTAAGAAAAAAATCTATTGTGTTTGATAAAACTGAATGATTGAGTTTATTTTAAAGAGATGATTTCTATTGAGGAATGGATTGACCAGATGCTCTGGGTTTTTTTGGGGTTTTTTTGTAATCCTCTGGGTCAGAACATACATTTTATGTGTAAACTTGCTGTAGGTTATTGATAATTTTTTTTTTTCAGGATTGGTAGAGTGACAGTTGCTAAAACCTAAATAGCAATACCCATATGTAGATTTGGTATGTAGCAAGGCAGTTGTTGACACTTACCCATACATCCAGGAATGGAAGTGGCAGAATATTCCATTGTGAATTTGATAGTCCTGTGAAAGTTTTTGATATATTATCGAATGGTGACAGCTCTCACCCGGTGTCCATATCAGTAAAGTAGCATCTATGGTAGAGAAGAGGTTTCAAGTGATAACTACAAAATATATTTTGCTCCAGGGCATCCATAAATAGATTCACATAACTAGGGGTCATTTCATCACTGCTTTTCTGACCCGTAGAAAATGGTGAGCATGCATTTTATGATGTGGCAGATATCCTGGATGATAAGTTTCTGAAAGCCATTGGGGCATAAAAAAATCCTAAAGGTCTGTATTCACGCTCTATGTTGGAGCGTGTCACGTAAATTGTCACAAGGAGTGAATTATTTGATTTGAGGATATGATCAATGGCACCCCCACCCCTCTCTCTCTCTCTCTCCTATATATATGTAGGTATCTCCACTAATTTGGTATACATAAGGTTTAAAAGTGAAAAAAAGCTTTCATTTTAGTTTTAATGGAAAGCTAAAGGATTTAAAATTTACTATTTCCAGTGAGTAAAATACTCTGGTGTATTTCAAACAGAAATACTGATTGGAATCAATTTTTTTTTCCAGTACAATTTGATAAAATCAATCATTTTGACACATTTGTAAATGGGTTAATTCTTGGTTTAAAAATCTTGCAAAAATAAAATATTTCTGAAACATTGAGGAAAATTAGCAAATTTAAAGTTAAATTATTCTGATTTGAATCATATTACTTATTGCATAAAATGTTGTATACAAGACGTCACGAGTTCCAGCGCCTCACGAGGCTGGCATCACGCTCTCACCCCTTCACTGTCGAAACTCCTAAATATAGCCGTCTCTTCTACTCTAATAGCTTCATGTCTCACACCTCTCACCTGTGGAACTCCCTTCCCTTTTCCTGTTTCCCTGTGCGCTATAATCTCCAGCTATTCAAGTGTAATGTCAATCGACATCTCCAGTTGCCTTGATCTATCCACTACCCTCATCCTTTCTTCTATCACTCCTATCTGATCTTGCTCTAAATTTTCTGTAACCCCTTGCGTCCTAGTGGCTTCCCGCCTTGCTTAGAGTGAAATGCTTAAAAAAAAAAAAAAAATTTCTTAAACACAGTCTTGATTTTCTGACATGTTGATCCATTTATCGACAGCCTAATGTGTTGAAAAGTTAAGTATGGTGATGCATAATTACTGGCAGATGATAAATTTTATATGAGCATTTTTTCCATTTATTGTGAGGAGCAAACCATAAAACATGACCCTTTTAATGATAATCTACAAACTCACATACTTAGAAAAATTTTTAAACAAAAAATATTGAAATTCTTTTTTAAAAATATTCAGTCATCAGATTGTAATGAACTTTACAATATATGATTAGTAAATTTGTTTTACTTATTAACAGTATTTCCTAAGAGTTATCACATTGAAAATGAATTTTAAAAGATTTAAAACTTTATAAATTATTCAATTTAAAATTGTAAAATAATGAAAACAAATCTTGTAAAAATTCATTTTTCATTGAAAAATTCTTCAAAGAATTCTGCTTTTAACTAATATAGTCACTAAAAATTAGCATGTTGAATTTCTCAAGTTTTCATAAAATTAAGTAAGGTGATGAACCATGGTAAAAACATTTTTACCAAGATAAAAAAAATTTTTTTTAAATTTCCAAAATAATTTCATTCATTTGTGAATAAGTCCTAAAAATTTCATTAAATCTAACAATCATTTGATTTTTTAAGAATTTTCAAATTAATGTGTGTCACTTCAAAAAAGAGGTTAAAAGTTAGTACATCTGCTGATGAAAGAAAAAAGTTTTCTTAAAATTGAATGTTCTAAAAAGGAGGAAAAAAATTTAATTAAATATTCAAAAAATACTTTGATCCTTCTTAATAATTTTAAAATTTTTCCAGCATCCTTTCATGTTATGTATATATATATATATATAAAACAAATAAGATGACCAACTCCTGAAATAAATAGACAAACAAATTGTGTAAATAAACAAAGGCATACATAAACAAGTAAATAGGTTGATTAGCTGATGACCCTCCAAAATCTGAGAGTTTTTCAGGTGCTGACATGACTTGCCACAAATCGAAAATTTCAAAAAGCACTGGGAAGGTTTTTAGGTGATGTGCAGCTGTTGTAAGTGACCCTCATCTGCCCAGGGTGGGGGTTTCCCTAACCCAGCTACAATAGCCTGTGTTGGTGCCAGTTTTTTGTTCTCAACAATACATTCGTTCATGGATTACTTACCAGCTGTTTTGTGCTCAGTAAAGATATTATTCAAAATGTGAAAAAGTCCTGCAGATACCCATATAATGAAAAGAAGAAAAGAAAGCATATATGTTTATCAATATCATAGAATGTCAAACTGATGGAAAAACTAGACAGGGGAGTAAGTGTGAAACGTCTGACTGAGGTGCTTGCCACTGGAACAACCACCGTATACGCCCTAAGGAAACAGAAAGAGAAATTGTTAGTTTTCTGCTGAAAGGGATGAAGAGAAATTAATGAAAAATAGAAAAACACTGCACAGAGCAAAAAAATCCTAATCATGTATTGATGAAGTAGATTTGTCACCATCGGAGTGAACATATGCTGCTTATGTAAAAACTACCTTCAGGGTATAGTGATTTTCTAAGCCCAGCTTAGATGTGGCACAAGGCTGAAATTATGGGGCACCCAGTGAGAACCGAACTCACTACTCAGTTGTAATTGATCTAGCAAGACAAGCTTTCTAACCATTATACCACGTCAGGGTGCCCCCTACAGGGTATATATGTATAAGTTGTTATGAGGATGCATTTCTATAATAAGGGATTCCACTGAGTTCTACTTGTTATTACAAAAAAGTTTTCATTCATGAAGTATTTGTAAAATAGAGAAATTAAAAATAGAATGTTTGGAAGATTCTAGATCATTCTAGTATATTCGAGAATAATCTAGATGATTCGAGAAACATCTAGAAATATGCAAATTAGGTGTTAGCCCCTATAAAAATGGGATTTTGGAAAAGGGTTGTCAGTTGATGAAGGGAAATTTCTGCTGTTATCAACTTCGGCTTTTGATTCGAGAACTATTATATCCAGCCGAAAGAATCTCTATAAAAAGTTCCCGACCAACAAAACCCAAAAGAGAATTTCATGGAACAAATTTGGTAAATAGAATTTTGACTAATTTTCATTGACCATACTAAAAATTAATATTTATTTACACACCTTTGTGGATTTCCAAATATAGCACTTAGATTACTTCACTAGCCCTAAAGTGATAAAGATATTTGATTCCCTTTCCTTCTCCCTCGTAACACTTCGCCAGTAACTCTGTGTTTTCAGTTTTGTAGGCCACAATTGTTTATCTTGTATATATTTTATGTTGTGTTTTAGTAAATTAAATATTTGTTTGTGATTTAGCTCTGTGTTGTGGTAAATCATTTTTTTTTTCCTTTGTTACAATTATCAACACGTAACAAAGTTGTCTTATGAACTGTAAAGGGATATCATGTTTATGCTTGGGTTTCGTTCCCAAGCTTCCTCATATTATAGATGCTATCTACAAATTAAATAGCCTGCATTACAAAATAAAAAAAAATCTGAAAACCAAAGCACTTCCAGTCCCAAGAATTTTGGATAAAGGATTATCAACTTGTAATCAACAACAAATAAGTAATCAATGAATAAAAAGTTAAACAACATTATAAAATAATTACAAAAAACTGCATTTGAATCCACAATTATTTCTATCAGTAACCTCAAGAATAATTTGAAACATAACCATAACTAAAAACCTTCTACCCATAATGCACCATTGGCCAGCATATATAAATAGTCGAGTCAAGACGCTATAAAATTTTTATATATCAAGAACAATTTTTGGGAAGTTTTTGTGTGACATATTTCGCACTTTAGGACTTTGTTGAACAAAAGTAATGTTTACATTTAATGTCCCCCCCCCCACGACAGATGTGCATAAATCTTTAGATCACCTAAAGTAAATTTCTGTCCCGGTTCTTACAATGTTTCACTTTTCTTCCATCACAATTTGAGAGATATAATAACAAGAGTAATGGAAACATTAAAGGAAACATGAAATTGGCTACACTATATACACAAACACGTATAATAACAAAAAAATATAAATTTAAAACTCTCAGCGTCTCTTTCGGGTGCTTTGTGCAGTCAAATCAACATTAACATCACTTTAGTCCAATAATGTCATAAAGTACAAAATGCATCACAAAAACTTTTTCTCCATAAAATTGTTCTTGATATATAAAAATTTATATATTGTTTTTCTATACATACATACATATATATATATATATATATATATATATATATATATATATATATATATATATATATATATATATATATATATATTATTTATATATATATATATATATATATATATATATATATATATAGACTTCAATTTGCATTATATTTTTTTGTCTCGGATGCTACCTGAATTTTACCAAAAACAAAATAATTTCCATGCCTGAAGATGATTGAATGTACAGTTGAAAGTACTTGTATACTTAAGAAAGACCTTATACAGTTTATGATTTAAAAAACAAGGATCATAACATTCATTGAGTGATTTGTTAGTTAATGCATCTTTTAAATTTTGTTAGCAAAGGGATTTTGCCATTTTATATCATTAACTTTACTAATTTACTTTTTGTATGAATGAATCATTGTAATATAAATTAAACTGCACCACATATTTGATATATTGTAAGGACTTAAAAAATGTCATTTTTTATGCTTGATTCATTATTTACGGCTTATCAATCCATTGCAAGTTATTTAAGGCCAGAAAATATTTTTAGATTGTAAGAATTTTTTTTTCTTGATATAATACTAATTTAGTGATACAAGTTATACTAATTAACCCATAGCTGGGGGAGAAGAGCTAGATTCATACCTTTCCCAAGAGTATCTGCATTTAAATGAACCCAACTAGAATTGGAACTCAGGTCTCCAATTAACAATTCTGAGCCATTATCCATTACACCACCTGCACATCCACACTTACAGCAATCACCCATCTAGCTACTGACCAAACTCAACATTGTTTAACTTCGGTGTTTATACGGGAATCAGTGTTTCAACATGATGTGACTATAAGACCATTTTTAATGGCATGGGTAAACTTATATTCTACTGAGCATAAAGTGGGGGATTTTTTTTACTATTGTTATTAAGTAATAAACTGATCCCCCAAAGAATTATAACATATTTATAGACTTTAAAAAATAGATTTTCACATGCCATTCTTTGAATCTTTCTCCTTATTTAATATGGATGAAAAGGATTTTTTATATATTTCTTGTAATGTTTGTAACTTTTTGTATTATATTTGTAGTCTCCCTTGTAGTAACGAAAGAGCAATGTCTTTGTTATGACAATTATCAAAGATGTTAGACCGGCTCCATGAGAAATCAGAGCACAACAATAATTGACAAAAGAAAACATTAACAATTCACATGTAAAAATCTAATAATAATAGTAAAGACATAAAATATATGTTGTCATTTTTTATATGGGTAAATTGGTTTGGTTTGTTTTATGGCATATCAACCTCAATGTGTTATTTAATGCCAAAAAAAGTTTTATTGCTGGTAATATTTTTTTTTTCAAAAATATATTGCTGTTAATATTTTTTTCCTTCAAAAATGTACTGCCGGTAATATTTTTTTCTTCAAAAAAGCATTGCTGGTAAAAAAATTTCCTTCAAAATTGTATCTCCGGTAATAATTTTTCCTTCAAGACCATATTTCTGGTAATAACTCTTTCTCCAAAAATGTATTGCTGCTAATAACTTTTTCTTCAAAAATGTATTGCTGGTAATATTTTTTCCTCAACAATGTATTGCTGGTAAAAAAATTTCCTTTAAAATATATTGCTGGTATTAATATCTATTTTTACAGCTCCACAGCATTTTGACCCCAGACTGGAGGATCAACTATTTGCCCATAGCTGGGACCCTAACAGATGCTACCACCCCAGGTCAGGGTGGACCTGGGGACACAAGCAATTAAGAGGTGGTGCCACACTTTACAAACTTCCTAACCAGAGGCCTTGCTATCAGATGTAGTTAGTTTAATGTCTTACCCAGGACACAGATGTAGTTTATTGTCATACCCAGGACAATATATGGGTAAACTAGTATTAATAGAAGATTCTAATGAACATAAAATGGGTGATTGGTTTTCTATTATTTTCAAGTAATAAAATGATCCCCCCCCCCGAATTAAAGTCTCACATGTATAAACCTAATAATAGTAAAGACTGAACAAAATATGGCATCATCTTGATGACATTGGTAAATGTATAGGACGGTAAAATTCTAATGGACATAAAGTGAGGGATTGGTTTTCTATTTCTGTCTATATTTCTGTGATGAGGTATTGTAATTATTTACATTCTTGAGATTGTTGTCGACATCTTGCCATGCTCTGGACTACTTCAGTTGATTGGAATTTCAAACTGAATCCTTTATTTCTTCCACCAGAGTAGATGTTCCTTCCAGATGTTTCAGTTATCTCCCTTTAACTCAACTCTCCAAGTTTTTGTTCATCAGGTATTGAACTCACAACTCTTTGGGTCAAGTCACTGGATCCTACCAAACACTTTTATCCACTGGGCCATATATTCTTGAGGACATCAGTGTATGAAATTTGGGTGCTTTTAAACTTAATGTTTTGGTAAAAAAAATTTTTATTGCAATTTTTGTTGTTATTTCTTTGTTTTTCTCTATCACTCTGTATTACTGGTTCCCATATTGTATTCATTTCTATGCTTGGCTAGCATAGAATTTTGTGGCCTAGCATATATTCTGATTCTTTAAGTTTACATATGTTTCCAGTGATGTTCTTTGTCTATTATTTCAATCTCATCTTAGTATCCACATCACTAAAGCCAATCCTATGGCTGAGATACATAGATGACACCTTCATACTCTGGCCACACCAGGAAGATGTCAAGCAACTACTGGACCATATGAACTCAATAAGATCATTGATACAGTTTACAATGGAGAGAGAAAATGACAACAAACTCACATTACTGGATGTACTAATATCTTGAATAGAGCATGAGTTTAAAACATCCATATACTACAAGCCAACATTCACTGGACAATACCTCAACTTCAACTCTCACCATCCATACAATGTAAACAAAAGTATCATCTGCTGTTTATAACATCAAGCAAAAGTCATAAGTGGCAACCCAGAGACATATGAACAAGAAATGGTCAGTATAAGCAGTACCCTATAATGTAACAACTACCCTGGCTAGATGGCAGCAGCTGCAACAAACTGGGATAGAAGGGTACAAGAGGATAACAACACTCAGAAAACAACTTCAGTCTGCCTACCCTATGTGAAGGGATTATCAAAGAAAATACAAAAGATCTGTGGCTCATATAACATCAGTGTTGAACCGTCAAAGCTGAAACATCTGAAAGAAACATGGCAGGGAGAACAAGAACAATCTACCCTAGGGGAAGAAATAAAGGGTTCAATTTGAAATTCTAATCAACTGCAGAAGGATGGAGCCAAAACATTTGTGAATATGGCAATAAAGTTGAGGACAACAGTATGAGCAAATGTAAATAATGGTATTCTATTGTTTTAACATCAAAAATTGATCCCCTCCTCCTTTAAGGCTTATATATGAAAACTTAATAGTAAACCTGAACAAAATATGGCATCATTTTGATGGTATGGGTCAACGAGTATAAAGATAAGATTCTACTGCACATAAAGTGGGGGATCGATTTTTTATTATTTTAAAGTAATAAACTGATCCCCCCAAGAATTACTACATATTAATATAATAATTGGAAAAATATACTGAAAGGCTCACATGTGAAGAGCTAATAATAGTAAAGACTTAAATATCAATTTCATGCGTGTTTTTATTATTGACTTCCTGGAAAACACAATCATAGGGAAACACTTTCAGAAGAGACATGGCATGTGGAAGGAAGCATGGCATGTGGAACTAGAATAATCTGCCCTGGTGGAAGAAATAATGGTTCAGTTCAAAATTCCAATCACCTGAAGAAAGCCGGAAAACATCATGAATTTGGCAATAAAGTTGAGGACAACAGTCTGAACAATGTAAATAATGTAAATAATTACAATACCTCATCTTGAAGATAACTGAAGCATACAACAGTTGAAACATCATGTATATAGCAATAAAAACTGGGACAACAGTTCGACTAATGTAAATAATTACAATACCTCATCTCAGATCCTGAAGAAGATCGAAGCATACAATGGCTGAAACGTCGTGAATATGTCAATAAAGATGAGGCCAACAGTTCGAACAATGTAAATAATGCAAATAATCACAATACCTCATCTCCAAAATATAAACAGAAACTGTTTCATTTCAATTTTTCACAAGAACTGGCAGTTAACTGTAAATGGTGGGAATTTTTGTCATCTGCAGTTAATGGGTTACCTTCCTTGTGTTATTAAAGAAATAACAAAGTACTTTATAAGATTTTAAAATTAACAACATTTATCAATTACTTGTATTTTTTACTGCATTTTTCCCAGTCTCGGTTTTTTAAAAAATTTTCATTTTGTGACATTTGGACCTATTCTCCAGAGATGATAATTTAACGAAACAATTAGTCAAATGTTGTGGTGGGGATGAGATTATTGAAATACTTAGCATTGTGAAATTCTTCCATCTATACTAAAAAAAAAAAATTTGTTCCCCTCTCTATTCGTAAATAAAAATTACATTTGAACAAAGATAATTGTGATATTGAATGCAATTTGATCCCTGCAACATGAGATGGAAATTTTGGTTTCAAATTTTCAGGAAAGAAAAAAAAAATCCAGGCATCTAAATTTTCAGATTTCTTTTTTTTTAAAAATTCAAATACTAAGAATTGTTGATTCAATTTTTAACAGTTCAAAATTAATATGAGGTAAAAATAAAGGTTTCTCAAACATGCAATCAGAAATGAATTAACCATAAAAGTTTGTGTGTGTGTGTGTATATATATATATATATATATATATATATATATATAAAGCTTGAATTCTGGATGATTGTTTTCATGTCAATTTCATGGTCTTAGTTCTTTCTTTTTTTATCCCTTATTTTCCCTTGGGCTGTAACAGACACACACACTCACATGAATGCACACACGCAAATATAACTTTTATTGACTGGAACTGGAAATGGTGTTTATATATCAAAGTACAATTTGGGTTAAGATGTGTGTTTACTGATGAGAAACAAGATCACAAGCAGGAGACGATGTTTTAAATCTGGGGCATTAGAAAAAAACAATGAAGAAAATGATCTAAATAAAATTTATCGGTTAAAAATTGAAATAAAGCTTACTCAGGCTACGAGATATTTGGTTTTGTTTAACAGTATTTGTTTTGATTAAAATATTGAATCAATGTTTAGATATCCCAAAGTATAATTTTGGGGAAGCGAGAAGAACTTGTGGTAAATAATTGGAGAATCAGTTTACATGTCAAGGGATAATTTTTGGCACTCATGATAATCGCGTGCCAGGCCAAGGGTTGATTCATGATCAAACAGATTTATCTATATAAACCAGCATAGTTATCCTAGAAGAAGACAGTCGAGTGAGACGGAAGAGGCCAAACGGGAGAGAGAGACTCGGAGAACGAGACTGTCATCAAGAAAGTCACGAGAGATTTGCAGAAGGATTAGAGAAGGAAGATTGCCCCCTGTTCTGAGAAGTCTGTATAAGACTGGACTACTAGTCATAAACCTACCCCAGGCAATTCAATACACGTTTATCACACACAAACCCTCTCTCTGTTGGGAATTCGCTGGATGCATTGTGTCTTTTTCTTTTCTCATTTATGTTTTTATTCTCCCTGTAACCTCTGTTCTGATGTCATCTTCTTATATAAAAGATGTCAATATTTCTCCCATTGTTGTCTGGCTTCTGCAGATATTTTTTCTTGTTTTATTTTGCCACATTCTAAACTTCCTACCGCCATTTTTCACAGCCGTGTCCACATCCCCAGTCGACTGTGAGCGTATGGACAACACCCTGCTTACTGGATCTAAAAGCTAACACAGCATGGGCAGCAAGCAGGACTTGACCAGTTGACCAGTCGAAATAATTTACGGGTACTCAGGGAGCGTACAGCCAGTTACCCCTAAGTTCAGTTCGGACCGAGTGGACACTTCAACCCAAAGAGAAAGACGCCGGAGGTTGAGGGGCTGGGGACGAAGTGGTAGAGTGCAATTCAAGCCAAAATACCTAAGGTTTTTCCAAATGTGTATAACTATATTATTATTAAATATATATATATATATATACACACACAAGTTTCATTAAAAAATGACTGTCTTTGTTGGCTTTAATAATTCTGTATTTTGGCAGCAATCTCATTTTTAAACAAATTTCATTAAAAATGACAGAAGACAAGGTATTGTGGTTATTTTCCTTGTTCGCTGCCTTAATACCAGATATGTTTTTTGTTGTATCCAGGTCATGTTGGATCAGATGACGGTTTTTGCTGCAAGTTCAAATCTTGCTGATGGTTACATTTCCTTTAATAATTTTTTTCAAGTGTGCAGGCTGGTAGGCAAAATAAACACTTTAAAATAAAAACAAACCCCACACTGAAACTTTTTTCCCTTTGATTTAAATTCAAACAAGGGAATGACTCCTATCCAAAATATAGAAGTAAAAAGCCAGAAGATGGAGGTCACATTCGCAAGAGCATTGAGTAATATTGAAATGCATCATTTTTCTCCACAAATTATAACAACGATTTAAAATCAATCATCATTTTCTTACAAAAAATGTGTGACCCACAGCAAGATGCATGTAATTGTTGTAGAGTAGTTTCACAGTGGAGGCTTGTATTTCACTAAGTCAGTCCTAAAATAGGTTTGATGTACAAAACGTTAGGAACTTGATATAATAGGTAATGACACGGCAATCTAGTTGTGGTGGCTGATACTTTAATATCCAACTAACGGTTGTCCGACATCGACTGACTGACCAACTCACTCAGCGACTGCTACTACTCCTACTTATTATAGGTGGGAGAGTCTATAACAGTAATTCAGTTAGTAAAAGATAAAATAGGTGAAAATTACTTTCAGTTTTTATTTGGCAGTGAGGAGCTATAGAATCAGCATGCATATCCCTCCCCCAAGCAACGAGTATAGCACCAATAAAGGAACTACACCCAGAATTTCAGCATCATGTTGCTATGACTTTGAGTCATGCTTCTAAGCATCTGTACTTGTAGTAATAGCAACAAATAAATCACTAAATAACCTCAAAGCCTTAGTACTAAACTATGTAGAAGTATGAAACTACAATCATAATTAATGAAAAATTAAAAGTCAAGTAATAAAATTACTTTAATATATAAATAAGAATGATAACAATATAAAAAGAAAAAGTTAGATTATAAAAAAAATAGTTAAATAAATATGAAAACTCACATCATATACCCGAAGAGGCATTGTGCCACCAATTGAAATAGAAATTGGAACAGCCCTCTGACAGACCATGTGCTGACTACCAGATAAGCATAAACTTTTTTATCTCTGTTTACATATATTTTATTTAAAATATATTTTTTCTCTAAAATGTATACTAAAAATTTTTATTGTTTTTGTTTACACCTATTGTGTTGTATCTTGTATATGATTTATTTGTAATTTATATATTTCCGTTGTGGGGCTGATAATGTCTTTTTAACCTCCTAAACAAAATTACATACACACACACATTTATATAAAGAAGTACACTCAGACAAGGCTGACTCATCACCAGAACAACCCACAACATACTTTATCACAATTTATTTTGTACATCTATTAACAAGATTTACCAGAAGAGAAGCCCAAGAGTGTTTGAGAGGGAGGGAGGGAGAGAGGAAGGGAGTTACAGTTAACACAAAACATAATGTCATTAAGTGTTTAGATCATGGGTCTGGGAATGCTCAAAAAATATATCCTTTAAAGATTAATGATAATTGTTTCAATGTTTTTTATCATTTTGGCACATGAATAGCAGAGGAAGCCTCTATGTTTATATATGTGTGGAATATATATGTAAGTATACGACTTTTTAATAGTCTTTCATCAACTGAATAAATCAACTCATGTTGTGTTTTAATTCTTGTTTGTGTCAGTGTGAACAAAAACTAGAAAAAGTCTGATGTAAGTTTACAAGGAAACAAAAATTGAAAATATGGCCACATCAAGAACAGAAAATGATATTTCATTTATTTATTCATGGATTTGACGGATACAGTGTGATCAGCAGATAGTTTACACTTGGGACATCTTTGCTGTAACTTTTTTTTCTTCTTTTACGACCAACTAAAAGATCAGAGCTTCCATTTGGTCAATGAGAATCCCAGTTGTTGCTGACTCTACATTTTGTTCCTCTCCCCTTCTATATCAGAAGGCATGATGTTCTGATTTTGCCTTTGTACATCTTGACTCTCAGCTCATCACCACACCTAATGGCTAGCTCCTAAATAACCATTCTCTTATGTAGCTTGATTACTAGCAGCTGAAATTTCTTATCTTTTGGCTAAATGGGACTTAGTCCCCAAAATTTTAATTTATTTATTTGCTTTACTTCCCTTCTCCGTACTTGTGAACAGTGGGTGACTACTTTGAAGAGTTCATATCTCAACTTTACTATTTTTCATAAAACACCAGACCCTTCAATCCCAGATAAAATCACTTGGAGCCCATTTGACTTTGTAGGTGTTCTAATCACAGTCACATCCCATTGCATCACATAATATATTAGGCTGGGAAAGAAGTCCTGTTGCATTTGAAAATAGAAAAGAAAAAAAAACACTTCTTTGGTCTTTATCGATATGTTTAATCAAGATCATCTTTCCTTTTATTATCTAGAAAATAATCCCATCTATTTAGCAAAGTGTTGACCTTGTTACAGATACTGCTTCCAGCTTAACTAAAAGAAGTGGCAACCAAAATTTTCATATGTACAATATGTGTATTCAGGAAGATGGCGATTGAAATTGCATTTAAATTTTTGAAGATTATAAATGACAAAGAAGCAAGAAACTCAAAGAAAATTTCACGTGTGAGAAGTGCAAGAAAAGAAACGATTAGAATAGAACTTACAGATATGTCTTGCTACATTCCAGAACAATCCAGAGGCTCAAGACACAATTCCCTTGCCAATGGGAGATTTTTACAAACATAGACACCAAGTTCATTTGTGTGGACACTAGAACCCTTTTGATAGAAAGGAAGATAGCTAAGAATAGAGAATTCAGTGGTAGAGATTGAAGACTTTAGGTTACTTCCACAGAAAGCTAGTAAGTCAAGAGAACATTATAAGAGAAATGATTCTACACTGCAAAAACAGATATGAATATTACAAATAGGTGATGATAATATCACATGTCAGGTAAATAATATTGTGTCATGGTCACCACTATAACAGGAGGTAGCAATAAAAGAAAGGGTTTATTCTCCCTTTTGCTTTTTGCTCGTTATGGGCATTATTATGTCCCTGATATAATAACACTATAGTTCACAGACGGAATGAAAGGAAAAAGAATGACAAACATGCTTTGTTCTCAGAGAGACCTTTATATTACTAAGACATACACAACACTATATATACACGTCTCACACGGAGAATAATATATCGCATATATCCACACAGCAAAGTAGAGTGTAAGGAGAAACAAAAAGGAAGGGTCTTATATATAATATATGTAAGACTCTTACAAGCTGGAGTTTCTTTTTATATGTAGGAAAAGATATATTCTCAAAGGGAAACAGCACCATGAACACGTAAGCTGCTGAGGAAGGCAGATTTAGCCTCAAAAGAAAGCAACCCCATGTTGTGGCTGCTGTAAACAAACTGAAATTGACTGCCGCCTTCATCACTGTATTGAGTGACATCACCAAGTGGCTGTCATGCGACTTATCTCCACCAAAGGGAGATAATCGCCTTTAGTATCCCTACACCACAAGTGTTGAAGAAAGAAATGTAAAGGTGCTTATGTGTTTTATTTTCCAAATTGGTTTAATTTTATTTTCTTTATAAGGATCTGATCTGAACACATTTTCAAAAGGTAAAATCAATACAAAATTTACTTAATCTGATATTAAGTAATTTTCAAAGAAAGAAAAAATTAGAATGTAAAAATGATTGTTATACTGTAAATATTGAAAAAGGTACTCTCAAAGTAACCATGTCAAAACATGATAGGTGTAACATAGCTTTGTTAAAGTGAGTAACCACACAAGAAAGTATCTGTTTATGAATGTACAGTAAGTTTCCCTTTGCATAATTACAAAATTACATCAAGACCACACAACTAGTTTTTGAGGTATAACCAGATACTTTTCAAATATACTTTGCATGAGAACTTGACACTTGAGAGACAAATAGAAACCTTTCTATGTAAACAATTCTGTCAACTCGTTATAGTTCAATGGAATCTGATGAGATTATCTATTCCTATACAGGAAACATTTGGTATTTATTGACCAAAAGGCTAGCGTTATTGTCAGTTGAAATTTCTAAAATCTTCTTCTTAAAATAGTTTTTCAGAAAATTAGACTTCTCAAATCCACTGTTATTTCCCTTTTTACAGGAGTTTTCTTTCAAATTTAGATTGATTCATTCATTTTCTATGGCTTTTCTTCACTGTCTTTGTGTGTGTCTGAGTAGAGTATATGTTCATGGAGTATTCATAACTAATTTTATTAAGGTTTGATTTCATTTATTTTTTGATTTAGATAGAAATATTCTTGTAATAAACAATACCCTGATGATGACATTGTGCTATGTCTAAAGTACTTGGAATAAAAGAAACATGTATCAACATGGCTATTTTTTCTCGTCCTTCAATAACGACACGGAAAAGCTTGTCTGTAAATATGAAAGGATCCCCTTGAAAATAAGTAGACAGAACATGTCTAAATTATTCAACGAAACATGTCTCAATATATATATATATATATATATCAGACAATATATATATGTGTGTGTGTTGTGTGATGGTATTTATTTCATATTAGTAGGCATAATAAAGGAAAACAATAGGATTATCCATTCAAATCTATTTAAAAGAATGTTAATGTCAATATAATGTTATTTTGAAAATATTTAATTGCAAGTTCTTTAGCACTGCAGCTCAGACCTGCCCCCAGGTTCGTTCTCAGCACACAGCGTCTTCCAGGCAAACACTTGTGGCTTAAAAAATAAGTCTTTGTCCTGATCCTCACTCACTATATAAAACCTTGAGAGGATATTGTTGTAGTAGGAATATTTATTTCTTGTAACATTCTGCTGTGGATGAGCAAGGGAGAGGTAAGGCGTGTTGAGTGTACGAACAATCTAACTGGTGTGTCTTCTTGCACCTTTGCTCTGTCTTTTGACTGATAGTGAATGACCATTAGAATCTTTTCAGAAGAGCTTCTTGATCAAACCACAAACTTTCCAGTACTTTCATCTATGTCTAAAAATAACATTGAAGTGTGAAACTGACAGTTATCATGCAATACTGATTCCTATATCCACACCTTATCTCTGTGTGTGTGTGTACATAGGCACTCCTCTACTTACAAACTTAAAAAGTTATAAACTTTCTTTGATACAAACCTGCCTATGAATTCAAATTTTGAACACCACACCAGTTCAAAAGTTCAACCATCATGCAACAGATGCTTTTCCTGGAGCTGTTCAGCATTTCCCTGTAACAAAAAAAAAAATTAAATTAAAAATTTGTTGTTATTGTCTATGTCTATGTATATTGTCTATATCTATGTCTATGTATAATGTCTATATCTATGTCTATGTATATTGTCTATATCTATGTCTATGTATATTGTCTATATCTATGTCTATGTATAATGTCTATATCTATGTCTATGTATATTGTCTATATCTATGTCTATGTATAATGTCTATATCTATGTCTATGTATATTGTCTATATCTATGTCTATGTATATTGTCTATCTATGTCTATGTATATTGTCTATATCTATGTCTATGTATATTGTCTATATCTATGTCTATGTATATTGTCTATATCTATGTCTATGTATATTGTCTATATCTATGTCTATGTATATTGTCTATATCTATGTCTATGTATATTGTCTATATCTATGTCTATGTATAATGTCTATATCTATGTCTATGTATATTGTCTATATCTATGTCTATGTATATTGTCTATATCTATCTCACAGTGTAAGTTTCACAAAAACATGTTGAAGACATCTAAATCTGGAATTCTTCTTTTAAAAAAGGTCATCATCATTTCATAAAAGAATTTTTCTTTGCTTAAATATTCACTAATTTTATGAGGCCTTGTTAGATTTTACAAGTATAAGATCATATACTCTCATTTCTATGACTAAAATTTTTTGTAACTCATTGACAAGTGTTGAAATCTTCACAGTATTTAGTAATGTTGAAGTTATCTCTAACAATTTTGCCAAGATTTACAAACTATACATTTCGTTCAATTTCACAAATCATTCGATGAAATTTGAATAAGCTGATTTGCTTGGAAAAGTATTTTGATAAAAACACTACTTTGCAGTTTAATAATTTCTTTAATTTAATTTTGCTTTGTAGGACTTCATAGTAAATAATATTTTTTAAGAAAATCTCTTTTTTTCATTTTTAGCAGTAAAGAATAAATTCTTAGCATTTCTTACTCTTGAGCATGCAATATACAACTGGCCATGTGTACATATATCTTTCTGGAGCCAAAATCCAACTTTTGAAGCATTGGCCTCAAATTTTAATTCAATAATTATTGTTATTTTAATCATTAAATTGTTTTTAAAATAGTAGGAGTATTTTGTATGTTAAATAATAAAACTTTTAATTTTTCAAAAAAAATTAATGAAAATTTATTGTACAGCATACATATATATATATGTGTGTTTGTGGAATTAGTAATGGTACAGTGTTAGTATTTTAATAAATGAATCAGTATTAAAAGTTTTTCAAATATTTTTTTCACTATTCTTTGATGATATTATTTTAAATACTTTGTTTAAATATTCATTTTTTAAAACAATTTTTATTTTTTTAATTTAACTTTTTAAAATTTTCCTTTATTTGAGTAAATTAATATTAACGTTTTTTCATATAACTGTATTCAACATTCTTTGTTTAATTCAACATTTTCATAAATTTTGGATTTCAATATGAAAGGAATATCCCACATTAGCTAAAAAGGCTTTATCAGTTTTATTGCAATTTTCTACTTCTTATTTATTTGAATTAATCTTCTCAACCCTAAATAACATCAAAAATAAGAAACGAGAAAGACTACGCTGAACTGAAGAAGAAATGAGGATCTGCTTATTGCACATTCGACCAAACATTGAAGAAATCATAAAAAAAAAAAAACAGGCGCAGGTTTCATGCTAAATAAGCTGCACAAATAGTTGAATAAAAACATTAAAATAAAATAAGTTCATATTTGTGTGGGTATTTTTATTCTAAATCTATGGTTTAATTTTATAACATTTAAATGTATATCCTTTAAAAATTTTGCTAAGTGTGCCGTGACATTTTCATTTGTTCCTAGGTCTGCCATTGCTTAAAAAGGTTGAAAAACACAGTATTAAGCTATGCACCCTAGTAAAAGCAACTGTACTTTGTACCCACTTACATGTTTTCACTTCTCCCAAAAATTTAGTTTTGATCAGTGTATGTATACCTGTTTTAGAGTGTGTAATAAATGGACTAACAGAAATCACAGAATTTTATATATAGATTACAAATTATTCTTTGGCCTCCTTTACCTACTTGGTAAGCTGGTAGCAATGCAAATTGTTCCGACTGAGTGACAAAATATCCCAAATGCCAAAACATCAGAACCTGTTAGAAATAAAACAAGTTTTATTGTGGAAAGAAGACACCAGTCAAAAAATGCACAAATATTTATAACAAAATTATTTTTATATCATCTGAAAGAATTAAAATAATTTTGTGTGAACAAATATATTTTTTATGGTTGAATTTTCTTTCCATTCTAGTTACATGTGCTACCCATTTTAGTTGTTGCTACTGTTGGAAGTTTTGTTTAAAGTTGTGTAGAAAGTCAACATACTGATTTTATTAATTTTTTCCCTTTTTGTTATATGTGCCATCCATTTTTTTTCTTTTTTTGTTGTTGCTGTTGCAGCTGTAGAGAAGGGCCAAAAGTTCTTAATATTATTATTTGGAAAAGTCAGAAATAAAGGAATAGAATCAAAGGTATAAACAAATAATATACGTTTATCTATTTGGCTTTGATTGGAATGAGTCCTTTGTACTTTGGATTACTGAAAGTCTGTTCAGTTCAGTAGTTGATAGTTTACAAGTTAGGCTTTAGTAATAGTTGTCATTTTGTTGGCAGCTGCCCAGAGTGTGATTACTTTTGCAATATCAATCTGCAGCATATTCTTGGCCCTCAGAAAAGTGGAAAAATGTTTTAAGTAGATGACTGCTAATTTCATGTGACACACTTGGCTGGTTACTCTGGTGGTCCCTTCTTCATCCCTGCCAGCCTGTTGGGCTGTCACTTTATATTCACTTAAGAAAGATTTAAAATATTCACTTTTAAAGATTTATTCAACAAAAAGGGGAGGGGATATTAAAATACGAACATTATGGTGGAATGACAAATAAACGGGAAAATTTGTCTTAATTTAGTAACCAAGATTTTTATGCCTACATATATTAAGAATTTCAGTTTTGGAGTTTAATAGATGGTTAGGTTGATTATATAAAGCTATGGCTAATTTCTCCTCTGTACATAGTTTACAAAATTTTTGGCCTGCTTTATATTTGGAGCATTTTTTTAATATTTCACATTTAAGGATGGGGTCTTTATTATCTTCTTGTCTGGTTTTCCATACATAGGTGGATAACATGGTACTATGTTTAGTTTTTTCGTTTTTAAAACTACTCGTGTGATTATAGTATATTTTTTTAATTTATCCTGAGTAGCACCTATGTATATTTTAGGGTTAGTATCCTCCCTATCCTTGTAAATTTTCACCTGGTAAACCCTGACAATCTGTTTAGGTGAAACCTAGGTTTGTTTGTTTTTATTATCTATCTATCTATCTTTATCTATATATATATATATATATATATATATATATATATATACAAAAGTATATAATTGGTATACACGGAATGAATTCCAATAACCAACAATTACTATTCTTAAAAGAGTGCTCAATACAAAGTAGAGCAGATATAATTATTTTTATAAAAAATTTATAACATAAGTATGTTATAAAATCACTACAAAAATAGCCATTTTGTTTCAACACACTCTGTGTCTTATCAAGTGATGGTGTTGAAAAAGAAAATAAATGGTTTTAAAAGTTTCAGATTAATTAACGATCCTACACTAGGGGAGCATTGTTACAAAAGCTAGAATAACCAATCAAAAACGAAGTACAGAAAGATTCAAAAGCTTGACAACAAAATCCTGCTATTATAGCTATTTAGATCTTTAAATACGTGTAATATTAAAATAATTTTTACTAACTAATAATTATAAATTTATATGTTAAAATTTAATATTAAAATTAAAAAACTGGCAATTTTAAAAATCCAAATTTAATCACTATTAAGTTTAAAAACTACAAAATTATTGAGAAAAGAAAAAAATATATGTTTATTCAATTCATTTCTTCATTGAAATTACGTCTGACAAGACAAAAAGCTACAATTCGGCCGGTCATCTGATAATACATGTATATATTTTTTCTTTTCCGTTTTTATTTTTAAAGTTTGTGAATATGGTCTTAAACTCACGCGTGACACAACAAAAACACAATCAGATTATAATACATACGCATCCAGACTAATTAGATACATACACACACACACACACACACACACACACACACACACACACACACACATACACACACACAAAAAAAAAAAAAAAAAAGGAAGAGGTGGGGAATACATGAACAACTCCACAGCCCTTTACGAAAAAAAAAGGAGACGTGGAAACTAACACTTATACACACACACAGTTAAATGTGAATACACTCTACATACACATAGACACCGATATATACACAAACATACATCCACAATGGCATAGACATTGAGAAATCACAACCAGTAAATATTTCAGACTTAAATAAATGCTAACCACTTATTGAATTATAACTTAAGGAGCAAATATATAAAGATAAAATGTTTAAAATAATATTATTTAATATATTAAAACGAAAACTCTAAAACAATAAATATCAATAAAATATATATATATATTATTAATCATATAAGTTGATAATAGTTTCATTATATATTTGGCAAAAGAAAACAGGATAAAGAAATCCACAATATATATATATATATATATATATATACACGGCAGCAAAAACAAATTAACACATAAAAAAAAAAAAAAAAAAAAAAAAAAAAATATATATTCATACATACATATACGTACAGAAATACACACGAATAAATATATAAACATAAACATATACGTACATATACATATCTATGATAACAAGTACATATGTGCGTACATATACATATAAACCTAAATACACACACATATAAACACACATAGACTTTTATGCACACATACTTAGATATATAAAAAACAGTCATGATATACCAAAGTTTCCATACCTACACATACACACAAACTCATACATAATAGGTTCAACACACACACCTATATATATACATACACAAACATACATAAATATATATACACACATACATACATATCTACAAATAAACATATATATATATCCATAAATATATCTACCTGCAATAACAACCACCCATATATACATGCATACATAAAAATACAACTTTCAACCAAATACATATATAAACGAACTAACATATAGATACATAAATATACCTTCAAACACCAACACACAGCAATATACATATAGTCTAACATACAAATATATAAACACATTCATACAAACAGAAATATACTTAAATATAAATACACATACACAATAAAATAGGACATACAGATATATATACACATATATATATATATACACACATATATATATATATACACACATACATACACACATACACATACATATATATATACAAATATATTAGGCACAAAGCTGAAATCAAGGGGCATCCAGTGAGGAACGAACTCATTACTCAGTCGCACCCAATCTAGTGAACCATGCTGGCCAACCATTATACTGTCGTGATTTAATCATATACATACCTGTACATACTCATACACATACACACACACACATACATACATATACACACATACACATATATATGCATATATACATATATATATATATATATATCCAACCATATACACACATACACACATATATATATATATATATATATATATATATATATACAAACATATATATATATATATCTACAGACATACATACATACATACATATACACACATACACACACAAATACATACATATATACACACACCCATACACACATACATATATAGGCACACACATACACATATACAGTAATAATTATTAACCTTTTGAATGAATCTTTCTGTACTTCGTTTTTGATTGGTTATTCTAGCTTTTGTAACAATGCTCCCCCTAGTGTAGGATCGTTAATTAATCTGAAACTTTTAAAACCATTTATTTTCTTTTCAACACCATCACTTGATAAGACACAGAGTGTGTTGAAACAAAATGGCTATTTTTGTAGTGATTTTATAACATACTTATGTTATAAATTTTTTTATAAAAATAATTATATATATATATATATATATATATAAATGTATTGCTGGTATTTTTAACATAAAACTGTATTTTTATACTTTTATAGTGTTTTGTTTTGTTTGGCTTTCACTATTTGCCCATAGCTGGGACCCTAACAGGTGCTACCACGCCAGGGCAGGTGGGGATCTGGGAACAACAAAAATTGTTTCCAGGCTTCTCAAAACCCTCAATCTCCTGATCAGAGGCCTTGCTGCCAGATGTAGTTTATCATCATACCCAGGAATACTGGCTTTAAATAACCTGTAAAGATTAATAAGTTGTAAAAAACAAATCAATCAATAAATTAAAAATTAATAAAATTTTATTTTAAACTGTATTTTATTAATAATTTTCAATAAAAAGTGGTTTTATTTTGTCTGAATTTTATTAATTAATAAAATATGTTCTGATAATGTGTTTGCTATAATTTGAATCTCTGTGATTTGTTCATTTTATCAAATCTTAATTTATGCAGATATTTAAAGTTTTTCTTCACAAACATTAGAAGTTTTGTGGTGTTTGTGGGAAGTGTATATTCGTTGGTAATTGTTGCTTGTATAAGAAGGTAGGTAAGCAGTAGCAGTCACTTATGGACAGCTGCTAGTTTGGCCTAAACGTTCAACAAGCAATCAAATTGAGGTCACCATAACATAAACAAACAAAATATGAAAGAGAAGGGTATATCAGAAACACTTTATATTTAAATACACATCAATGATAAGTATAATGTTTCTTGATTAACACGCACAAAGTCCGTTATTAAAATGTTCATTCAAAGAAAAGAAATCAGATTATGAAAGGAATTAAAGTGTCATTTTGTGAATACTTAAGTTTAGGCGTGCGGGTCCCAGGAGATGAAAGGTGAGGTCAGTGGGTTGGTAGGTGTCATTTGATATCTCCGTTGGTGAAGGAAACTGAGGCGTCGGGTTGATGGGTGAGAAAAGCGTAGCGACATTCTATGACGGTAACTTCAAGGCTTTCTGACCAGAAGTGAATTCATCGTTCTATTCTATATTTGAATCCATCGGATCTGAGTCAGTATGCTGAAACAAACTGTTGGATATGGCGCGGAGCCGTTTAATTGGTGGAAATTGCTTATTATATTCTTTTTATTTCTTTTTGATTTTCCACCGGAACTTATGCGTCGAGCCTGGTTCTGTTTTTTTTTAATGTTTTTTATAAGATATTTCACAAATGGCAAAGTAAAAAATATAATGAACTATTGCATTAGACACATCACCAAATATTACATTACACATATTATCAAAGAACACAAGGACATAAAGATCAAAGTTTATTTCTCCAAAAGAATTGTTCTCAATGAACTGTAGGGACTTATGTGATGATGTCACAAATAAATGTTTTTTTGTATTTTTTCCATGGTTGCATTAAGGTCCCAAGTATTTTTATGACAGACAGAAATCATATAAACAAATGAATTTAAAATTGAATTGAAATAAATAAGAGCTTATTTTAAATAAATATAATTTAACATTTAAATTTACAATGAAATAATTTCATTTTATTTGATAGTGAAGAAAATATTTGAGACTGTGCTCGCAATCTTTTCTTTTTTTTTTAATCAGATTCACCCCAAGCAAGTCTGTAATGCCACTAAAACACAAGGGATTAGAGGGATGTGTAAGAATTAGAGACAGAAACATTAATGATGAGCAGAAATAGAAGAGAGTAATCAGGTGGACAGTAGATAGCAATTGACATCACATTTAAATTTTTACAGATTAAAATTGGTTGGAAAGCATGGAGCCAGAAGTGAGTTCCACAAGCGAGAAGTATGAGAGAAGAAACTATTAGCATAGAATTTGCAGCGACACCTAGCCAGGTCAACTGTAAATTGATGAGATCTCAATGCTAGTCTAGTGCTGCACTTAAATTCAAAAAGTTGAGGTACTATAGCAAAGAGCTCATCTGAATAATTACCATAAAAGTATTTATAGAAAAAACATAGAGAAGTAACTTTATGGTGGTGAGAAAGTGACTGGAGCTGAGCCATCAGATCAGGACCAATAATATTGCAATAATATTTAATCTTGTTAAAAATACAAAAACACATTTATTTATAACTATAAAACATATGTAACTGCATTCTGTTTGGGACCATTATTTAAGACAAGTATTCTAAAAATTATTTATTTTTTTAATAAAAAAGATAGTATTAAAATTTTGTGAGAAAAATAATTAAAATATTGGAATTGTGTAAAAATTAATATAGAAACTATTTTAATAAAAACATTAATATTAAAATTGTATGAAAAACTAAGTAAATTTTGAAATGTGTAAAAATCAATTTAGAAATTATTTTTAATCAAACATAATATAGAACTGTATGAAAAACTAATTAGGAAAAGTAGAATGTTACTGACACAGTTTCTTTAAAAAAGAAAGTGCCAAAATGAAGCCAGACTGTTTCTAAATAAAAAAAAAACATAAATAAAAATTGATGCGTACAGATTTGGTAATGAAGTAAAAAGAAGATCCAAATTCTAAATTGATTTTCTAAAAATCTTCCAAAAGGAAGCCAAACGGTTTAAACATTCTGTGGCAAAGATTTGCAACATGAGGCTTGGTTTTGATATTGTCAAACACACCAAATTTGAATTGAAAACAGGCACAGTTTGATTGGATAGTGTGTAGAGCTTTGGTTTTTGATTGGATAGTGTGTAGAGCTTTAGTTTTTGATTGGATAGTGTGTAGAGCTTTGGTTTTTGACTTTATGTCACTAACAGAAATTGAATGTTGGTGGGCCACAATAAACAAAACAAAGACTTGATTAGAAAATGACTGGCCAATGTTTATTGATGCACGTAGGTAGAAGATGCAAAGGTATAAAGAATGATTGACCCTCAAGTCAGTCTGAGGTTGAGTGAGGGTGACTGAATCTCCTTTTTGTTGGGATGGCTACCGAACACGTCCAAATTCAATGGATAGATGGGAAGTGAGAAGAGAATGATCATCTCCTTCCTGGAAGTGGGGTCATAAAATTCATATGTGACTGGAAACCCTTTTTGATTTCCTTTTTGTATTATGGGAAAATTAAATTTTTTATTTTTTTATCATTATTTTATTAATTAATTTCTTTATTAATTTATTTTTATTCTCCCATAAGTGGTTCTCGATTTTTTAATCAATGGGGATAAAAGGTATATGCTCCCTAATGACTTGGGTGTTAGTCTAGTTAGAGTCACTTGTTTGCTACATAAGAGGGGAAAATTTAAATGCCAAGTCAGAATGGAACAGATCTTATTTGGGCAAGAAAAGCTGTAACCTTGAATGATAAAACATTTCCCCTATTACTATAGTGGGTTATCAGTTATAATGAAGTGTATGAGTGTTGAAACACATTAATTTGATTTGGCCTTGTTAGTTAGATATCCCATCATAAGAGGGATATAAAACAAGAAAATCAAATTGTAAAGTGAACAACAAATTTATATACATATAAATCAATTAAGGTCTCTACAAATAAAATTAATGTATTTTGGTTGATACGAGGTTGTCAAAATGTTCATAGTAGTCCTTGCAAGAATTAAATGTGTACGTAGACAGGAACGTACGTGTGGATGTATGTATGTATGTATGAGTGTTATCGTAGGGTAGGAATGTCTTTGAAGTAATCGCTCAATCTTAAAATGTTCCGTTCATTTATCAAGTATAAAAGAGGTGAGGGAGAAAGGTAGAGATAATAATAACAATCCTTTGACGTTTGTCACGAGACATGTTAATACGCTCATCTTCTTCTCTGTGGTGACAGACGAACTTGCCCGTCTTTTATTTTGCTTGTGGGGCTTGAAAAGGTCATTTGGGAATTCACTCCCAGATATGATTCAGTCCTTTCCATTGGATGACGAACAAACTTTGTGTTGGCTCATGAAAATGTTCGTAAAAGAATTTGTTTCTGAGAATTGAAGATTATTTGAATTTTGTTTTTAAATGTTTCCTAGTTTTCTGTTGGCCAGAAAACATTTCTCATCAAGATGTGAAATTTGACAAATTTTGTTTTGAATTCGCTTTTGTGTGTGTGTCAAGCAAAGTTTGTAAATTCGAGTCTTTTTTAATTTCTAAAAAAATCAATTAGTCAGTGCTTAGCATTTGAATTTTAAATCTAGATCTTGTTTTGTTCACTACATATTACAGAATCATTTAATTTAGTTTTTTTTTTTTCTAAAAAAAAGAACCCTTTTCCAAAATTCTTTACTAAAATATCTTTTCGATTTCTAAACTTTTGAAAGTTTAATGAATTTTAATATGTTAATATATAGGTGTGTAGCAAGAAAACCATTCAGACACAAGGAGGTTATTAGCGCATAAGGGAATATAACCAAAAAAAAACTTAAGTCGACAGTCTTATTAGCAATTCAAAGAATTATTTTATTACACCATCCAAGTTTAACCACCTAGTATCGTCATTGATTGCTCATCGAGGTAGTGAACAATCTTGACGTTGCTTAACGTCGATAGAACTTATGGTTACCGTTGTTAGCTATTTTAACCCTAAAAATGGTTTATGCGAAGATGTGACCAAAATGAGGGCTTATCCTAAACAACTGGTTGTAGATTAACAGGATAACATTTCAGAGCTGTATCTTCCAAAAGATTTTACTATCAGCTTTTCAAAAACTGAAATAAAAGCGTTGTTTTTGAAATCTAATACTGCGCAAATTCATTCACTCTACGTACCATATACAAAAGAATATTTATTTAGCAAAAAAATATGAAGAAAGGCCATGAGGGGATAGAAAGAGAAAAATCGGTCTTCAATCTGTTTCATCTTAAATAGTTAATTATGGTTACTGACCAAAATATACTACGGGATTCCACAGGCAAGAAAACAACGACATTCTTATTACCATCCTTAATATAACCACTTTTAACAGTCAAATTCTCTATGAAAGTCCGAATTACTCCCCAGATGTACAATGTGTTTGTTAAATTCATGAATTAACAGGAATAACTGATAACTGACATCTATTAGACATGGTACGTAAACTAGAACAGTCTATCCCAGTGAGTCGTGAGAGAAAAGTTCAGTTCGATATTCCAGATCACTAAAGACATTGCCGGAGCTTTTACAACGGCCGAAACATTGAGATAAATATGGCGACAAATTCCATGAGGACAATTCTCAGAATAATGTAAATAGCGTAAATATTACCTCATTTCAGAAAAATAGACAAATACATCAAAATACGTCAACTTTGAAGGCTGGCCTATGCGAATTTTTTTACAAACTTAAATCCTTAAATTCATTTCAGCAGACCTTGAATAAAATGGATGTAATCTTGAAAACTAATCAACCTTAAAGGAGAATCTTTCGAACCACTAATAGAGGCAGGATGGTTCTGTAGTGCCACTGCCTTGACATTAATTTTTTCAGGCAGAGTCTAAGCACCCAATGGAATCTACAAGCGGATGTTTGCACAAGGAACATCCGTTGTGAACAACCTCCAACTTAAATGATTTATTTTAATGTAACATGTGGTTTTGGGACTCATCCCCGTTATTTCTTCATAAAATACTCCCACGCAGAATGATCTCGATAGTAGTTCACACTGGTTGGCGGAGAATAAAATAATGACTGCTTTGACAAATTTGGCAGGTCTCTTAGGGATATAGAACTACAATTGACTGCTAGATGTACTTTCCCGTGAGACCCTACAGAATGTTTTTAAAAACATTAAACTGAAAAAACGTTCTTATATAATTAGTCAGGAATCATTTTTATTGGTCGAAAATCAAAACACATTCAAAAATATTTTAAATTTTTTATTTAACAAACGTGTTCGGGTTAAAATATATTTGAGCCAATAATGGTTATTTCGTGATGGGGCCTTGTCCTTGTTCGAACATTGTGGACTCGCTACATAATCAGAAACAAATTTGCCTGCAAATCATGACAAAATGGTAATTTATTTTATTTTCGATCAAACATATAGAAGTCCACAATCTGATTGGAAAATTCTTTTCATGACAAATTTGGCCACATGTTTTTTACTTTTGTCGGTTTCATTAGATTTCTTTTTTATAAGTTTCAATAGTAGATTGTAAAAGATGCCTCTGCATATGGAACCCCTAACGTCATCATGAAGATTTTCTTATGAAATACCTTTAATTAAATTTGGGCCAGGTGGTACGCCATTGGGGAAAGACATTTACTATTAGTTAATTAAATCCTGACTTTTTAAAATAAAAATCATAAAGTTCTAAAAATCTGCTTCCAAAAATTATTCTAACGTGATTAAAAGACGTTGTGTCTATAAACTTGAATACTTCCAGATAAATTATATAAATTTCCAAAAAATTATCAAAAATCCGTGAAAACAGGAAATCAATTTCCTGTGGTATTGCTTCTTGTTGTTGTTGAAGGTGGTGGTTTTTCTTCTTCTTCTTCTTCTTCTTCTTCTTCTTCTTCTTCTGCTGCTGCTGCTGCTGCTGCTTCTTGGAGAGCAGATTACTACTACGATTACCTCTTCTCATTATTATTATTATTATTAAAGCTATTATTATTATTATTATTATTTTCTTTGATTCCTAGGACTTTTACACATTTCTTTCCGAAGGGTCCCCAGAGTTCCTAAAGATTAACAACAGATCATGAATCTTTCCACAGACAAAAAAAATTTCATTAAAGCAGTTGTAAAATTTGGAGAGGTATTTGTCAGAACAATTTTTGTATCTCCTTGAGGACAATGGGTTCCCATCCCATCACTTAGTCTACTGCAATTCTTTTTAGAAATGATGTCCTAGGGCTCCTAAATACAACAGGGATTGTTGATGTTCCAAGTGATGCCACATTGATGTTCCTATTATTATTATTATTATTAAAGATTATTACAGTTAAGAGAAATGAGATTTAAGAAAAAAAAAAAAAACACAGTCTCTGACAATAGGTAAACAATCTGAATTGAAAAAATAGGAATAGATAGTATCGAATCATTTTGTTCATTATTATTATTAAAAGTAAGTAGTAGTAGTAATGGTGGTAGCGGTGATAGTTTCTAGTATCCCCTTATTTTTATTCAACCTTTCAGGACAGCAAAAAGTTAAATTGCAAATATTCAAGGTTCAATGTATTTATCATGACCCACATGACTGAAAGCGTATCCTAGATATGCTGTATCCCAAGAAATCTTTAAATTATGGTGAGAGGTTGTTGTAAAAAATTGTTTTCTCTTGTTTATGAGACCCATAGAATGTCTATTCCTTTAATTTGCTAAAGAAGTACCTGGCTCCTTTGAGGTGCAATCCTTTTTTTACAAATCCAGATGAAGCCAAAATGAAGTACTGCTACCACATATGGGCAGGAGCTATTCATTTTCCCTTTCAAAAATTCTCGATACGCAAGAAATGTTCAACCAATATAGAAAGATCTTCAGGCTGAATCACCCCTCCTCCCTGATCTCCTAACTAGTGGTCTAACAACTATCTCTATGTGACTATGAAATCAATTTGTCCTGTTTCAATCTTAAAAAAAAATGTCCCAATAATTACATATATATATATATATATATATATATATATATATCTAATAAATGTCCGACAATTTATTTATTAAAGACATTTTATTATTTTAACGTTGTTATTTTTTAGATACAAGTTTTTAAGCAAATGAAATGTTTAAAAAGTCCGAAAATTTTCATCTTCAAAATATTCGTTCTTTGACAAAGAAAGAACCTGTATCCTATAAGGAAAAGTCAAATACGGATAAAGAAAGCCTTAACCGTCTCAAGGACAAAGAACCTTGCGGTAGACAAGGTCCGAATTTAATGTTTATAAACTTCAATCTTCCAAAAAAATATAGAAAGAAATTCAAAACTCTAGAGTAAAAAGAATGTAAACAAATATCTATAAAATAACAACGTTAAAGACAATAAAATGTCTTTAATATATATATATATATAATATATAAAAACAATGCGTCAAAGTGTTGCTGCAGGAAGACACTATGTCTGGCACCATGCCTTACAAGTACGAGAACCCAGCCATAGTTGTCAGACAATTTCTGCAAACTTTAATCACTCATTTTGGTTTAACCCCCCTTGGATTATTATGTGTGGGTCGCAGTTGAGCAAGTGAACAACCCAAACCAAACTTATAACACCAACAAAGGATTGCAGGCAAAAGATTAACTTTTTAAGCTGACATTTTTTAGTTCATCTTAATTTTGATTTTCTGATGCACGTGTCTTCGAAGAGGAAACAGAACTTACCGAAGGCCTCCGTATAAGCACTTGGAAAAATGGCGATGTATACTGAATAAAATTAATCGTTTAGTTTTAAATATTTTGTGTCATTCTGGTAAAAATATCTGTTAAAATGAAATGTCAGTGTTATCTTTTGCGCGTCGACGACAAATTTTTTTCTTTTTGTTATATTGTATAATATATTTGTTTTTTTTGTTTTTCCACTTTAATGGACATTTGGTTTTCCTTAAAAATGAATTTTTTTTTTATTTTTTTTGTATTATTTTTTTAAGTATTTTGTTGTTTTGTTTTCTATTTTAAAAATAAATGGTGTCTATTTTGTGTTCCTATTAAAAATATTTAGTTTATATATGCGAAGGAAAATCGACTTTGATCGCAATTGGTCTTCCGTACTTTGAAAAAGTTGCTTGTGACACTTGCTGAGTTGTGTGTCAACCGCGTGTTCGATAGTTTTGATTTTTATTACATATTTCTCTTTTGAGATTTTATGTTTTTTGAGGGGATTGTAATACAAAAATGATCCCTGGTTGTATAGAAATTCTTAAACTTAAAATTCTTCTTACGAACATGATTTATTCCTTTAAAACATGAAGCGAGAAAGAAAGGTGATGCCTCAAATTAGTGAATAAAAAAAAATGCATCCCGGGACCCAAAACAACTTGACATCGTTTTTTAGTTTTTAAAAATTCTTTGAGTAAAAATATTAGTCTTTAAATGGGTTTATCAATTTTGATTTGGAACTTAAAATACTGAAAAAAAAAAATTAAAAACACTTTTTACAAGTTTTAACAACTTTTTTTTAAAAAAATTATTCGCAAGAAGCCCGGCCCCGACGTAAAGTTATTTTTTGTGCCAGTAATAGTTTTTTTCTCCATTCTCATGGGAATTAATTACAAATAAACAAAGTCTATAAAAGCTCTTTTTCCGTAGAATTGGGCTTTGAAAATTTTTTCAAATAAATAACAATTTTTAAAATTCGTCAATCCTAAAATTTGATCTTTTAAATCCGGGTCTTTCAAAATTCCTACCCCCTATTGATCCAGACCGTCACCTCGACCGGTCGATTTTTTATTAGTTGGACGAAATTCTTTTGCTTTCTCCTTAAATACATTGTCAAGTTTATAAACTTGTTTTCAGCCGATACGTATTACCCCAAAGTAAAGTAAGTCTGACCAACTGATGTGCTCAGCTAGTTTGTTGAAACTCAGTAAAATCACTGAAAAAATACCTGAGAAACTGAAAAAATAAGTTGTTTTAATTAATTATTATATACATTTGGACT